>JAQFVV010006617.1:0-480549 GCA_028023455.1 Epiperipatus broadwayi
TAATTAAACGTTTAGGGTTTAAATTTTCATTATTATTTAAAAAGAATGCGTGTATCCAAAGCATGACGATTTATGTAAAGTACGAATTTTTTAAAGCAGTGATTCGATTTAGTTTTAAAAATAGTTTTCATATACCGCCTGTTTTTAAATCCATTTGGTTAAAACAAGCGTTTTGGCTTAATTCAACGTTGAATTCCTGTAAAGTTTTTATTTTGACTAACATAAACCAATTGTATAGCGAGATTTGGTATTTCATGTATGTATGTTTCATTTCAATAAACCCTGGTAGAATTCTTAGATAGATTGAGTGGGAGGTCAGTTCAACATATACACCAGGCGTAGAAATTGGACAGCGAGGAAGTGTTAAGCCAGAGAAATGGAGCCATATGAAATAGCCTGAGAAAATTTGGGTATCAGTTAATTCATTGCTATTTGATAGACAAAGCTGTTTATCAGAAGGGAGAAATTCCTCGTCAGCACGGACATTTAATTTCTTGAGACATCAGCAATGATTAAATACTTTGCCTGCAAACAAAATGAAAATCTAGTACCAGTACGCCTAATTGAATCATCATAACTCGGCAAAGATGATCCCTGACTTCAGTTTTAACCAGTGACGCCTTGAACACCTAAAGAAGCCGGAACCTCTTACATCTACCTAGCTGCCCCTAAAGAACCTGAAAATAGACTGAAGTAAGTGGCTCTATCACTGAACATTGCTTTCACCAAAAGGTAACTATATTTCGTTTATCTCTTCCCAGGGTAAATTAATTCTCATTTAAATCTCTGCTCGAAATCTAATCTTAAAATATCGTATCTCTTAAATCAATATAGCCTCTATATTTAATATTGCTCTAATTTAATATTTTTATGATGTGTCTGGAATCTTAGTTTTAAGATTCCAATTTGGCTTTCAGTTTGTTTATTGGAGGTAGCGAATAGGTTTTATATTTTATACTCGCTTTCTTAAATGCTTTAGCAGTCTTGTGCTATATTTTTTATGCTTTACCTGTAATTATTTAGTATTCAATAATTAATTTTATACTCTATGTTTGCCCTCTTACTAAACCTCCAAAACTCTTTTGGCTGACAACTTTATTGTCTGATTTTAGCAGGTATGATTTTAGTTTCTAATATCTCTAAAAATGGAGATAGAATTGTGTTTTCTTTGTAATTTTTATAAGTCATCAGCAGGAAGATAAAATTTGTCCTTTGTCCAATTACAGGTGAGCAATACTTTCATTCTGCTAGAGTATTTAAACTTTTGATATTTCGTACTCATGTGCACTCTCCGTGAATTCTTTTTGTATTTATTATGTCGCTTTAAATTTGTCAGAGCGTGTACTCAGAACTTATTTGTAAGTTTATTTTCTTTAAATCTTTTAGGCAGACGTAACTGTTTTCTAGTATTTACTTGTCATTAAGTGGATCTTTAATTATTAATTTTAAAGTAATTTTCGCCAATCGTTTGGCTGGGATTCACCAGTTTAATTGTTTCTTCATTTCCAGTCATATTTAGTTAGTTATTTCTTGAGGTGGATCAATCACTGTTATATTTTAAATGTAGTAATAAATTCTGTAGCTCTTCTCCCGATATAAGGACATTAGGTCTGACCAATTTTTAGATCTGAACAGCTCATCGGCGCTGGATTCTTTGATCTATTTCAGGCATATGGTTTTAAATATCTGAGAGTAGAAAACCAATGTTTAGATGAATCCTCACTGAATGAAATTATTTCCTCCCTTGCAAATTTGTTTATTAGAAGATCAGTCAGTCTGTCATGGCTTTGCCTTTAGTATGTCTGGTACATGCCTGAGTTAACACCATCTATTGTGTATAACATATTTAGCAATTTATTTTCTCATAATAAAATTTATAGAAATGTGCTTTAGCTTTAATTTGTTTGATGTTTATTCTTTATACTTGCTGTTGTCTCCAATTGTCTGATATTTGCAGGGTATCATACATTCTCCTCTTTGGAGTCTGTGTTCGTCCATCATCATCATATTCTGATCACAGTAAACAAATTTTCCAGACATGTATTGGTCATGATGACAGCCTCTGTTTCAAAATTTGAGTATCAGTGCGGATAATAATTTTGTGTACCAACCATGGGAAACTGAGTTTTCAAACTCATGTGATTTTGTTTAGACAATTGAGAAAGATTTCAGGTGTAAGAGGCAAGATCTAGCAGGTGGAGGTTGGTTTGTTAATTATTGTATGTATGGTTGGAGTAAGTTGGTGAGGAATAAGGGTTCGTCTTTTCTTTTAATGAAATATTTATAAACCTGTAGCGTATTTTGACAGTCTACTCAGAGTAATTTGTTAGGAGTTAAGTACTAGTTTAGTCTTTTCTTTTTATATGAAATAAATTAGAAACTGTAAAAAGAGTATTGTCTGAAAAGTTTAGGTAATTATATTGAAGAAGGATAAATAGTTTCATCTTCATTTAAATAATTTATGAAAACAGTAAATAGCGTTTTATTTGCTTTTAGATTTGCTAAGTTTGTTTTTTAAGAAGTTAGTATAGTGAATTTGAATATTTGCGTGAAAATGGGGTAAGTTATAGAAAATGAGTCAGAGACACATATGTGAGTGAAGAATTAGATGAAGATGGTGATAGAGATGAAGAAACTTCACAAAGCGAAATCAGCGAGACCAGCAAGAAATGATTAAAGATTGAGAGATGGGGGAGAAACATGGAAAAGTAGTAGAAACTAAAGGAAGTAGAAAAGGTTGAGGTCTGTAGAAGATATAGAAATTATGTTAACTGGATTATGCTAGACTGAAAAAGATTAGAAATAAAGTTGAAAATAAGCTGAATGGTTGCAAATGAAAGTGTGGTGAAATCTAGTAAATGTAGATAAAGAAAGAGAGAAGAAGATTATAAAAGGTAAAACAGAAAAGCAGGTAAGAAAATTATCACATGAAACTAAAACAGAAATTGGTTTTAATAACTTTTAACATTAGTGAATATGAATGTGAAAGAAAAGAAGTTAAAAAAAGTTTAAATATAGTTTCAAAGCTGAAATAAGACTATCTATAGAACAATCTTATTTAAAATGTTAAACTTAGAGTGAAAAGATAAAATTTTTCCTTTTACTAAGGTTGATATGGTCAAAAATAAAGTAGGAAAGATTGAAGAAATTGGAAGATTTCATTAAAGAAAAGATTCGTTATATAAGCTAGAAATAAGAACTAGGAAACGAAAGACAAGAGAAAAATTGTATAGCTAGAAAATATAAGAGTGGAAAGAGACTTATTTTAGTAAGTTAGTAAAGAATAAAAGAACATGGACAAAAATTAAAGGTTCAGCATTTATGTGTGGATGATTGTTTTTAATAAAAATAAAAAAAAAAAATTTTGTTAATGAATTCTGAGAATGGAGAAAAGGTTTGATTCAAATAAAATATTGTTTGTTTTTCTTGAGTCAGAGACAAGCGTTCAACGAATTTCTAAAAATATTTTTAAAATAACATAGTTTTTTTTTAAAAAAAAGTTACAGAATGTTTTTTTTTTTTTTTGATCACGTTTTGAAGGCAGTTGGACGGTTCAAAATAGTTCAATGAATTATTAAAAAAAAAAAAAATTCATTAAGCTTTTAATTTTCATTAAAAGCAGAGTTTAAATTTGCAGTATTGTTTAAAAGAAAATGCGTGTATCCAAGTATACAAGCGTTTACCTTGTAAATAAAAGGGATTTTTTAAAAATGTTTATCGATTTATTTTAAAATAATTTTTATATAACGCCTGTTTTTAAATCCATTTGATTTAAAAACAAGCTGGCTACTTATTGCATTCCTGTTGCTTTTATTTTAATTATTGTAACCAATTTTTATAGCGGAGATTTGATTTTTATGTTGTTGTTTTCATTTCAATAAACCCTGGGTGGAATTCTTAGATAGATTGAGCGGGAGATTAATATTTGCCCTGCCTAAAGGCGTAGAAATTGGACAACAAGTAAAGTGTTTAAGGGAAATGGAGCAACGTATAAATAGCCCTAAAATTTGGAGTGTCAGAATTTATTGTACGTTGATAGACAAGCTGTTTATCAAGTGAGAATTTATATCCAGCGCGGACATTTAATTTCTTAAAGGACACGCTGTGATTAAATACTTTTGCCTACAACAAAATGAAAAATTCTATACTTGTTACCACCACCCGAATGGCTTGCTAACTCCACAAAAGACGGATCCCTGACTTCCAAGTTTGCTCCAGTAATGCCTTGAACACCTAAAAGAAGCCGGAACCTCTCTACATTTACCTGTGCTGCCTAAAGAACCTGAAAATGAACTTAAGTAAAAGTGGCACTCTCGTGAACTTTGTTTTACCAAAAGGTAACTATTTTCGTTTTTATTCTCCCAGGGTAAATTAATTCTCATTAAATCTCCGCTCCATCTAATCATAAATATGTCATTCTTAAATCAATATAGCCTCATATCTAATATTTGCTGTGTTTTCCAATATTTTTATAGTGTGTCTTGGAATCTTAGTTTTAAGCTTCCAATTTGCTTTCTCAGTTTTGTTTATTGGAGTGACGAATGAGTTTTATATTTTATGCCCTCGCTTTTGTAAATGCTTTAGCAGTCTTGTATATATTTTTCTTATGCTTACCTGTAATTATTTAGTATTCAAAAATTAATTTTATACTCTATGTTTGCCCTCTTGCTAAACCTCCAAAACTCTTTTGGCTGCTGACTATTTATTGTCTGATTTTCGCAGGTGGGAATTTCGTTTCTAATATCTCTAAAGGCAGAAATTAGAATTGTGTTTTTCTTTGTAATTTTATAAGTCATCAGCAGGAAGATAAAATTTATCCTTCTTCAAATTACAGGTGAGCAATACTTTCGTTCTGCTAGAGTATTTTAAACTTTTAATATTTCGTACTCATGTGCACTCTCCGATAGATTTCTTTTTGTATTTATTATGTGTGCTTTAGATTTGTCAGAGTGTACTCAGAACTTGTTTGTAAGTTTATTTTCTTTAAATGCTGGGCAGACATAACTATTTTCTAATTATTTACTTGTCCCTTAGTGAGATCTTTAATTATTAATTTTAAAGTAATTTTCCCAATCGTTTGGCTGGGATTCACCAGTTTTAATTGTTTCTTCATTTCAGTCATGTTTGTCAGTTGTTCTTGAGGTGGATCAATCACTGTTATTTTAAACATAGTAATAGGTGCAGCTCATACCGATATAAGGACATTCAAGATCTGACCAATTTTTAGATCTTGAACAGCTCATCAATGCTGGATTCTTTGATCTATTTCAGGGGCATATGGTTTAAATATCTGAAAGTGAGAAACCAATGTTTAGGTGAATCCTCTGCTGACATGAAATTTGCTTCATCACTTTTAAATTTGTTTATTAGAAGATCACTCAGTCTGTCATAGCTTTGCCTTTAGTATGTCTGGTACATACCTGAGTTAACCCCCATCTATTGTGTCATAAACTTATATTTAATAATTTATTTTCTCATAATAAAATTTATGAAATATGTTTAAACTTAATTTGGCTGACGTTTGTCTTTGTGCTTTTGTCTCGATTGTCTAAACAATTCAAGATCTCTTGTTTCTCCCCGGAGTCTAGTCACCGCAAACCATCATCATCATCTATTCTGATCACAGCAAACCCATTTTTCCAGACACGTGGTGGTCTGGTGGCGCCCTCTGTTTCAAATAGATTGAGTATCCGGTATAATACATTATTCTTCTTATAATCATCATTTCATAATCACTATCATCATCATCAACCATTATCAATCCACTTGAAGGTCTCTCCAAGTTTAATCCATCTTCTCCGATCTTTAGCCTCCCTTTTCCACAACACCCCTGCACACTTTCTTATTTCATCCATCCATCTCACATGTGGTCTCTTTCTGGGTCTTTTACAATCTCTTGGAATCCAGTTTAAAATTTCAATTGTCCATCTATTATCATTTCTTCTAGCAATATGTCCAGCCCAACTCCATTTCAATCTTTTAATTTTTTCAATAAGGTCAGTAACACCTGTTTGTTGTCTTACCCATACATTGCGTTTCGATCTCTTCTTGTTACTCCCAACATACATCTCTCCATACTCCTTTGAGTGGTCTAAAGTCTCTGTATTGCTCTTCTATTAAGTGTCCAAGTCTCAGATCCATAAGTAAGAACTGGTAAAACACATTTGTTAAAAACCATTCTTTTCAAACACATAGGCATATTTCCTTTTAGTATCAAGTTATTTCTACCAAAAGCACTCCAACCAAGTTTAATTCTATGATTAATTTCCTCCATTATGTTTCCATCTGTATTAATAATCTGACCTAGGTATTTGTAACTGTTAACTTCTTCTAATTCTTCATAATCAATCTTTATTTTCATATTTTGAGCAAATCGATTAAACATTACTTTAGTCTTTTTAACATTTATCTTTAGTCCTACTTTTCTACTTTCATCTGCTAACTCCTGCAACATTTCCTGCAGCTCTGAAGCATTATTTGCAAAAACAACTACATCATCTGCAAAATCTAAATGACTTAAATACTCTCCATTTACTTTCATTCCTTTAGTTTCCCATTTTAATCCACAAAATACTTCTTGCAGCACTGCTGTAAAAAGTTTTGGAGATATGGAGTCACCTTGTCTTACACCTTTCTCAATGTTGATTTTTCCAGTATCATTATGTAATCTAATTGTTGCTGTTGCATTTTTATAAATATTCTTTAAAATATGACAATATCCTGGATCTATACCTTGATGATCCAATGCTTTAATCACTGAAGAAATGTGTATAGAATCGAATGCCTTTTCATAATCTACAAATCCAAAACATAATGACAACTCATATTCATTTGTCCTTTCTATGACTTCTCTCAATACCTGGATATGATCTATTGTACTAAAACCACTTTTAAATCCAGCTTGTTCTCTTGGTTGGTGGAAATCCAAAGTTCTCTGTAGACGAGTTGTAATTATCTTGGTAAAAATTTTATATAAAACTGATAAAAGGCTGATAGGTCTGTAATTTCTAATATCTTCTTTATCACCTTTTTTAAATATTAATATTATTACTGCATTCTTCCAATCTTCTGGTACATCTTTATCATTTAGACATTTGGTATATAACTTTGCTAAAATTGTTTCTATTTCTTCACCTCCTTCTTTTAATATATCAATTATAATTCCATCATTTCCTGGAGCCTTTCCTTTCTTCCTACATTTAATTGCATGTCTCACTTCTTCATTTAAAATTCTGGGCAATTCAGAAGATGTAATAGATATAGGAGGTACTTGTTCTTTATTACTATATAATTCTTGATAAAAATCTTCTACCAATTTCATGATGTCATCTCTCTTTTTAGTAATAATTCCATCTTTTTTTCTTATTGCAGATATAAATTTCCTACCAATACCAAAATGTTGTTTAACATTCTTGAGACTTTTATTTTCTTCTACAGCTTTCCTTGCTATTTCACAGTTATACTTTCTTATATCATTTTCAACTCTTTTCCGTACCATTTTACAAAATTCGAGATATTCAATTCTTTTTAATACATCATTTTTGTATATCTTCATATTCCTTCTTTTCTTCATAAATTCTCTAGTCTCAGTAGAAATTTTATTAGTCAATTGCTGCTTTTTTCTACCAGCTATCTTTGTTGCAGTTTTTAAAAGTGTATCAGTTATTTTCATATTAATTTCATTCAAATCTGAATCATGTTCAAAATCTCCTAACACTTGAAACCTATTTGTAAGTTCTAATTTAAATTCATTAGAATGTTTCTGAAGATTAGGAATATCAACTGTAAATATTGTTTTTCTCAATAATTTTTGTCTCTCTAGTTTTACATTAACACGTAACTTACACCTTACTAATCGATGATCACTTCCTGTGTTAAATTTATTAAGAACATTACAATCTTGAAATATGTATTTCCTGTTAGTCAAAATATAATCCAATTCTGCTGTACCTTCATTTGGATGCTTCCATGTCCATTTCCTTTTAACATTTTTATCAAAAAATGAATTCATAATATAAAGTTTTTCTTTTTCTGCAAACTCCACAAGTCTATGTCCTCTCTCATTTCTATTACCATAACCAAAATTACCTACAGCAATTTCATCTTTCATTTGTCTACCAATTCTAGCATTAAAGTCTTCCATAACAATTTTAAAATGTTGTTTACTCTGATCAAAAGCCTTTTGTACATCCATATAAAAATCTTCTACTACTTCATCACTATGAGAGCTTGTTGGGGCATAAACCTGAATTATCTGCATTTGGTATCTGTTATTAAGTTGTATAACTAATCTTGAAACTCTGTCTGATACACCATCAATCTCCACAATATTGTTCTTCCACTTTTTATTTATAATGAATCCTACTTCACTTGTATTTCCAATATGTGTGCCTTTATAATAGAGTATATGTCCACTTTTTAAATCAATTGTTTCTTCACCTTTTCTTCTAACTTCACAAAGTCCAATAATGTCCCATTTAATATAAGCCAATTCTTTTTCTAATTCTTGCAATCTTCCTTCACTTGAAAGTGATCTGCAGTTTTAAGTACCTAAATAAAAAGTCGTCATCAAATGGCAGCCTCGGTCCACAATCAGGGGATTCTTAGCACCCTCCGCCTTCCGCCACCAACCGATGCCTTGGTTGGTGACTTTACAGCCTCCTGGGAATAAGGGCCATGCTTTATTTTTGTCTGTCATAATTGTATATATGTATTGGAAAAATATTTATCATTTACACAAACATTCATTCTGCCTTATCAGGCACTGAGAAGAAAGACCATGGTGTTTCTTGATCTTAAACTCAGAGGTAAAAAGCCAATAAACTCACCACGCTGGCTATTGCATGTATATATATATATATATATGTGTGTGTGTGTAATTTAATCATAAGGTTTATTCAGTGTAATGAAGTTTTCTAATAAAATAATCATGTTTTTTCATGGAAATTAAGGTGGAAAATATTTTTTGCTGAACTGTTAATTTAATTCTGGTATTACATATTCCATTATTGGATGTTATATAAATGTACCAAATACAAACAGTCTTGAAACAAAATGTCCTTACCATTAAGCTTTTAAAACATGAATTCATCAATGAATAGATTCCAATCATAGGTATTTGATGGATTATATTTGGATAAGCTTATTGGCCTAACTAGGACTGCCACAGTATACTTTTGTAAAAAAACAAATACAAAAAACAAAAAAGAAACAATATTACACTTAATGTATACATATTGTTGATACCAGGAATACATCTTTTTATTTAGAGTAATATTTACATTTTTAAAATTTAAATTAATATTCTAAATAAAATATATTTTTTAATTTTTTATTCTCATCAAAACTGAATAACATATTGTTTTGACTGTAAACTACTTTCAGTGAAAAATAGCATATATATATATAATATATACAAACCATTATACAATTACAAATATCCAGTAACGCCCTCTGTTTAAAGATCTATATCTCAATAATAGCAAACCTATTATTGAGATATAGATCTTTAAACAGAGGGCGTTACTGGATATTTGTAATTGTATAATGGTTTGTATATTTTCTATAATTATTTCAGTTAGTGTTAACAGTAACTTTCTTTATATATCACCATATAGTTAGGTGCATATAGGTGTATACAGTCCTCTACTTAAAGTAAGTATTAACGTTTTGTATAATTTTAAGTGTCAAGTTTGCCCTTCAAATGCATATATTGCTATTACTGTGTGCAAAATACGTAAATAATTTTTAAAAAATAAGCACTATAGTCACATAATGAGACACACAGAGAACTGAATCTATAGCTCATGTATACATAATATTTTTCAAATATTTGTATTATGTGTATTATATATTTTGGATATTTTTTACGTATTTCGGAACGGATTAGTAACAGAAAAATGTTTGAACAGCTTTTTTTTTTTTTTAAATAGAAGATACTGTACATATTATTTTATGTTGTTAAAGGCCTGTGTGGAATCTTTATTAATTTTATATATACTTGGCTTTTAAACCTTTTCGTTTTCTGTATATTTTTATATTGACTGATATTATTCCCGAGGAAGATTTATTATTAATGTTGCCGTTAGAAATTATCTTGTCTAATACAGTCATCCTATTTGAATAAAATAGTAGAAATATCTATAATATTAACACGATATTTTGAATATTATATAGAACACACACACACATAGATAGATAGATAGATAGATAGATAGATAGATAGATAGATAGATAGATAGACAGACAGACAGATAGATAGACAGACAGACAGACAGACAGACAGACAGACAGACAGACAGACAGACAGACAGACAGACAGACAGACAGACAGACAGACAGACAGACAGACAGACAGACAGACAGACAGATAGATAGATAGATAGATTCTCATTGAACGAAGTAAAAGATTCAAAATGATATTTGGGTTGAACATTTTTCTAGAAGTGAAAATAAATTAACTACTCTTAGATATTATAAAAGAGAGATTTTCATTTTGCTGTGTAATGATAATAAGTTGGTAATTTTTCAAAAGTCTCTGAGAAGTATTCTCATCATCTTAATGAGTTTAAATAAACTTTGAGTGATTTATTATCTGACAAGTCATTGTCAAACTCCTATCAATATAACATTCTAAAGGTCAATAGTTTTTAAAGTAATGACTACATTTGTAAAAGATTATCATGAAAGAGTAAAATCTGTTTGAATCAACTGCAATCCAAAAGCAATGCTTACTGTAAGAGTCATACATTGTCAAAAATGTGTAACCAAAAAAAGTATAAAACCACAGCTAAATAACTCATTGCAAAAATCAATAAACATCTTAACACTCTAATCCTACCAAAACAATTCATCATAAGCTTATGTTCAGCTTCATTTTCAAAAATACTAAATTATTAAGTGAATGCAACAAAATAAAGATATCATGAGAAATACTAGAAGGCTATTGTGTAAATTTTACAAAGCACTATTTACACTTTTCATAAGTTTAGAAGAATTTGTGTTTGAGGCAACTGTGTCATTTAAAGCAGTCTGTCTTTTTCAAACTGATAATGGCAAAAACAGGTGCTGCGTAGCAGTTGCAGATTATTTAAAACTGTGCATTCCATGATGTAAATATTGGTTTCATTGTCATCTCTCTCCAGGATGACAATGCTTCCATTTATATTACCAGAACAGCCATGTATTAACTGGAAGGCAGTGAGAATAATTTTACTTATCTTTAATGACTTCCTCAGTTACCTGCTTTAATTAATAGTGAGTCCCTGTGTGGCATTCTTGAATACTGATATTTTCCAATTCTGATATATCTCAGAGAATATTTTTCTAGATACATATTTTTATTACACCCAAAACACATTCATTAGTAAAAACATTATTGGCATTACTGTAATTTTTGTCAACCTCTATACATAGCCACTTTCAGAAAAGGTGAGTCCAGTGTGATTCTACACAAAAACAACAAAAAAATACAACACTCATTAGACTAGTCATACATCTGGTTATGGGAATATCATCACTGTTTTATTCTCTAGGAAGAACTAGATATTCATTTATTAACCTAATATTTGAATAATTAGTTCATTGATTATATATTTATATGCTAGTTTTATTTTTATTTTTGGTTCTGGAATTAGAATGTCATACTTGTTTACAAGTCACTGCTAATAATGATTATATATATATATATATATATATATATATATATATATATATATATATATATATATATATATATATATATATATATATATATATAGTCTATACTAAACTTAATGTAATTTTAAGATACTTGCTTTCAAGCTCCCTACAACTATCCAATCTATCTTATAAAACTAATACACATGATGAGTGCTGGTTTAGCATGAAATATGTGTATTGGAGATCATTAATATTTTCATATGTATGTGGTCATGTGTATCAGTTGTATAAGATAGATTGGATAGATGTAAGAAACTTGAAAGTTCGATTTCAAATCCCTTATAATTATATATATATATATATATAAGAAAATATCCAAAGCATATCACTAGCTAAAAATTCAAATACAAAATATTCAAATTATCCTCCCAAATGTTGTTTTTTTAGCAACCCCTTCTGTGTATTTTTTTAAGTTGTGCTGTTGAAAGTTCAGACTATATTTATTCACAGTCAGTGTTGCTAAAAAAAACAATGCTTAGGAGGGTGATTTGAACATATATATATATATATTGTACCGCTTTTGCGATCCACATGAAATTTTTGTCTAAAAATTATTAAAATAAAATTCTTATAAATAAGGTGAAGGTTAATAAATAAATAAATAGATTTATAAAAATCTAAAGAGTTATTATCAGTACAAGTACTTAGTTAGAAGGGGGGAGAGGGTTTGCTTTAGAAATGTTAAAACTAAAAGTTTAAAGATTGATTGAAAGGAGGTGGGAATTAACTTAAAAATTTTAAAAAGTAAATAAAAGTTAAAGTATGACAGTTCAAGAAATAAATCATTGTATAAAATTAAAGGTACCTTCTCTTTTCATTTAAACTATTTAAAGAAAGAAAAAAAAGTAATCTTAAAAATTAAATAATAAGTTGATTTTAGAAATATATATGTGCATAAATGATGAGTGGGTTTTAAATATAGCAAAATGTGTGCTTATTGATAAAATAAATATATGTGTGTTAAATATTAAAGAGTAAATGAAAGTTATAAGTTAAAATAAATTCCCTCAAAGATTGTATATACTAAAAGCTACATAAAAGAACAGAATTTAGCAATGGCTACTAATTAAAAATTCACAAAACAACAAATTAGCAATGGCTATCAACTGACAACAGGATTAAAATCTTATCAAAGGAATGTAATCAAAAACAATGGAGGAATGTCAACAACAGATATAGCTGGTGGACATAAAAACTAATTAACAAAGTGACAACAGGTCATCACATAAATAGTCTGGTTTTTCATCGATCAATCAGTTGAGTTCAATCTATCAGGTGAGTTCACAATCAAGTTCAGTAATCAGTGAGTTTATCATGTATCCAGAATCAGTGTTTTCCAGGATGATTCAGTGCTAACAGCCACTGGAATCATATGATTTTGCTGCAGCCCTTAGTCTAATGAAAGATCAGCAATTTGGCTGGAAAAAGTGATGCCTGCCTAACATCTTAAAAAAACTTCCAGGGATATCTGTCTTAAAGAATAGTGTCATGGAATAGTAAGCAAAGGAACCTCCACAAAAACTCAGATCCAACTGGTTGGAAAATTTACACGTGAAGCAGCAAACAGAAGAATTCAAGGTTCAAATTCTATAGGTAATGAATAACTTTTTTTATTTCATGTCTTACAATAATGTAGCCATTGCTAATCTTGAAACCTTCCAGAGTCAGTTAATAAATGAACTCTATAGTATGCATAAAGAACTATTGATGTGCATGTTTTTAAATGCCATGTACTATTTAATGCTTAGCTAAGTGTTTAGCTAAAATAAGTTATCTTTAAACTTAATATTTGTTGGTCAACTCTTTTACCATTAAATAAGGTAACACTATATTATACTATCCTTTTGACTGAGCTAGTTGGGATTTCTTAGGTGCTGAATTAGTTTGCCATCATTCAAAACATGTTAGTTCTTGTAGATAACTTGTGCCTGGAATTTACTTCATAACAAAAAAGTGTTTTGAATAATAGGTGTTGAATTCTGCAGCTGAGGAGATCTGTGTTCTTCAAACATGGTCACAGTTATATATTTTTATATATAGCTCCGACTTGGTCACAGGTGCCTGCTGGGCATTATTCTTCTCTCCTTAAGGGGCCATGATGGTGCAATATTTAAAGTGCATTGGTGTAGATCAAATATATAAATTATAATTGTATCATATTTTTGTATAAAAAAGAGTCTTATAGTTTTACTTTCACAAGTATTTTATTTAAAGAGTCAAAAGTAAATATAGATTGTGTTTACTCCTGTGAGTGATCTAATAAATAGAAAACACACTGCCAGTTCAATATATATATATATATGTTTAAAGAGATTTATTTAAACTTCAATGTATCAATATTTCATACTCTGTAATCAAGTTGCAAGCTTTAAGTGTCCATATATATACAATGGACCATTAGTAAGAATGGATTCCATTCTTGCTATTAAAAGGTGTGAAGGTTGCCTTGACAGCAGTGAGAAATATTGATTACTATATTTTACTGTGAATGTTTAGGTGGTTACTGGTTGGAACTTAATTTTATATATATATATATATATTCTAATGTTTTCACGGATAAAAGATGTCATATTATTATTACTATTTGCGGGATATTCCATGTAGTGAAAAAGCTAAATGCTGACATTTCAGTACAATATCAAGTACCTTCCTCAGAGTGATTCTTCACATACATTCTTTCAAAACACCTCCATTCTGTAAACCAATCTTTCCTGTAAAGATGAATAATGTTAATTCTAATGTTTTCATGGATAAAAGATGTCATATTATTATTACTATTTGTGGGATATTCCATGCAGTGAAAAAGCTAAATGCTGATGTTTCAGTACAATATCAAGTACTTGATATTGTACTGAAACGTCAGCATTTAGCTTTTTCACTACACGGAATATTCCGCAAATAGTAATAATAATATGACATATATATATATATATCATGATAAACTTTTTATAAGTTAGCCACTATGTTTCACTGTGTATACTATTGATAAATCAATAACAATTATTATTTCAATAATATTTTTTTTCACCATATTTTAGAAACATTTATTATAAGCCTAATTACTTAATGAATACTAAATAATATAATAGTCACATCTTCAGGCTAATTCCTGCTTTGGTTTTTATTAGTAAAGACTTAGAAGTCAATATAGAAATAACACACTTATGCATACAACAAACACTTTCGTTACTCAAACTAATATTTTGAAATTCAAAAAAACTTAAATTGTGTGAACCCAATCCAATTCACCTACATGGTTGTTTAAATCTGATGTAAAATAAGTTTCTGTATATTTTAGGATCTTTATTTTATGCCAACAATAGGTTCTGTTCTATCCTTTGGTTAGGAAAGTGATATTCTATAAATATATTATAATGAGAAGACCTTCATGGTTATTTTATTTGATATGACCCAAATAAGATTTTATTTATATATATGTAAATAATAAATAATTCAAATTATATGTAGTTGAACAGGAAGTAATTGAAGCTTCCAATGAATTACGTAAATAAATTGTCAAAAGACAGATGTTACCACCTGTCCTTTAACATTTGTTGTTATTTATGCTTAGTTTATTTACATAATTTTAAATGAGGAAATGAATGTATATATAATTATGCAAATAATTATGAAATTATACAAATGAATTGTATTTTTATATTGGACTATTTCCATCATCTAATATATGTATTGAATGTCTTTAGAAAAATTTACCTTTATTTAAATATTCCAAATACATTCAACTGTTAGTAGTAGCACATCAAACAGGTTAGTATATGCACAACATTTTGTGAGGTATTAGTCTCCTCTCTTCTTCAGGTGTTGCTGGTCTGACCAGTGGCAGTACTAGCATGAGATTCAAACCTGGCTCTTTAGATTCTTGATTTTTGAATTTTAAGATAACGCTCTAACCAACTGAGTCATCCTGCCAAAGACAACAGTCTGTAGTAATTTCATATACTTATCTATGAGGTTACCTTAAAATACAAAAATCAAGAATCTAAGAACCCAGTTTGAATCCCATGTTAGTACTGTCACTGGTCAGGCCAGCAACACCTGAAGAAGAGGGAAGAATAATACCTCTCAAAACATTGTGCAATATAGTAACTTGTTTGATGTGCTATTATTAACAGTTGAATGTATTTGGAATATTTAAATAAAGTTAATTTTTTCTAAAGACATTCAATACATATATTAGATGATGGAAATAGTCCAATATAAAAATACAATTAGAACACCATCATCACAAATCTTCAGAAAAATACAAATGAATTAATTTGAGTTTAAACAATGATATGTGTTTTTTTTTACATTAAAAAAATGTTTATTAGATGCTTGTGTGCTTGAGTGCATTAGTTAGTTCTCACTTTAAATCCTCAATCCTTACTAATAGAAGTCTAAATTCCAACTATGGAATGTGAATATTATAATTGCCAATTGGTATCCATTGATTACTCGGGCTTACAGTAAATGACACTAGAGTAGGATGAAAGGAATTACTTTTGGAAATTAATGAGTAAACTGAAATTATGTGTAATGTTGTTGGTGGTGTTATCAATCATTATTATTAATACAGTATAATAAATTCATCTTAATGTTAAAGCTAGTAAAGTGTATGATATTGCTCTTTAAAATTAAAATGCTAAAATAAATTGTGTCCAAAGAGAAGCCAGTAATGGCAAGTTATTATCGATAATGATGAAGAGTTTACTTAGTTATAATACTCTAATATCTAATTACTTTACTTACCTTCAGGCAGTGAATTTAAAATATATATCTAAAATTTTATTTTGATCAATTCTATTTTATTAAATGTTTTTTTATTCTAATTTACCATGGGGTTTTTTCCTTTAAAAAACTATAGATGTATATAAATACAACTCACATTTACATATGCAATAATAATAATTCATTGTTAGAATGCAGACTTATTGACTTTAAAGTCTCTCTGATTTTAAGGGGTTTTTTGGTTTTGTGAATTTTCTAAATTTCAAGAATAGATCTTTTACCCTCTCACTATAAACCCAAACTCCAACAGCATACAAAATAAATATTCAGCTCACTATTATTAGGCTTATTAATTTATTAATATTATTTAATTTTTTTTTTTTAATTTTGTTGGTAACTGTATATAAAATCTAATTTATTTGTTGACAAAAGTCAAATATCACCTTTAAAACTTTTTTTGAAATAACAGAAGTTTTAGAATAATAGTATATAGATTTTACATATTCTACCTATACAAACTTTCATAAATATGTATATAATTTTCATCCTTTCAACCATAAAAATTTACTTTTTCAAATAAATAAGATACATTTGAATTTGTAAGTTTAATTCATATTTAAAATATTAATAATACACGATTCTTTAAATTGAATAAAATTAATAATCAAATTTTACACAATAAATACAAAATTATCACCATAGTAACACCATTTTAATAAAAAATGTGATATATTAATATATTTTTTAATTGTAGTGATATAATTTATCGATGTGAGATAAATAATAAATTACAAAAAAAAAAAAAGTGTTAAAACATACAAATATAGTATAATCTGAGACTAGTAAATTAGAAAATAAAATCCAATGCTATACCAAAAGATTATTATTTCAAAAAATAAATAACAACAATTTTCTCAATTAAAACAAATGATATTTAATTTAAAAAAGAGCTCTAGATGTTGCATGGGTCTGAATAAGATAAAAACAATAAATATTGCACATATCAGCAAAAAAAGAGAAGAGAGAAAATGAATTAATTGAACAAAATGAAAAAATCAAAGATTAGCTAGATATTCATCAGAAAAATAAATATGATTTGAAAAAAAAAAACAGGATTGAGTAATTGATGGAAAGAAATGATATCAGAAAAGCTGCTTTCAAAGTAATGATGATTATTCAGCTTTGACAGATTAATTTTGATATTCTGAATTAGTTATACTAACTTAAAATATTCTAAATAGTTTTGAAATAGCATTAACACTTTTTTAAAAAAAAATATAAACTAGTATAATCTATATAGGTGTCTATATATAAATAAATGTGTACCTTTGCGTAAGATATCTACCAAGCACAATATGTAGATATATTATCGCCATCTACATTTGCTATATATTTATATATAATGTGTGAAAAAATAAATAAATAGTGTATATTAGTGAGAGAGGTAAATAAATAAATAATATATAAATGTAATGAAAATTAGATAAAATGAGTAATATATATATACACTACATGAATGTATTTGTGTATCATCGTAACTATTTAGATATGTTGTGTGTAATTATTCATCTAATATATTTTGTGTTGAAGCATAAATTAATAAGGTATACATATATAAATGTGTGTGCTTGTAGTGTACAAATATACATTTGATAATTTTATGTAATGTCAACAGATTACCTTTATTAAAACAAAAGTAATTTCATTTATAGATATTATTTTTAGAATATTGAATATCGTTAGTTATATATTTTTTTTTATTAATTAAACTAGCAACTTCCGATAAAAACTGTGACAATAACATTAGATTCATTGCAAACCATACTTCAAACGTTTACTTTTTGAAAGTACAAACACATTTCGAATTTTTTCAAACTTAAGATCGTAAATAAATTAAAATAATAAAAAAATTAAAGCAAACCTTTACCCTGAGAAGCATCGTCTTCTTTATCAACACCACGACGTTACTCGTGTCATTTTGTCACTTTAAAAGGCTTATATCCATTTTTTTTTTTTTAAACTTCAGAACCTTATTTCCACTCAACGTAATTTTTATTTAAAGGAATTAAAGATGTGTTCATTTTTTTTTCCTCATAAAATAATTTCTCTCTAGGCGTTTGTTACGTAATGCTCCGCTTAATTGATCTCAATATTATTTTAGGCCCAAAGCTTATGATCGTAGGTTAATATTGCTCTGGTTTGTGCATAACCCGGATGGGAAATATAACCTAGGTGCTTTAATCCTTAAAATTTTTTCACGATTCCACAATTTCCCTAAAAAAGTGATTATTAAAAGTAGGAAACACATTTCAAATACATCTTATCCGTATTGTCATCGTTGATCATCAACCAGCGTGATAGATTGCAAGGCTCCATTATTGCGTTGACACTCTCTTTCGGTTACCGTTGGATACGACTGACAGTAATCCTCCTTTACGAATAGTTGTCGCACGGCAATCACTTTTCAATTGACGGACAATGATGGCTTTGTAATTTTAAACGAAGAATCCTATTAACATGCCCCCAGTTTGACACAAAATAAAAAATTGAAGAAAAACAGCTGTCTCCATGTAATTGTCGCTGCCTCATCTTGAACCTCCAGTCTAAGCATCCCTGATAGGAATATGGCGCTATTGGAAGCCAGTTATTTACCCATTGGCTTCTTCGCGGGTTTGAATTTTCTCTCGATGCCACTTGAAGCACCAATAATATTTTCTGTAGTCATTATCGGCATGTAATTTTAAACCAATGAAAAATGCCGATAAAAACAACCTGGTGACGACTAGTGCGGGAAATCAGAACAATAATAGTAATATATCTGCTACTATTAACATAAAAACTATTCTACATATATATATATATACAAATATGATTTAAAGGCATAAGAAATTATATTTGTGAAGATAAATAAGCTTGAATTAATATTTCTTTTATTTTTAAATGAACATTTAAAGTTTTGATTATATATATTATGGTTTATTTGTTTGTTTTAAAAAGAAAAAGTAATATGAAGGGAGAGAATAAAAGAATCTACTTATTTTAAGACTCTTCTACGCGATTGGTCTTTATTTTGATTCTTAAATCTTTCTCATTAATTAATAAATTCGAAAGACATTTATTAAACTAACTTTTTAGTCATATGACTGATATAAAATTAAAATAAACAAACAAAAAGTACTACCGGCGTTTAATAATCTTAACTTGCTATTACAATGCGTTAAATAATAGCTATCTCACGCATGCACGCACATACATAAATACATATTCGCTATAAAATAATATTATTAGTCACAGCCAAATCGACGTTGGCATCAAGTTGTCATATGAATGTCAGTTTGCCTATTAATAAAATTTTCAGTATAGCATACTAAAGTAGTTCAGAATTGTTTTATCCAGCGCAATTTGAGATGATATTCAGCTGATGATCCGATTGTGATCTTCTATCGTTAAAATTTTCCTATATGCAGCTTCCCATTATAAATATTAATAAATAAGAGATTGAGAAAAATAAATAAAATAAATAGAAAGCAATGGGAAATAAAAGGAATGCAATAAAAATAACAGACAAAAAATACAGATCCTCTTTATAAAGAATTGTTAGAAGAAATAATGCAAAACATGGTATAAATTTTAGTTTAAGATGAAATATATAATTAATAGATGAAAAAGATAACATATAGCTATGATACTTTCAATATATATTATAGAATTAAAAGAATAAAATTGAGGTTTCAATATATACATATATATATATATATATAATGTTGGCATCAGCATGGTATTTGGGCTTTCCATCATCAGATTTTCAATGATATGGATGGCTAAAGAGTTGGAGGTTTGAGTAGATTGAGGCAAAGTGTGAGGATTCGCTATCTTAATATAAACTGAACACTGATTATATATGTGTCTGTGGGAGATGATAATCTGGACCAACTAATGATTGCTGGTTTAGAGTAAAATATGTATATTGGTGATTATGTATCTTTTCTACATGTGTGTGGTCATGTGTATCAGTTGAATGAGATAGTGGGATAGTTGGTGGGTGCTAGAAAGTCTGAGTTCAAATCCCTATATTTACAATTAAGCCCCAGGTTTGTGAAGAATGTCTGGTTTTTAAATATTTATATATAAAAGAAATAGCCCATACATTTAATTAATCAAAACAATTCTTAATTAGATATCAAATGATTAAAAAAGAAAAAAATGAATTTTACTTGATCTAGATATTGATTGGCAAAAGTTTTTGGATTTTTAAAGATGAGTAAAACTTGGATTAGGTATTTTTAAATAAATATTTGAAAAGATTTTGTTGTGCTAATAGTCTTCTGTCATCAAATTCCTTTGTGGCATTTTCTTATCTAAAATATTTCTTATCCCATGATACATTGATTGTCTTCAGATTAAGAAAATTTTTCAGTCCTTATAGACTCTTGTTTTTTTTTCAATAACTTTAAGCAAGATTTTGACATCAAGCTGCTAAGATTTATATGTCTGTTGAGTTACAGATAATTTTCAAAAAAAACTGCAGTCCTACTGTTCAATAGATTCATGAATATTAGTAAAAGCAGTGTTATAGGGTTTCATATCCAGCCAAAAAAAATTAAGATTGGTGGTTGTGGTCTCATGGCACATAGTTTCACTATAACTTAAGAGAAATGTAGATTCATTTCTGCACAATTATCATTACAACCTAGTTTTTTCTACAATAATACAAATCAACTTAGGTTGAGAAACACACAAAATAATAATAATTAATCAATAAAATAGATAAATCAATTTAGTCTATTACATGAAACATGTCAAGTTCTAGTGAAATATTTGAAGCATATTGTTTGTACCTGTTGTTCTTGTATATAGCAAAATAAATTCATTTTTAAAATGTATTTCAGATCAGTTTGTGCATGCATTTGTTTATTAAGACTAATATTAGCATCATACACATGTTTCTGTTGGATTACACTTTCAAACTGCTAGGTATATTGTTATGCCCAATCTCTGTTGTAAACGAAAATGAATCAACTTTTGCCTATTTACTTAAGATTTTATAGATATATTAAGTACTTTGTGAAGCAAAGTAAAAAAACTTTTAACTGAATATGCTAAGCAGGCTTTCTATATCTTTGTATTGATATTATAATCATAGCAATGAGTGAGTGAAAGTGTGATGAAGAGGATGATATAAATATCATGGTTTCACTGTTAAGATTTCCTTCCTTTACTTTACCAAGCACTTAATATATCTATTATAATCATTTTTAAAAAGTAAAGAACATAATGTAGAATTAAGATTTAATATAGATATAGATTAGATAATAATATTTTTATTAGGGATAGATATTAAATCAAACAGTGATATTCTCACAGCTTTATTCAAACTGGTTGTAATTTAAATGCACTAGGTGGAGTTAATTTCTGCTCATTTTAATAACCTTGTAAACAAACAATTAAATATCATATATGTCAAAACTAAACTACACAACTTTAATAATATGCAATAACTGAAACAATAAACTTTATATTAATATAATGCCCTCTAGTGTCAAAGTAATCTACATTCCACTTTCATCTCTTTGACTAAGATCTTACATAAAATGTTGGTTACACAATAATTATTTTTATTGGATGATTCTAAAATCAGACAGAGATGCCTTCATAGATCATTTCAGCTAGTTAATGATTTAAATTCACAGAGTTAATATATTAGGACCACACTCTCTAGTATTAAACTAATCTATGTTGTAAATGGAAAATCAATCTACGTTTGACTGTTTGCTTAAGATCGTATACAGATGTAGATTAGAGAATTCTATCTTCCAAGTTTAAATTATAAACTTTCTACTAATGTGAGAATACAGCTAAAAAATAGAATTTAGCAAGGAAAATTTTTTATTTGATATTCATACATCAAAAATGGAATATGTAAATATATTTTAATTATCAAGTTGTCTATTTACACAGAGTATAGCTATTGTCAAATTTATATTTATATAAAATCCTAGGCAAGCAGATGAAAATAGATTCATTCTTCACTTGCAATGTAGATAGATTACTTTGATAAAGGGCATTGCTTAGGAAGTTTAATTGAGTCACTTATTACATGTTATTAGTGTAATATAATTTAACCCTTATTTATCTCATTAGCACCTACTTATAAATACTATGATAATTCCAGTATTATAAAGTAGGATAAAAAACAAGTAAGAACAGTAAGTTAAAGATGATGTTTATCTGAAAAAAATAGTTTCATATATACCACAAGCTTGTTTCTTTATCTGTTTATTTAATATTTTGCCTATTTTGTCTTTTAACATCTACTATAAACTTTTTTTGACAATTTTGATATCATGCTTAGCTGCAGATCTTTATGGTATTTTATTTTAAGTCATATCATTCTTATGAAAACAGTTGCTATTGCATCAATATAAATTATCATGGACATAAATTATATAATGTAAACTAAGTTTTGCTTCCCTTAAAAAGCATGTTCATTTTTTATAAAAATATTTTTTTTATGAAATCTGTTCCTATTCATGTGTTTTACATACACCAATCCCTGTAAATATAAGTTTAAGATCAACTCATTTTAAATAAAATTTTCCTAATGTTTTTATATTATACCAATAAAGAGTCTATTTCTGATTTCTATACAATATATTTACCAAACATTATTCAAAACACATAAGAGCTTTGCACTGAAATCTAACTTCCATGTTTACAAGCTTATTTCAAGAAAAGTAAAATAAGAGAAAATGTTTCTTCTTTTTTTTTTCTTTTGTAATTGAGAGACTCATAGAATAACAAACAAAACTTATATTTGCTTTAGTGATTGTAACAAAGCCTTTGAATAGGGTGACCATTTTAAATTACACATATTTAGAATAATAATCAAAACTAAATAATCATAAACTATATATAATAACTGCTACATTCCTTGTTTTTTGATCAATAAATTTAAGCTTCATGACAACATTTGATGTTTATTCAAATCTGACGGCTCATCATCAGAATTAACTTAAAGCTTCTTTATACCTACTTCTATTCATCTTATTTAAATTATTATGATTTATTAGAAAAAATATGTATTAATAACAAAACAAAACTAGAATTTTATTAAAATATGTTTACTGACAACTTTCTTCTGGTATAATATTTTTGAGCAACTAAGAAATCAAAATAATTAACTCTTTACGTTTGATATACATTCCACTAGGAAACATTAAATGGTATTGCTGTCACATGACTTAAAGATACTTTCTTGTGGCAATCCATAGCACTTGTTTGAAAGTAAAATTGGAAATAAAATACATATTGATTTATTAATTTAAAAAAAAAAACTCAAAATTTTGAGAACATATAGAACCTGATACAAAAGGTATTGAGGCAGTTTCTTTGTTTTCAAAGTAGTAAATGGATTTGTGAGAGTTCTTGCAAGAGTTTATTTTTTACTCAAATCTTGAAATGAAAGCCATATATTTGGCATAGTTTGCTTATATACTCAAAAAAATTCACACTCACCCTCTAGATCCCAATAATACAAACTACTAGGTAAAACTTCCTTGTATGCCCAGGATGTTACATTGTTTATAAAATATATTCTTTAGCACATTCAACATCAGTTTTCAGACTCCTCCTAACCTACATAATCTTATAAACAACATGAAAGATAAATTGCCTCCAGATCAGAATCTTCAGATCATTTATAGGATTGACTGCAGTGATTCCACTTGAATGCAGTTTATTATGGGGAATGTGTAGTAATATTGCCATGAGATTGACAGTGTAAATACCTCTACAAGTGCACAAAAATTATCATAATGTTAAGTCAGTGTTCTTCAAGCATGAAACAAATTATGGTCATACCTTCAACCTGAAAAATATTATATAGTGTGTACTGAATGTGATAATTGAAAGAGGAAGATCAAAGAGGCATGGCTCACTGCAAATGACTCCCATGTGATTAACAAAAAATATCTTATGTTGTTTTGTCCAAAAAATTGGAATATGTAAATTTATAAATTTGCATAACACCTGCTGTATTAGTAATTTAAACTCACCATGAATTTCAGCCACTGATTTTGAGCACTGTGAATTTGAGCAACCAGGCCAAAAGTATGCACACCTACATAGTGAAAATTTAGAACAAAACAATCTTTTTTATGAGTGAATAAAATACTTATGATAAAAATTACAATTAATAGAAGAAAAGAGGTAAATAATTGTAGAATTATGATTATTTTAGCAAAATATTTATTTTTAATGAAAATATAATGTTCACATTAAGATTTTATTTGAAAATATTTATTTTATTTTATTTTTTGGAATATGAATCATGAGAAATGGAATAGTTTTTATTTTTAACTTGTATTTTTCAAAAAATAATTTGAAAATTTTGAGAATTTAATGTAGAATAAAGATTAATTTATTAAAATGAAAAGTTGAAAAAAATTAACCCAAATGTTCACTAGAGACTGTTAAAAATATGCACAGTGAAAGAGTTAAGTAAATTGAATCAAAGTGGGCATAAAAGTGTTTTAAAATTAATTTCAATATGACTAATAGAGTTTGGCCTAAACCTCAATTATTAATGTTAAAAGTGAATGTCTTTGTTACATAAGATGTAATCTCAAGCAGCAGAGAGTCCTGCTGCAATCCATGGATCTTGAGCTCAAAAGCCGGTGGTTTTACATTTCAGGTAAAAAGTAAATATATTATAAAGCAGGACAATGAATTTAAATAAATTCAAAAAAATTCACATCACTAAATTATAATACACAGTGTCCATAAAAGCAAAACCATAAGTTTAATGTATACTTTTTGCAGATCATAATAAACTGAAAAAGAAGAAAAGACTTCATTAAAAATTAAAAAAGAAACATTGCATAGTTTTATATATTTTATTCAGTAATACATATACATGTTAAACAACTTGCTGTGAAATTTAAAATACAGTGTAATACAAAATAACCATCATATCATCAACGCTATATTTTCTTTCCAGAAAAGGCTACCTTGTGAGTAAAAACAGGATTGGGAGTGTGATGGACATTTTATATTTGAATTTTTAGTTAGTGATATGTATAGAGTCTATTTAATGCAATGCAAGTATACCTGAGGGAAAAAAATTGATAATGAAATGGTGATTGGTGTTCTTTCTCATGTGTCAAAAGCAACCTGCAAACCCAGGACAACTGCTTGTAAGGCGGCTGTGCTGACCACTCGACCTTTTTACTGTTGAAAAATCTCTTTTTAGTTTTTTTTTTATAACATTAAAACTTGTAACATAATCGTAAGTAGAAATATTTAAAATTTTACAAAATAATTGTTATTTGTTTTCATAATAATATTTAAATTAATATTTTCATACTGAATATTGAAAAATTGTTCTGTATTTTTTTAGTGCAAATTATAAACACATATACATACAAGAACATTTATTTGAAATAGAAAAAAAAATCTATAATACTTTTTTATTTAATATTGGTTAATTAAACATTTATTTCGCACCTATATAAATAAAATAAAAAAATAGTAATGAAGGATAAAAAAAAAAACTGTACTTTGGTTTTTTAAAGTTGAACTGAGATACAGTATTTAGAACTCTATAGAAAAAAAAATACAGCAACTTTTTAAAAAAATAATATTTGTAAATTGCAATTTTATTTATAAATATAATAATAATTTGTTTATACTGAAGGTTTCTTATATACTAGTAGAGGGATTTGAACGTAGAATTTTTCAATCTATATTCGTCCTCCATTCCATCTTAAGCAACCGATACACATGATAACATGCGTGCAAAAAAGATAGATGATTCCCAATATACATATTTCTTGCAGAACTTGGGCCAGATCATAATCTTCCACACATGTATACAATCAGTGCTTGGTTTATATTAAGATAACAATTCTTTAAACTTTTCAGACTGGATTGAATCTTTTCACTCTTCTAACTATTTAACCGTCCATTTCATTGAAAAATAAGTGGTGGAACGCTTAAAACCCTTATTGAATTTGATATAGTAATCATATTCATGTAGATATTATGTCAATCTGACTCCTCATATTATCAGACCAATATGTATCCGTATATATTAACGTGAGAGGAACGGGCGGAACTTTTATTATATGATCTAATTCCAAGGCAATAGGTAATTTGCTTATAATAAATATTTCTTATATATGTAAGTAGAGGGATTTGAACTTAAAATTTTTCAATTTATATTCGACCTCCACTCTATTTCAAGCAACTAATCACATATGAAAAAGATAAATGATCCTCAATATACATATTTCATGCAGAACCAGCCTTCATCACTTGGCCCATAATTTCCCATACATATATAATTTGTGCTCAGTTTATATTAGTAATTTTTTAAACTTTACTGGATGGCTTCAATCTTCTCTCCTTTCCAACTAATAAGCCATCCTTTTCATTGAAAAATCAGCGATGGAATGCTCAAAGCCCTTATTGATTTTGATATTATAGTCATACTCGTGTAAAAATTATGTCAATCTGACTTCTCATATTATTTGATCATTATATATCGATATATATTAATAGGAGATAGAAGTGCAGAACTTATATTATGATATAATCTATTTCCAAGGTAATATGTAATTTGCTTATAAGGTAATATGTAATTTCTTATACTGAATATTTCTAAAATATGTAATATATGAATTTTTTTCTTCAGTGCAGGCTTTTTCATACCTGCACTCCAATATGTAATATATAGGGGGATTAAACTCAGACTTTCATATGACATTCAACTATCCACACTATCTCATACTGCTGACACACTTGATCACACACATGTCAAAAAGATAAACAATCACCAATGCACGTATTTCATGCTAAACCAGCAATCGTCAGTTGGTAATATATGTAAGTAAATGAATATATAAAATGGATATATTATTAAAAATCATCATCTCAGATATTGTACAATTATTCAGAAGATGATCAAAATACTTTTTCCACCTGTTCAAAATATAATTATCATATAAAAGAGTGTCATTGATAAATTAAAAAAAAATGCAATACCATTTTTCAGGTCCATATGTTTCTTTTAATATATCGAAAAAGAGATCTAGACTGGTCATGATAAGAGGCTGTCTGTAGCTTTTTTTACAGTTTAAATTAACCATTGATTTTTAAATCTTTTTGTCAATCATTGAAGTTCTGCCTTTAGATCTTTATATTTATTATGATGTTTCACATTTAGTCTATTATTTTGTTAAGCAGAAAATAGGACCCTTTCCTTTTACTTAAACCACTAAATAGTAAGGTAATTGTCAGAAAAGCAATTCAAAGAATAGATTTACTTGTATCGATAACATACTTAAGTAATTCCATGCTTCAATAATATGGCAGTCTTGAAGATCGAATTTAGTAATTTTAGTGTTTAATAGCTGTTGAAATCTAATAGCAAAGTACATTCTTCTTAAGAATGAATGAACATCAATTTTCTTGTGAATATGGTTGGAATAATATTTATTTTTAATGTTACTGTCATTTTAATCTTGGAGCTTATTAACCTGTGGTTTGTCCAATGATCTGAATCTGTAAGAGCTTTAACGATGTGAACTTTTTTAATATATTCAGATTCCTAACTATAATGAAATCTATTAAATATCAATGTTTTGAGTTAGGATGTATACAATGTTTTTATAGTGGTTTTTCTGCTTAAACAAAGTATTTGGGATATAGTTAATGTTATGTGTTGTGCATAAATTCAATAATAACAAATCACTTGAATTTATAGCCCAGTATTGTTATTTCCAATAATTTTTTGGCCAAAGTTACTATTTGTGCCAACACAAGCACTAAAGTCTTCAAGAAAAAATCGATCTTTTAATGGTATACTGTAGTTGAAATAATGCTATCCAATAAGCAGTAAAAGCTTCCCTTTCTCTCTGAATCTAAAGTAGAAACATAAACACTAATAAAAGGAGCATTAGTAGTCTTATGCAAGGTTAGTTTTATGGTCATTGTCATTCCATTGATAAAAATGAGGAATTCTACTGAGAGAAGATACTAAATTAGATTTTACAGCAAATCCAACATTATGCAGTCTTATTTCATTGATTGATCTGACTACAAAAAAAAAACTTGCATCCATCCATCTGTTTCAATATATTTCCTTCCTCTAGGAGATGAATTTTTTTGAGAGTAGCTATGCTGAACTTAAATCTTGACAGTTTTTTATTCACAAATGCAGTCCTTCATTCTGATCTTGAGATTATAGTACCCATATTTAGACAAAAAGTAGATTTATACTATTACTTTTACTATTACTACTCTCTCTTTTTCTTTACCACTGCTACTGAGAACACTATTATTATTTTTACCACTGAAATGAGAAATCTGAAGACATGACAATCTAACCAGACTGTGGGAGGCAGCCCATTTTATGATCACATTTTCTGTTTCCTTTTATTCCATGGCAGGCAGCTGGATTGCTACATAGAGCTGTCTAAACATATAATTTTTGCTAACTAAAACTTCTGTCATTTAAATCCAGTTCCAAATTGACTCACTAGTGATTTTATTACCTTAAGCAAAGATGACAACTGAGAACTGCTAGCTTAATGAGCCTGTCCCCTACATTGCTTTCTTAATTCTTGAAAGTCAAGCCAAAAAAGCAAAAAGAAAGAAAAATGGAATATTGGGATCAGAAATGCTGTGTCCCCTACATTGCTTTCTTAATTCTTGAAAGTCACACCAAAAAAGCAAAAAGAAAGAAAAATGGAATATTGGGATCAGAAATGCTGTGAATGTAGTTAAAGGCTGGAAATGTAGTTCACAAACATGCAATCCCATTGTCACAGTTACTATAGGTATATGTTTAATGATGTGGGAAGTTCATAATAACTGGGTCCACAATGACTTAAATGTCTGAAAAAGGAAAAGAAAGAGGGAGAAAGAAAAGACTATTTGTTTTTGAAACAGTGTCTTTGGTGAACTAGTACCCTATCCTACAAGGCAGCAGAAACTCTTGGTCATGCACTGTTTATTATTCAAAGTTGGCCTTCATATCTAAAGTCTATTCCACTATCCACCTGCTATGGAGTCTTGTTGATAACTTGAGAAGAGCACCTGACATTTATAGATATATTGATTTATAAATAAATAAGTTTAAACACCAAATTAGAATGTTAAAAACATGAATGAATAAAAACTTTATCTAAATAAATTATATTTAATAAATGCATTAATAATTAATATTAAATAAATAAAACATTCACATCAAATATTTGTGGTCTTAAAACCGAAATCTTGGGTTTAAAATATAATGGACTATTTTCAACCAGATTCGAATTCTTAGCACACATTGGAAATACATTAATATTTTTGTAAGTTATTTTTATATTAATTCCACCCTAACTTCTAAAATAAACAGTTTTTTTTTAAAAAATACTTAATAGTTTTTATTTAAATGAACCCCAAAAAGTGATCTCAATTCTCGTATAAAAATTATAAATTTTACTTTTTTCTTTCTTTCTCTCATCTTTTCCAGTCCTCAAATCACTTCTGAAATGCGTATTAGATTAAGCATTTTAATTAGAATAAACAGCTTTTAACTGGTTTGTCAATATTTTTATTACTATTTAATTGATTAACTAAGATATAAATGCTAACCATACTAGCTAACCATATTATGTCAAATTCTTTGGATGCATGAAATAATAATTAATGAAAATAGCCTGTCATACTTCTGATAAATCTAAACTGAAGCCAAAATTTGTATTTAAGCAGATAATATAATCCTCAATATTACTCTTTTTTATTGCATTGCCAAATGTATACCATATAATACCAAATCATCCATGCATTTTATTACTGTTACACAATGCTTTATTTACCATCCTCTTTTACAGTTTGCAGTTTCGATTGCTCCAGAAATCTTCTTCAAACTTTTATATCTAATTTCAACTGCTAAGCAATTGAAATTAGGAGATATAAAAGTTAATTGAAATTAGGAGATGTAAAAGTTCTGAAGAAGGTTGCTGGGCAATTGAAACTGTAAACTTTAAAAGTGGGTGGTAAATAAAGCATTGTGTAACAGTAGTAAAGTGCATGAATGATTTATTATTGTATGGTAATTCTCAATATTTTTATAGAGTAGAGTGAAGATAATATATTTATAATTATTTTCAAATAATTACCTTACTGAAAATTCAATTTAATTGGGTATTTAAGTCAGTAAATATCTAGATGTTCTTAACAAGAGGGATTACAACTCAAGAACTGTCCTCTTAAAGAGTGTGATATGTTAGATGCATGCAAGGTTTTTTGGGGGGATATGATCTAAAAGCAGAAATTCTAAAATCAGATTTATAAAAAATAAAAGGAAGATTTTTATAGCATTATAATTTTATACAGAATTTTGTTAGCATTATTTTAAATTTCTAAGGAGATTATTACTTTATTCTAGTTTTAAAATAAACATGTGTATTGTCTACACACATTTTTTTTTATTCTTTGGGTTTCTACATATGTTTCATGCCGAAATGGCAATGAACAGCATAATAGTGAAGTACCACTCTTAGTGAATATAAAGTTATTAAGCTATGAGAAAGGACTGTATGCCATATATGAGATAAATCAGAAAGTGATTTTAAATAATTTGCACCTTAAATCGAAGATGCAATTACTGAACATATATATATTATTTAGATAATAAAGTTGATTTTATGTAAAGCTAGATGGTTCATAGATATAAATCACATGATAGTAACTCAAGCTTATCAATAGTAGGATTCTTTCATCTGTAGTCAAAGCTACCCCTATCTGAATTTCTGCCCTTTATTCATAAAGATTTCTTGGTAACAGGTTGAAGATTCAGGGCTCAAAATCTTGCTGCAGTAATTTGGCATTTAAAATTATTATAGCAATAAGAAACATTTAAACAACTATGAGAAAATGAAATAGATAAATGAAAGTTTTGAAAACATATTTAAGAAGACGTTTCTTAATAAACATATTATATAAAAATGTTTTTAGTTTTGAACATCCTATAATTATTTTTATATTTAAAATCCTAAAAGACATTGTTTGTTTATATTACATTCTTTTTGTGAGTTTTTTTTAATAGTTTGTTATTTATAATATTTATATTTTAATGTAATTTTTATTGTTATTTACTGAGTGAATCGATAAAAATTAAATAAAAAACAGACAAACAAAATATGCTGGGGCGTTTATAAGAATAAAAATATATTTTCGAAAACAATAATTCTAAGAAAATTAGATTAACTTATTTTATTCTACAACTATATATCTCTGACCAAATATAAAAGTTCTTTAAGAAGTTTAATTATTTACGTATAAAAATATATAATAGAGTTTGAAAAATATTCTACAATGATATATAAAACTAGATCACCGATACACTTTCAAAAAATGTAACAAAGCTGGTACAAAAAAGCAGTAATTGACTAGTAAAATTTCTATTGAGACAAGACAATTTATGAAGAAAAGAAGAAAATGGAAATAAATAAAAATGATGCATTAAAAAGGGTTAAATATCTCGAATTTTGTAAAATGATGCGAAATAAAGTTGATAATGATATAAAAAAGTATAATTGTGAATTAGCAAAGAAAGCTATAGAAGCGAATAATAGTCTCAAGAATGTAAAACATCTCATTATTGAGAGAAAATTTATTTCTGCAATAAGAAAAATAGATGGAACTATTACTAAAATGAGAGATGACATCATGAAATATGTGGAAGAGTTCTATTAAGAACTATATAGCAATAAAAAATGAGGATAAGTATTTCCTACAACATATAAATTCTCCAGAATTTTAAATGAAGAAGTGAAATACATAATGAAATTTATGAACAAGGGGAAAGTTCCAGGTAATGGTGGAATTATAATTGATATCTTAGAATTTTAAATGAAGAAGTGAGATACATAATGAAATTTATGAACAAGGGGAAAGCTCCACGTAATGGTGGAATTATAATTGATATCTTAAAAGAAGCAAATGAAAAATCTAGAAAATTTTTGACAAAATTCTATAACAAATGTTTAAATGGTAAAGATGTGCCAAATGAGTGGTAGAAATGCAGTATTAGTATTTTAAAAATGTAATAAAGAAGATATTAGAAATTACAGACCTATTAGACTTTTATCAGTTCTATACAAAATTTTTACCAAAATAATTACAAACTTATCTGCAGCAAACTTACAATTTTACCCGACAAAAAGAACAAACTGAATTTGAAAGTGATTTTAGTATAGTGAGTCATATCCAAGTATTGAGAGAAGTTATAGAAAGAACCAAAAAATAGGAGTTGCCATTCTGCTTCAAATTTGTAAATTATGAAAAGACATTTGATCATATAAGCATTTCTTTAGTGATTAAAGTATTTGGATCATCAAGGTATAGATCTAGGAAATTGTCATATTCTGAAAAATATTTATAAAAATGCAATATAACAAATAGATTATATAATGACATTAAAAAGATTAACATTGAGAAAAGTGTGTGGCATGGTGATTCCATATTTCCAAAACATTTTACAGCAATTTTGTAAAATTATTTTGTGGATTAAACTGGGAAGCTAAGGAAGAAAAAGTAAATGGAGATTATTTGTCATCTAGATTTTGAAGATGACATAATTGGGCTTGTAAATAATGCTTTAGAGCTTCCAGAAATGTTGCAATACTTATTGGATGAAAGTAAAAAAAAAAAGATTAAAGGTAAATGTCAAAATAACTAAAAATTGATAATGATGGGTTAGAAGAAGTTAAGAACTACAAATTCTCTTGGTCAGATTATTATTACAGATGGAAACATAATGGATAAAATTAATCATAGAATAAATCTTGGTTGGATTTTGGTAGAAATAATTTAATATTAAAAGGAAATTTACCTAAGAGTTTTAAAAAGGTTTTTAATAACTGTGTTTTACCAATTTGAGACTTGTACACTTAACAGAAGAGTACTTAGAAACTTCAGACCACTCAAGGAACTATGGAAGGAGGCATATTGGAGTAACTAAAAGAAATCAAAAATGAAATACACTGCTAAGAGAACAAACAGGTTGTTAGTGATATCATTGAAAGAATTAAAAACTGAAGTGGAGCTGGGCCGGACATATTGCTAGAAAATATGGTAATAGGTGAATAGTTAAATCTTAAACTGGATTTCAAGAGATTGTAAAAGACCCATAAAGAGACCACATGTAAGATAGATGGATGAAATTAGGAAACTGGAGTGATGTAGTGAAGAAAAGTTAGAGATTGGAGAAGAGACTTTCATCCTGCAGTGGGTTTATAATGATTGAAAATGATGATGAATGTGTAAACATATATCATCAGTAGCTGCTACTTATAAAGGAATATTGCCATTATTTTGTGATGATTGTTCCAATCATTCTGTACCACAAATACATCCATATAGAGAGCATGTTAGTCCATTATTGTTTATTATTTTGCAGTGCTTTCTTGTACTGAAAACTTTTTTTCAAACATACTTGAACATCATACCTGATAGAAGTTTTCCATTGTATTCTATTCTCTAACATATTTTCCAGCAAAAACAATCAATATTGCATTTCTTTAGAATGTCATTGAGATAATCCTTATAATCTAAACAAGGTCTACCTCATAAAAAACCATGTTCAAATTCATTGCAAACACTCTTTTAGATAATCATGTAAAGTTCAATCATTTTATATCTGCAATATGATGATATGATTTTACAAAATCAGGTTCTATAGTGCCAGATTCAGCAAGTTGAACAATATATTATTGCCTTTGTGAGACACCTTCATGAGTATAAGTGAAAATTTTTTGCTGATCTTATGCAATATAATTTTCTCACTCAAAAATCAGAGATAAGGTTCTTTTTTCTGCCAAGGACCATTTAAATACTTATAAGAGTATTCATAGGCCATATAAAACTATCAATTTGAAAATTAGCCTGCTGTATTGGTCATCTCTAATGTCAAGGGAGAAATTGCTTCTCTTTGGTGAGGCATATAATGTTAGCTGGCATTGATGATGTTGAAACTTGTTAACTGCTTTTCTAGATATGTTGGCAGACTGGAGAGCAATTGATTCTTGCATGATGTGGGAAGTTTTGAAAAGAATTGCTCATAGCAATAAGTTGTTCCAAACACAGATGCATGTTTCATGCATGTCTCCTCAATGTGAGAAAATTCATATTGCTTACATGATATTTATAAAATTTAAATAGGGAAAGGTTGTTGTACCTATATTTCAGCTCACTACATTTCAGCTGAATGATATCATGCTGCCGGTTATCATGCATATCACTTGGTTCCACATTGAAAGATGTAGCAAAAATGTTCAAATTCCATTTGTTTACTTTTCATATCTTTGACTCTGTCATTAAATGCCTCAATTAGTTCAGCAAATTTACCATCTTATTATATCTTTATTCTTTCATAATGGAGAAATGTACTGTATTATTCTTTTCAAGTTGTACTTCACAGACTTAATTTAGTTTCAAATGATATCTCATGTGAAGTCAAGGAGCTGAGAAACTAGTTGGGGCCATGTGGTTAGATGCTTGAAGAAATATTTTGGCAATATTCACCATATGTGCTAAATCATACAATTGCTTACTATCAGTAAGTTCTTTGGTTGCTTTTTCATTATCTCCATGAATTGTTTGACTTCATTCCACAGTTTGTAAAATTTCATCAGCATGCTCCTGTCACTCAGCCATGGATGGTACTTCATAGTGATAAATAAGATCACCATATTCAGAATCAAGATCATTCAATAAATCCATCTGGTGGCTGTTAAATTTTTTTCTTTTCATAAAATATATGTGTGACACCATTGTTGACATCACATTATTAAAACAGTAAAGTATAGAGAGACTTTCTTGATGCATGATGCATCAGCAGGTAATTAAATCACTTGGATCAAGACTGAGATGATTCATGTCTTTTATGGAAAAGATAATATTAATATTTTTGCAAGCCAACCATGATTAGAGCTACATCTGTAGTAAAGCCAAAACAAAGGTCTCAAACAAGTTGTGACCTCTTGTGGTACCATGCATGGCTTCCAGTGACAGCAGTTTCTCTTATGTGTCAAACTCTTCCATTATCCCTCAAGCAAAAACAGCTATTTGAGCAGTATTTGTTATGCTCATTGTCTCATCACATGCCTAAAAAAAAATTTGAAGTTTCCTTGCATAATCCTTTGTGTTTATTCAATAACTTGTTCTAAGTCAATAATCTGATCTGAGATAGTTCTCTGACATAAACTACCATTCTGAAATAAGTTTACTTTATCTGGTACTAACAAATCTGCAGCAGCCACCATGCACTCTTTCATAAACTCTTCTACATGAGGTTTTAGCTCCTTTTCAATTAGCTCATTCACTATATAACTTGTCTGAATAATGACCTCTCAACCATAATGAGGCGCAATGGAAGTGGCTTGTTGCGATTCCAAACTAAACTCTGCTGAATGAAATTGATTGTATTCAGAAGCATTTGGCCCCTCAATTTATTGAAGGTAGCATGTTTTGAACTGTAATGATGCTCTACATTGTTTTTTATTACTGCTAACACATTCCCATAAACTAGCACTCTGGTTTGCCTTTAAATGCAAGAAAAAAGAAATCATTTGTTCATTTCTCCTGGAAATATCAACATCTCTCCATCAACTTTTTTATTCATAGTGATCATTAGTAGGATTTAACAACACTTAAGTTTTAATAACTCTCTAGTGTATGTTGTCAGTGACAATATTAATTAGCTTTGTTATTGTGATTGCCAACAATGAGATTATTTTGCTTTATAGTTGCCATTTATAGAAAGTCACACCACTTAAGATTTAATAACTATCCCCAGTGTGTATCACCATAGATGAAATTATTTTGCTTTGTAAGATGCTACATACATACCTTAAGTTTTAATACCTATCAGTATGTGGAGCCAGCAGTAAAATTGCTTTACTTTGATCACTGTTCTAATCCTGCATTCTGAATTTGAAGTTTATTTTATGCTTGTATCACTGACAGTTAAGATCTTTTTCATGTCCTGCATCATGCAATATACGTTTTTGTTGCTATCAAAAAGTTACTAGATTTATTGAAATTTCAAGTTCTGCCTGCTGTTTGTCTTAGCAGGCTGGTTTAAATGGTTTTTTAGGTTGTATAAGGACCAGACATAATCCACCCCTGGTTTATATTATCAAACCCAAAAAACAAGGTGGGTTTTTTCTTTGCTACGAATCAATAAACGAAAGAATCCATTTTTTGGGGGGTGAGGTCAGGAATTTCTTTTCACTTGAAATTTGAAAATGTCATAAATATTATCATGTGGTTCTGTTACTCTTGAAAACTGAATAACTAGAAAAAATTTAATGAACATCTAAGCTAGCCAATGATTTGTTTGTTAAATATACATACAGAAAAGTCTGTCACATGTTTTAAAAATGTTGAAATCCAATCCTTTCTTTAGATTAATAATAGAAAAAATATATTTGCTAGTTGTGACAATATGCTGGACTATGACCATCATCTATCATTAAATGTTAAATGACGGACAATTTTGAACTTTATTTAAACTTTTCCAAATACAAACATCTGTTAGTAATAACAAAATAGGCAAACACAGGTTAATAGATTACACAATGTTTCATGTTTTGAGTAGTTTCTGCTCTTCTTAAGTGATGCTGTCCTGACCAGTGACAATATTAGCATAGGAATTGAACTTACACATTTAGATTTTGGAAATATTGAATTTTAAGGCATGACACTAATCAGCTGAGCTATTTTGACAAAGGCAGCAATCAATAGAAATTTCATAAACATATCTATGAGGGTTGATTTAAATCCTCCTGATTCCTCCATTTTTATTCGTTTTTTAGTACTTTTTCCTGAGAGCAGAATTAATTAGAGGCTGCTGTAAATTATGTATTACACATTGGATTGACATAAAATTATTTGCCATATTATATTTTCGTTTTTGCATCTTTTCCTCTCTATTCAATATTTTGTATTTTCCCAATAAATCAATACAAAAAAGTGGCAAAAATTCCAATTCCAAATACAGAAGTAAAGCTACAAACATTACTTCAGAATCATCACAAGTATTTCAATGATAATTAACATCATATTTCAGCAAAATTCCTTATGGTCTACCTAAAATCACAAAAACAATGTTCCATTAAGACCTATTGTTAGTTCTAGACTCAAATGGGCACACTTTCTCTATTTCTATCTAAAGCGTAATTTCACTACATTTGTTGTATGGCCACCTAGTAAAGCATAATTACAGTCATTCCTGAAGCCCATCAATAATATACCTCCTTCAGTTAAATTCACAATGAAATCAGAATGAGAATAAAAAATGGCATTCTTAGTAAACAAGTCTCTCTCATGACAAAAGCAAAACAACAGTGTATAAGAAACCAATATACACTGGTAAGTATCTGTCATATTTTCAATTACACTAGTAACCCAAAACATTATATTGGAGCAGAGCAAAGGAAACTTGTTGAGAACCAGTGATTTGGAAAATGAAAAGATTTACATAGAACAAACTCTTATAAAGAATGGTTATCTTTCAGCTGATATCAAGAAAACAACTAATAGACAACAAAAAGAGGCATCAAAAGAAAAAAACAATTACTGGTACTGTAGTATAATCATACATACCAGGAATGGTGGACAAATTAAAAAAAAAATCTGCAGTATATGACATGAGAACAGCTTTCCAAATTCATACCATGTGGCAAAGAATTTTAACTTCTCCAAAACATAAACTTGAAGTGCTGAAAAACAAAAACTGCATTTATGAAATACTATGTAAATGTGAAAGTTTATTAGTGAGACCACTTGTCTTGTTGAACAGTGACTGGAAGAACACAAACTAATGATTGGAAAAGAAAAAACTGGTGTGTCTACAGCTGCAGATGAAAACATGCAAAAAAGGAATTCAAAGCTGCTCATATGTCAATGGCAAATAATTCTATACATTAACCCAGTATGGCAACACATGATGTTGGAAGCCTTTAATTAATCTTGCTCTCAAAAAAGGTATTACAAAAAAGTGAAGAAATCATGAGGATTTGAACCAACTCGCATAGATAAGTATATAAAATTTATACTAACTGTTGTCTTTGACAGAATAGCTTAGTTGGTTGGAGCATTGTCTTAAAATTCAATATTCAAGAATCTAAAGATCTAAATTTAATTCCTATGCTAGTATTATCACTGGTCGCATCAGCAACACTAACCTCTGTTGTCCATTTGTCTGTTATTACCAACAAGTTGTTTGTATTTGGAAAAGTTTTAAATACAGTTTAAAATTTTTAAGACTTTCAACATTTAATGGTAGATAATGGAAATAGTCCAATATCACATCTAAAATATCATTATCACAAACTTTCAGGGAAATATATTTACTAGTGAAATGAAGGTGAATATAATACTTATTTTAAGAAAGGTATAATTTACACAAAAAAGTATGTCTTTAAAAATGTTAGACCTCATGGTTTTATTAACCATATATCTTTAATAGACAGTACAAAATATTTTTAAGATTTTCAGAAATATTTTTTTTATTTCAAATTCATCTTGACACACAAGGCATTAAACAAAATTTGTTTTTCCTGATAAATTTTGGTAAATAATTATTTTAACTGTGTCTTATGTTTTAAAATATTTTTTTAAATCATCATTCTTAGTTATCTGCAAACATTGCAAATTTACAGTATCTCAGTTTGACTTACTTCTCCAGTTGTTCTTCACCTTTACTATATTTTCAAAGCTCATAAAGATTCCCTTTTTTTTTTACCATCATTTAACTTATTTCATTTTACTCTTAAAATATTATTTCAACATATTTCTTAATAATTTCCTTATCTCTACATATATACCCAGTCCAATTCATAGTTTCTTTTAAAAAATCTCCACTTATTCCAGCATTGCTGAACCTATCTTTCCAATTTATCTTTTCCAATCTTTTTAAATTCACATATTATACCATCAATACTTTTTGACAGACAGATAAAATACAAACAGACAGACTAGTAGGTAGGTAGGTAGGTAGGTAGGTAAGTAGGTAGGTAGGTAGGTAGGTAGGTAGGTAGATAGGTAGGTAGGTAGGTAAGTAGGTAGGTAGGTAGGTAGGTAGGTAGGTAGGTAGGTAGATAGATAGATAGATAGATAGATAGATAGATAGATAGATAGATAGATAGATAGATAGATAGATAGATAGATAGATAGATAGATAGATAGATAGATAGATAGATAGATAGATAGATAGATAGATAGATAGATAGATAGATAGATAGATAGATAGATAGATAGATAGATAGATAGATAGATAGATAGATAGATAGATAGATAGATAGATAGATAGATAGATAGATAGATAGATAGATAGATAGATAGATAGATTTATTTAATTTAATTGAAAATATCAAATGCAGATGAATTCAAATTTATGCCTGACATGTTCTTATTAAGATGAAAAAGTAGGTTTTTACATAGATGTATTTCTTTAAAGTTTTTCAATTTTATCATTGCAGTCATCCAGCAGTATAAAAATAACTCTCTCTCTCTCTCTCTCTCTCTCTCTCTCTCTCTCTCTCTCTCTCTCTCTCTCTCTCTCTCTCACACACACACACACACACACTACGTGTGTATTTAATAAACAACTCATCGGGTGAGTTAAGTGGAGGTGGATTCTTGTAATATTATGAAGTTTACAAGGGATGCATTAATTAAAATAAAAAATAAACAATTGATGGTGTATAGAATGTTTTTGATTAGATCATTTTTAAATTATCATGACAGATTTTGATGCAAAAATTGATAAACAAATGAAAGATAAATAAACAGCATTTAAATTTAGATAGAGAGATAGAAATAAAAAAGAAATAGATATTAAAAGTTCGTTGCCGAAGAAAATCAAAATTGACATGGAAGGAAAAATAAAACGAATTGGTCTATATTTTTATTATGAGCAAATAAATATTTTAAGAGTATAATATATTTAATAAATTAAATATAGAAAATTGATATCTATTAGCAAAATATAAAATGTTACTGTAAAGCTAGAGAGACAAATACTATTTAAAAAGATGATATTTATAATTGATATTTTTAATTTTTAGAAATATTTCATTAAATTTAAACAAGAATTTAAAAATCGTTTTAAAATAATGGCACGACTTTCGTGATAAATCGAATGAATTTAATAAGGCTATAATTGATATTCTATTCTACTAAGCTCAGCTACACAGATAACCTGTATAAAAAAGCAATTGAAACAAAATAATGTATTAAGCAAAAAAATATGAAAATATTTTAAAATGATCTATTTAAAAAAAAATTGAATATCTTGAATTCTGTAAAATGATACAAAAATATTTAATGATAATATTAAGAAATATAACGTGAAATTGGAAAAGAAAAGAATATCTCAAAATTTAGCATCTTAATACTTGAAGAAAAAAAGTTATTTCAGTCATAACAGAATATAAGTTAGGTAACATATAACTAATATATATATGAAAAAATTATACAAAGGTCTCTATAATTATATCTTTTGCAATGCTTATTATTTTATATGAAGAGGTTAAACAAATAATTATGTATATAAAAAAATGGAAAAAAAATGTCGAAAATAAATGCCAAAATTACTAAAATATAAAAAATATATAAAAAATATATATAAAAAAAAAAAATTACTAAAATAATAATGTTCAATGGCTTATTACTTAAGGAAAAATAACTATTGGTAAAATGAAATAAAACTTAACTATTTTAATACATCAGTAATATGTTAGATGAGATATGTTGAACTATTTCCATCATCTGTGAATGAATGTTGAATGTATAGAAAATTTTAAACTTTATTTAAACTTTCCAAATACAAACTTGTTAGTAATAACACACAAATAGATAAGCATGTTGTCTATTTGTGTGTTAATACTAACAACTTGTTTGCATTTGGAAAGTTTAAATAAAGTTTAAATTTTTTTATACATTCAACATTCACTCATAGATGATGGAAATAGTCCAATATATCACATCTAATAATATACCATCATCACAAACCTTCAGACAAATACATCAGTAATATGTGTACTATAGATGCAAACATATTAGATAATTATCAATAAAGCAGTCATATATAGCATGGCATTAATAATATTAATCATAAAATTAAATTTGGAAAATGTACTTTTCCTAAAAACAACTTAATAGTAAATGAAAATGTTTCAGTAGTTTAAAAATGCAGTTTATAATAGATGTGTTTGCACATAGATCTGCAAAATGATTACCAGAGATTTAAGACCACTATTGAATGAAAAATAAAAATATATATGTTGGGAATAACAAAAAGGAATCGAAAATTAATTACATGGGCGAAAAAAGCAAGCAAATATTATTGACATTATTAAAGGAACAAAGAGGTTGAAATAAAGATTTGCTAAAAAAATGCCAATTCGTACACTATTGAAATTTTAAAGTGACAATATGTGAAATGGACGGATGAGATATGGAAATTTGAGAGAGGGGGTGTAAGAGAAATTATGCATTAGGGAAACATGATTAAACTTGGAGATAAGGGTTAAAAGTTACAATATTGTTGGTAGTATAATAAGATTATATTTTAAGAACATTAAATCTGTAAGTAAAGAACAGATTTAAATTGCATGCACTTATATAAATTACATATATACTTATTGCATTGAATTAATAATATAAATATTGACTTAAATGAGATATCGAAATGTTTGGAAAAACGAAAGAAAAAATATTCCAACAAAGCTCCCAGTATTGATGGGTCATATTAATGAAATTATGATACTTATTTGAAAACTTTTTTAAATAATAATATAAAAACTATTTAAATTCAAATAATTGCATCGAAACAAAATGATTAAACACATTGAAATATAACTAATCATTAGCAGGATTAACGCCAATAAATATAGAAGACTAGGTGAATTCAAAAATTTAGACACTATCCGAACAGCTAATCTTTTAGAAATAAATTTAAGAAAATCATTTGTACAATAGTATATTAAAAATACAAGTATTAAATCATGTGTTCTTATAACACGTGATCACCATTTCATATGCTTTTACAGGTTGTTAATAATTTGGTAGCACTACATTAGGGAGAATTTGCTATTGTTATTAATAACCTAAAATGATGATCACATGCTGTTTTGATGGTATTGTACCTATCCTGCTCATAGGATAATGGTAACTGTGGTTTTTGAAGAACCAAAGGCACCAAAATGTATAGATATTGAACTGAGTTCAGATCTATATGACTATACAAGCAAATGAGCTTCGATTGAAAACATTATTGGATTTTCATATTGGATTCCTACCTTTATAGCTAACTAATTAAAAAAATATGGCTGCTGGAGGATTGTGTTAGATCCTGGAATCTAAGTGCATTGTTTTCAAATCTAAGGCTTCTCACTAATGAGTATGTATTTAATACACAAACCTTCTTCTATCCATTGATTGTCACAATGTGGGATCATTGTATAGAAATTTAGCTACTGTTATGTCCTTATAATAATTATTGAAACTAAATTCCAAGCCTATGGCATAATATTTTAATTCATGCCATACAAATTATTGTTTTGGGAACCAATTCTCACTCAAACTGTCTAACCATTCAGTTATAGCTTACTTAATCAATTGATATCCAATTATTTTATTTAGAACTATAAAATAAACCAGTAAAGTATTAAATTCTTAATAATCAAAACTCTCCTTCACAACTGTTGAACAGATCTTTATTCTGTGTAACATTAAAAATTATTTACTTTTTACCTGTATTTTGAGAAAAAAAAATTTGTTTATTTATTAAACTGTCTAGACACATTTTCTGCAAGATTTTAGATAAAGAGCTCAATTTTTTTTGTAGTTCTCAAGTTAAAGTTTTGCTATTTGGCAGTCAAAGTAAATGACATCAGTTTTATGAATGTAATTCATCATGTGCAATTTTTCTCAATTTATCCACAGTTTTTCTTGATAGGAATAGGTAGTGTATACTTTAGTCACAATAAATTATCCAAATTATCAGAATATATTTCAACACTAACAACAATATCATGTGACTTTCTCATATTTCCAAGGGCTTAAATTCTCTCTACTCAAAAACAATCTTTGTAACCTTAGGTAGTCATTAAACATCAGAAAGTATCGTGTTATAAAGTCCATATATCCAGACTAGTTTCTGGATTCTGATCTAAAATCTATATAATTATGCAAATTGGCTAAGATTTAAAACCTTAGGTTTTTAATTGCAGGATAATATCTTGAATACTATAAAGAGGTAAAAGATGGCTGGTTATTTGATGCACAAGAGAATTAGTTCCCACTTTGAATATTAAACTTCAGGTGAAATATTATAATGTTTTACTAAGTAGTGACCAGTAATTACTGGAGTTACTGGTATTCATTGATGACTCGAGTTTAAAGATAATGATTTTAAAGTAGAATAAATATAACTTCTTTTCTCAGCATTAAAATTTGTTAGCACATTTCCTATTATAATAAATTTCAACCAATTAAAGCAGCTTCTAACTGATACCTTTTCCCAATTTTTTTCTATATTTGATGAATCACAAATACTCATACAATAATTTGGTATTTTTTAAAAAAAGGTCTGAGTTTTAACAGTCATTGGTTGCTATTTGATGAATCACAAATACTCATACAATAATTTGGTATTTTTTAAAAAAAGGTCTGAGTTTTAACAGTCATTGGTTTCTATGCCAATTTTATTATTATTATTAATATTTTATGTTAATTATTATTGTATCTGACTGATTTCAATTCTAATACTGAAAATCTAGAAACAATGTTAATATTGTGGAAAGTAATGTGATATACCATTAAAAAACATCACATGACCTCCATTGCATTAGATCCAAAGATATAAGAGCAGCACTCTAAGATCCAAGACTTCTCACTGATGAAAGCCAAAAGCTAAGAAATAGTCTGGAGATATTGAATGAGTAAGCACTAGATACAGATTTTATGCACATACATTCTAGCATTCATTGCTTATTATGGCTTGCACTGGGAGGCTCTGCTGTATAGAGAGTTTGCTACAGTTTGATACTATCTTTAATGACAATTATAGCATCTTGTTGTCTACTTTCATTTAATGCATTTCATTTAATGCAAAAAAACTTGAACATTGAAGTTTTGTCTTATTTTCAGCTTTAAATTAAACTAAAATATGATTTATTTATGCTGTGATTACTACTACTAATACTACCGATACTGTTATGTTTTGCACTTTCTCCTATTACAATCATCAATATCATTACTACTATCTAATTTATTTGCACTTTCTCCTATTACAATCATCAATATCATTACTACTATCTAATTTATTACAATGTTTGAATACTAGAATTGGGCACTAAAGATTCTTGCACCAAAGCAGTCTGCAATCTCTGGTTGTACATGATCCCTGAGTAGTAAACTACATCATTATTTTATTCATCATCATCATCATCAACCATTATCAATCTACTGCTGGATGAAGGTCTCTCCAAGTTCAATCTATCTTCTCCATCATTAGCTTCTCTTCTCCACATCACTCCTGCGCACTTTCTTATTTTCATCCATCCATTTTATTAGAAATGATAAAATATATGCAGTTGCTTTTTGAAATTCATTGTTTTTGATTTTTAACCTCTAACTGTGGATGTTAGCAAATCTTATTTAGTGTACATGCATATCTCTATCCATATGATATAGTTTAATTTTACAAGTATTCATTAACTCTACATTGTGATTTACAAAAATCTTTACAGTAGTACTGCTGTCCTTTAAGTAACATTTTGCGTCAGTGTGCCATTTATGAGGCATTGTTTTTGGTCTTAATTTCTGTAGCTAACAAATTCGTTCACGAAGAAATGATATATTTTAGTAATAATTTTTCCAATACACGGAGGCCATTGTATTTTTTTAAAAAAAGTGCTCTTATGCTAGCAAAGAATAATATATGCAAGAGAGTAGCATCTTCAACAGATGCCATTGCACATACAAGAGGATAAAAAGATAGGTATATTTTGTGTTTTTATCATTTAAAATTATAATATGTTAATTATAAATAAATTAAAGCCCATACTAATATCATATACTCAGAAAAACATCAAAAATAATGAATACATTTTTAATGTTCTTTCAGTACCAGCTTCGAAAATGCATTAAGAATGTATATAATATTTTCAAGGTGTTTTCAAAGAATACAATATTAATATTGCCTTATTTAAGTGATGGAGTTATCATAGTTATTGAAACTGGTTTTATGCATAATTTGATATAATGCAATAATATTTTATTTTAATAATGACGTCTATTTGTTATAAAAAAATCGTTTTTTATAGAGAAATTGTGAAAACAATTTATTACCTTTTTAAAAATTATCTATAAGATTTTAAAAGATTGTTTTATAATTCTTAAAATAATTGATTATTGAAAAAAATTATCAAATAGCTTTGTTGTACTGAGAGTTTATATAAAGTTCTAGTGCAGAAAGTTTCTGAACTGAACTCGAACTGAGGATCGTATATTCCATAGCCTGACACTCTTCCCGCTACACTAAATCATCTAAACAGTCATATATGTTGGGAAGAGGAGGTCTCTTTTTAAAAAAACAAAGTCAAAAGTAATAGGATACATTGGAAGAATTGAAACATCAATAAAAACAACAATAACAGCAACAAATAGTATAATGCAGGATTGAATGTATGTTGACTGCTTTATACATGTGTAAGACAAGGAACTGTCTGATTGAAAAATATGTTTCATGAAGAATGATTGCATATATCCCTCATATATGTTTATAAATAAATTATGTCCTGTACATGAGGGGTCAGAGTGACTTATGGACAACATGGGTAGGATGAGAAGGTTAGCACCGATGTGAGCTTTGAGCATTCCATCACCAGATTTTCAATGAAATGGACATCTGAAGAGTTGTGGGGTGGAGTGGATTGAAGCCTGTTCATTAAAGTATATAGATTGGCTATCTTAATATAGGCTGAGCATTGATTGTATATATGTTTGGAGATGATATTCTGGACCAACTGACAAGTGCTGGTTTAGCATGAAATATGTACATTGGTGATTATTTATCTTTTTGACATGTGTGTGATCAAGTGTGACAGCAGTATGAGATAGCGCGGATAGTTGAGGGTCATGTGAAAATCTGAGTTCAAACCCCCTATATACTAAATATTGGAGTACAGATATAAAAAAGCTTATACTATAAAAGAAAAAAATTTTTAATTTAAATTTTATGTTTTCGTTTGGTACTTTTTAAATTACAGCTTATTGATACTGGTGATAATAAAAACACAAATACATGCTCACTACTTGAACTCAATTTATTTAACATATATTTTTCTATTGGTCTTTACTTACATTTATAAGTTCAGAAAGAATTATTAAAATTTTAATGCTTTGTTGAGGGGGGAAAAATCATAGTTTTTACAATATTATTTCATCCCTCATTTAATTAGCATTATAAAAATAAAGTTAGCACCACACTATTTTAGATTTATAATATTTGACTACGAATATAATGTATTTACTAAAGTTTAAATATAATTAAAGAGAATTTTAACACAGATTTTCAAGCTTTCTTCAGCTATTCACTCGATCTTATATAACCAATACACATGATTACATACATGTGAAAAAAATCTCCAATATACATATTTTGTGCTGAAACCAGCACTCGCCAATTGGTCCAGATCATCTCCCACACACATATATAATCAGGGCTCAGTTTACATTAAAATAGTGCATTCTCAAACTTTAATGGACAGACTTCCATCTTCTCCATGATGATGGAATCCTCAAAGTTTTTGGTAATGCAATATTGTTGTTCTACTCATATCTATGACATTCCATCATCATATTTTTAATGATATGGATGGCTGAAGAGTTGGAGGGTGGAGATGATGGAAGACTGCCCATTAAAGTTTGGAGATTTGCTATCTTAATATAAATTGATCCCTGATTATATATGTGAGTGGGAGATGATCTGAATCAACTGATGAGTACTGGTTCACCATGAAATATGTACATTGGACACCATTTATTTTTTTCACATGTATGTGATTATGTATATTGGTTATTAACACAGTCAAAACTCTCCATACAGTAGTGCCACTCAGTGCCAACCAGAGTAATCAATGGATGCCAGAAGGCTTGTGCATATAATCCCTATCTAGTGCCTATTCATCCAATATCCCCAGACTAGTTTCTGGCTTGTCGCCTTCATTGGTGAGGAGCTCTGAATTTGAGAGCACTGCACATAGATCTTAGGATCTAATGCAACCCTCCTGCAGCCACATTTTATCTCTACTTAACTACAAAACCATGAGAATAAAATTAAAAACACAATAATAATTTCAATCTAAGCTCAATAGCTTATATAGTCATATGGGTTTGAACTCAGTTCAGTACCCTACATTTTGGTGTCTTTGGCTCTTTAACAACCATAGACACCACCATCCTATTAGGCAGGATTAGTGTTAAACCATTAAACATCCATGATCACCATTTCTGGTTGGCACTGAGTGGCACTACTGTATGGAGTGTTTTGCCTGTGTTAATAACAGTTATGTGCTAGCATAAGAAATGGTGATCATGTGAGGTTTAGTGGTTTATATTGGTTATACAAGATGGAGTGGATAGCTGAAGGAGCTTTGCAAGTCTATCTTTAAATCCTCTCTAATTATATTTAGATTTATAAAAAATGTTGATATATGTAATAATATGATATTTTATGCGCATACATACTTACATCTCTGAGGAAGGCTGCTAAACAATCAAAACTGTACATATTAGATTAGTATATAATAAAAGATACATATATTAATTCTCATATTTCAATGTTTTTTCACTCTTCTCTAATGACAGTTTGAGTTAATAATTCAACATTTTAAGTTTAGTATCAGTATTATAAATAAATAAGTTGGTCTTGATTTGTTAGAACCATAAGTTTACATACAAAAAACATTTCACATAAATTATCTTTGAATTTAGAAATTATAAAAAAGTGAAGTATGTAATGAGAACAATTACTTTTTTTATTGGCTTTTTGTTATAATGCTATTGGAAAAAAGTAAATTAACAAAATCTTTCTATGTTGAATGAATTCTACTTTTTAAATGTGAATGAAAAATTATATAGTTATTCATAGAGCTAAGAAATTCTGTTCTAAAATTTAAAATTGCATTTACTTTTATAAATTATCTCAAAAATTCAGTACTATGGATGTTTGATAGAATATAGCAATCATGATCAGAGTTATTTCTGTATTATTATTTCAAATTTCTTAACTTGTATTTTTAAAAACTAAACATATTTCAAAAATATTTATATGTGAGCATAAGTGTATGTATATATATATATATATTAATAATTATTAAATAAATATTTTGTAGAAATGATCATAAATGTTTCAATGAACTAATTTTATTCTATATTGCTAACAGCAAAAAGTTTGTTTATATGCCCAAGTTCAAAAAAATCTATGAATCAATAATGCTCTAGGCTTTGGTTAGTTCATCTATAATTTTTCTCTGTAGAGTATTCTGTGGACTACTGATAGTTATTTTTTAATAAATTAATATTTATTTTATTTTTAAGTTTTATTGTGTAATGAATGTAAAAGCGTCAAATTAATTCTAAAAACAGCCACAAAAGAGTGATTTAAAATTAAAGTATAGCAATACCATTATAGTATTTTCTGAAGCACTGATTATTATTATTAGTGAGTTAAGTGCATATAAAAAGTGACTATTATTGTCAAGTGTTGGTGGCCGAGTGTTTAGCACAGCTGCCTTACAAGCAGTTGTCCCAGGGTTCACTTCCCGGCTGACATTTTGACACATTATAAAAAAGTGATTATTATTGTTATTATCATTTATAATTTTTTAAATTGTATAAAAATGTTTACAGTTGATTTATAGATAATAACACATGTTGATCTCTAATAAATTTGCTTTATTTGTAAATATTCCAATGATATGAATATAAATATTGCAATTTTGGCTTGCATAGTTTGGGCCCTTTTTTGTGGTAGGTTCTATAACTCAAAGGGATCATGATTCAGTTCTGTCACTTCCATTTTTGAGACTTTTTATGAACTCATAAGTATAACTGTTTTTCATTGCAATTTTTTTAAAATGTCTTTCCTATTTTTTGATCTGAAAAGAATTCAAAATCATTTACAATAAAATGGCACAAATATCACTTAATGAGATCTATCTTCAATAATAATCTAAGCAAAAAATAAAGTAATTGGGCCCGTTTCCTAACTAGTTTCTAATTATTTAGTTGTTTGTGATATATTGTACTCTCTTCATTCTGGGTCAACATTTTATAATTATTTTGTTATTTAAGATTAGATAAGAGATAGAGCTTTATGTGACTTTTTAGAAAATTTTAAACAAAGGTGAGATACAACTATTGCTTACTATGACCTTTGTGTATTTTATTCAGCTGGTTTTGAAATTTTATTTCTGTGCTCTTCCACCCCTCACCCCACATTTTCCCAAGAAAAGTAAATAAAAATAATTAGTTTGATATCACTGATATAAGTATTGAGTTTTTTAGTAAATACATTTTTCTAACTAATATATATCAATATCTTATAGTGGAGAAAACATTCATAGAGAAAGGTGATGTGTAATAAGTAAGAATTATAATATTATATTCTGCTTAAGTTAGTGCAGTGGAAGAGACATAAATTCAAGAGTAAAAGATTCCTAAATTGCAGCTATATCCTATCTATTACTTGCTCAAATAACATGTCTCTTGAGTGAAGAACCATTTTACCATCATTACTAGTAGCAGTGGTAATAATAGTTTAGTGCAATTATAGAATGGTGGATTATAAAGGTTTTATGCCAATTGAGCATGACTCTAACTCACATCCTTTGTCAAATTTCTTAGAACTTTCAATCAATAAACAATTTGATTATTTATTTATTATTATTAAAATGGATTACTAGTTTAGGGTTAATAATAATAATCATATTAGATAACATCATGTTAAAATTAATATCTGATAATAAAGTAATTATTTCACTTTTTTTTACTTACATTATTGTAATTTTAAAGTTTGTTCTTTTTATTATCTATTCCTTTCTTGTTTCACTTCCCATCTTTTTTAACAATATTATGGGAAATATATGTCCTTTTTTATGTTAAGTATCCTCATTTTATTTAGCATTTTATATTCGCACTTGTCAAACATAGATCTGCCACTTTTAATAATGGACATATTAATCTTAGTTTGGTCACTCGACTCATCTAGCCCTTATAAAAAATGTGAATTTTATTTAAACAAATGCTGGACTTGATTAATGAGTTATTCTTTATATTGATAAATAAAGTGAATCCATGATATACCTGTTTATCCAAAAACAAATATAAATACATTTTAAAAATGTAAACAAAGAAAAAAATACCCATTAGAATTCATAAATTAATAAATTTTACAAAATAGCAGAAATCATTTTCTACTAGTGCTGTACATGATAACATTTAAAAAGAGAAATTTATAAATTTAATCCATTTTATAATATGGCTTTATTTTTTTTCTCGTGTGTCACAGCATCAGCCGAGAAGCGAACCTGCTAACCCAGGACAACTGCTTGTAAAGCAGCTGTAGCTGACCTCCCGACCACCAATGCTTGATAATATAATATGATTTTATACTATGGCTAATTCCATAGTATAATATGGCTTTATACTATGGAATTAGCCATTTATGTAATCATGTTTAGTGTTAATGGTTTTTTATCTTATATAGAAGATAGATACATTTTATTCTGAACTTTGTTATCCTTTCAAATTCATGTAATAAAATGTTTTTTATATGTAATGTTAATGTATTATGAAATTTAAGAACATTAGCAAAGTTAATATTGACTTAAAAGCATCATAAAAGCTAGAGAGAGAGAAAGAGTGTAGTTTGTTGATAACAAAACTACTACTAAATTTCCATAAGAAAAAGGCTATTGAAGAAAAAAAATATTGTCCAAAATGTATTTAATTGTTATGAAAGATGAAATTTCGATAATGATTTTCTTTAAAATAATAATAATAATAATGTGACAGTCAGATGATGTATGTTGGTTTAACCCAGTTCGAATACTAGGCGATAGTACCTCAAGGCCACCCATACACGAGATATTAATCAAGAATACTATGACCTCTGCCCTATTCGCCTATTCTCGAGGCTAACTACGAACCAATAATATTATCTGAGACACGCATAAATTATTTTCTCATCCGGCCACAAAGCTTAGAAACAGTGGTAGAGACATAGACGGGAACACCTACAGAGCTAAATAGTTAAATGTGTGTAACAGTACTATGAAATATGTGTTTTGCGTGCCTGGATCATTGGAAAAATAAAATAAAGCATTATAATAAAATTAGGAAACTCAAGCTTTTTATAGTTAAATAATATGTTTAATTAACAACTTTAAAATATGAATAATGATTTAATGGCCTCCACTATTCCCCTAAATTAATGAAAACTAATTAGACACTAAAAACAGATTAAACGATATGATATTTTTGCGGTCTAAGTCTTTTCTTCCCTATTTTAATAAAATTGGCAACTTGAATCTCCTCGATAAAGTACAATAGTAAAAATTTTTCGCAAAGCATTTTCTAATTGCTTTGGATAAAAACAGACAGTTTAAAAATTATTTTAAATGTATATAGCTAAATCATATATACCTAATAAGCTACTGGCTGACAAAAGAGGCATTATTGAGGAGATCAAGTTGACAAACAAAGGAAACTTACTCGTATGGAATTTAGAAACATAAATAAATTGGAAAGAGATTTTAAATGAAAAAAATTAACTTTTAAACTTAACCGCAATGGAATACAAAATATTTACACATGTTAGTAATGAAGAATAGCGAAGGAAAAAAGATTAAATATAGATAGATGATCACACATATATATATTTAAGACTAGTCTAATAAAATGGTTACATTACAAATATCATTAAATAAAATAATTCATAATATAATTCAATTAAGAAAGGTATGAACAAAAGGGTAGAAAGTAAATAGTTCAATGGGGGAGAGATAAGATTACCGTCCTGGTTCCTTGCTTCTGTTCGGCGGCATCGTGGCTTGATCTAACCGTCGATAGGTATTTGTCCGAACAATGAAAATGGAAATATGTAGCATGGTTTTATGAAAAGTCCTACAGACATGGCACAGAGTTCAGATTATTATTAGGTGGATACTATGGCATTTTGGATGGTATTTAGGAACTTCGGTGATAGGCAAAGCTATTTATTTGCCTAGTCAAGCATAGTAGAATCCATCAAATTCATATGACTTTTAGCTTGAGCATATTCAAACTTCTCCATGATTTTGAAAATGACAGTTGTATAACTTTTTGGAATAAAATCTCAACAAGCAAAAGCAAAATCTGCAAGAGTTCTCCCAAGAGAAATCTGAATGAAATTTCCAAAAGGAAAATCTGAATGCCAGCAAGAAAACTCTGAATGCCAAGTCTTTTGTTCACTCTCCTATTTATAACTTTTTGTAAGCTACCTTGTATTGTTTGTATGATCTTGATAAGCCCACCCACATGCTCCTTTGTCTCAAGGTAACATTTTCTAAAAATAACTTTTACTTTTTATTCTACATTTCTTTCTTTAAAGTTTGAATTTTATTAATTAAAAAAGAAAGAATGCCATCTTTAATTTGCTTTGAATGGGCTAACTAATTACAAACATACATTCTTTTAGAAAATGTTGGTGGGCTTATCTCAAAATGAACTCATACACCATATTTTAACAAGATTTTAACAAAAAAATATATATTATTTCTTTTAATAATATAAGTATTTTATTTCAGCAGAATTTTGCATTAACTCATATATATATACACTTGACGTATATATATATGTTTGACTAATAGATTTTACAAGTAATTTTTATTAACAGAAATCTAATCTTAGAATGGAATTTATTTAACACAAAATATTTAAATGCAATACAAATTTAATAAGCATAATTAATTTTAGCTTTAGTGCAAAACCCTGCTGATATTGGACTATAAACTTAATTCAGGTCTATAATACTAACAAAGTTTATAGAAGGCTGTGAAGCATGGATCGGACTTCAGATCCATTGCTTCAATAATAATAATAATAATAATAATAATAATAATAATAATAATAATAATAATAACAACAACAACAACAACAACAACAACCACACAACAACAACTATACAGGGCAAATAAGTTTTTTTATTATTTTTTGTTTGAGTAAATGTGAATGATTGAATATACTCCTAGTAAATATATGTGTAAATGTATCCTTCAATTTATTATTGATAATTACATTTTTTTTTAAAGTTTGTTTATACTATAAACTTAATTTATGTATACATATTACACATATAAAAACACATGTGTTATATATGTGTGTGTGTGTTAAAAAGTATTGTACCTTGCAATTAAATAAACAGTATGTATTTTATTATAATCAAAGTTTATCAATAAAACATGAATGTTACTGAAACGAAATATCGTGAATATTGTGGCACCATTGTTTTTGTTGTTTGGATACTTCTCTGAAAGTTTAGGATATCTAAGATATTTTGACATTAAATATTAGGGTTTTTTAAATCATGTAATAGAAAATACAACATGATAACTACTTGTTCTCTATTCGCCTACCGATTATTTTTGAGCTAATTGCTTGGTCTACCAAAGCAAGTTTCTTATGTCTTCAGTCATGTATTTAATACAAATATTTATCCTATTCTTAACTAAAAAGAGGACAGTTTATGCTTCATGGTAATGAGGATTTGATCTAATATAATTGTCGAGAAAAGATATGGGGGGGGGGATTGTGAAAGAGAAAGAGGAAGGAGGGCCTTTTTTTAATTTTAAAGGTATTTTTTAATTTTGGGATTAAATGGGATATGGAATGTTAGGCATAGTCCCTCTCTGTATCTCTATGATCTGTTAAAACACTGAAGTTTGAGTTTTAAAAATAAATTTGGTCAAAGACTAATGTGCAAATGAATTAGTAGTTTGTTTCTTTTGAAATGTAGTTTTTTTTATTAATTGTATTGGTTTAAGGTTTTTCATTGATATTTTTCTATGAAATATTATATGGAAATGAATAACTATATAGAGAATGAAATATTGTCACAAAATGTAATTGGAATAATTAAGTTTTGCATAAGGTCCTTGTACCATCTCCATAACTAACTCTTCTATAAAAATGAATATTAATGAGAAAGGAAGAAGAGATATACATGTTTTTTTTCTGGAAAATACTTTTGATTTTAATTTATTATCTTTTTTTAATTTGGAAAATATTTCATCTAAAATATTATAACTGCAGAAAATAGCTACTGCTTTGTTAATTTTTTGGAAAATTTTCTCATTAACAATTTGCATCAAAGGATTGCTTTTTTAAATTTACTTTTGAATTTGTTTTAGTATTGCTTGGGTTTTTTTTTCATTTTTTTATTTTTTGATTACCTGCTTGTAGTAAGACTTTTATTTCTTCACAAGCTTGTATGTATTATTTTTGTTTTATTGGCAATGGGTTATCGATACTTCTTATGATATGACATTTGTTTATGTATGTTCTCAGTTATGATTTTTGAATTTTGTGGTCTTAGATTTTCTTTTTGTTTGTTTATTTGTTTAGAATAAATGCACAGTATGGCTTAGTTTAGTGCTAAAATGAAACTGGAGAATTAAATAAAATTTTTGGATCGAATTCTAACCTAGCATTCTGATACTTAAAAGTTGCATGACCTTCCAAAGAATTAATTATTATTTTTTGAGACATTATTAAAAGCGAAAAATATGCTTTCGGTGTTATTATCTACCATTTCTAAAGTTTGAAACTTAAGTAAATATCTGGATTTTTTGAACATTGTAATATTAACTATAATGTTAATTTCAACCCATTGTTTGACTGGAAAGTAGAAATACTGTTACGGATTAACCCTTTTACCTTTTACCGTCTCCAATAAACTTTGCAACTTAATGTCTATAATCACAGTCTCAACTTTACTATTAAATTTATTGTTCATAAATGATTAAATTCTTTGTGAAATTTTTCTTTAGCTAAAAAAAAAAAAAAAAGTTAACAGATCAATAGCTGAGAATTATGGGAATTGATCTTTTTTTTTTTTAATTTGGGTTTTGGACACTTTCTTTTGTAAAATTCTTTGAACAAGTACAGGTCAAGGCTTTCTTTCCTTTTTTTTTTTTCACCACAATACATCCAACTATTGCAATTTAAATTTGTCTTTCAGATCTATTTTGTCGGAAAATTGATCAAAAAAAAAGTACTGGAAAGATGACTTAAAAAACATTTAAACCTAATGAAAAGTAGTTAAACCTAAAGCCTAGATTACTGCGCCATCTACAAAATTAAAGTAGGAAAGAAAATTGAATTACTTAAATTAAACTTAAAATCCCGAGCTTAAAGAAGTTAATTTCATAGCGCATTGAAATGATTGGAAAGCTAATCATTTTGATTTAAGGGTTATGTTGAGTTTAATTTTCTTAATAAAACAAGTCATTGAAAAGCTTCTAAAAATAGATGGCAATTTTAAAATAAATAAATAAAGCCCAAAAATAAAAATAACTTCTACATTACGAACAAGTCTAAAATGGATTTATGTATGCTTCGTATGTTGTCAAAATCATATCCAATATATCTATCTTCTAACTTAAAGACTTTTAGCTATTTCTTTTTACTGGTTATTTAAAATTAGTCATTGCATTCATATATATATATATTCAAACGATTTTTTTTGCTCGAGAGTACCAGTACCAAAATTGATCCTGGGACTAGGTATATTTAAAAAAATAGATAATGATCAATGAAAACAAAATATAATCAAATGATATCTACTTGGGGATTATAAAATAATTTGAGGCATTGCTATATTAACAAAAGAATTGATCCCATAGATAAGACAATGAGATATTTGACTCAGGTGCTGAATTGAAATAGGTATTAATGTAATAAATAAACATTAGGTGATGATTTAGTTTGCGCTCACGAACATTTTGAAATCTAAAGACCAGCCAAAACGACAATACATCCAACCAATAAATAACATAAATATTGAATAAAAGTACTTTAGATTCATATTTTTGAAATTATAAGCTAGTAAAAATAATATGCTTTATTTTATATAGGCATATAATATAATCTTTTAGTATTTGGAAATAATAAGATTGATTTGATTAGACTTCTGAAACTTTTGATCGATATTTCGTATTGGCCAAACCATCCTTCCCTCTCCCTAATAAAAAAAGCATATTATTTGTCCTAGCTTATAATTTCTAAAATATAAATTTAAAGTACTTTTATTCAATATTTATGTCATTTATCGGTTGGATGTGTCAGCAGTGGTTTTTAGATTTCAAAATGCCCGTGAGCACAAACTAAATCAGGTCCTGTTTTTATTTAAAACGTACTTTTTAATATTTATTGCATTATCAGTAGATTATTTAAAGTGCATTTGTCTCAAGTGTCAAATATATCAACCAGGTGTTGGAATAATATGTTTTTTATTTCATTTAATAACAAAACATTATAATTCTTTTAGTTTATCATGCAATATTATTTTTCATCACGTATTGTAATAATTTAAGTTTCTTTAAAAAAAATTTTTGTTATCTCAAAATGGAAAAAAAAACATTGTATTATTTTACCAGATTAAAACTGTTATTCTTTAAAATGTAATGTATAAGTTACATTAAATTTTAAAGAGTAACAATTTCAATAAAAATGAATGAACCATGATTTTTTTTCTCATAGGATGTTTTGTGTTAAATTTTAACATTGTTTGCCTGAGTGATAGATTTCATTTATGTTATAAAAATTATCTCAAAATCATTTTAAAAAAGTACAATGTTGATTGTTTCAATGGGAAGATATTGTAGAGAATAGAATACATTGGAGAGCTATAATTAAACATAGAGTTGGAATATTTCAGAAAGAACAGTTTTTTGCAGAACTTAAAAAACAGCAATCAAAATGAAAATAAATAGAAAAATAGAATATCATGTTCTCTACATATGAACATATTTGTGATTCACCGATTGGATGTATAGTCAAGTCATGGCAAAACTCATCTCTAAAGCAGTTTTATTTTCTTAAAGTTGGAATACCCATATATCCATAATGCATATTAATATATAAAATATAGTATTGGGATCTTATAATTTTATGGATATGGATAAGATATAAAAAGGTCATTTTTTGTTGTTGTTTGTTAGTCATCTAAGCCATGTGTAAGAAAAATTGTAAAATGGGTTTGAACTCAATACACTACACACAGATAATATTTATCTATATTTAAAATAATCTAGTGGCACCCATGAAAAACTCATATACTTAGCTAAGCTGAATAAAAGTGAAATAGTCCTTTTCCAACTTGATAGTATTAATTTTATATGATATAATTTTTTTAAAAGTTATTATAAATAGCACCAGTGTGTGCATGTGACCATGAATGGTCTTATACATATATGGAAAGAGAAATGGTAAGAATTCTTGGTTAAAAAAATCTGTTATTGGAGATAAGCAGAATTCACTCCATAGATTTCACAGTAATTTATTCAGTTGCTATGGCTAGTATTAGTTTATCTGATGACAATGGCTAGTATGTTTTATGTGTTAAAATGACTTCCCAATATCAAAAGATCTTAAATCACAAATGTTTTAAATATCAAATGATGAACCTTTGGAGAATATATCATGTTTAGTTTTTTTAAAATCATTACATTCATTTCATCATTTGTAATAATATTATTATTTTTATTTTGTTACAATATATACACACTAATAATAATTATAAATAAGTATTTTTAGCATATAATTTTGTAATCTTTTTAAAGGCTAAGCAAAACTTATTTAAAACTATAAAAATGACAAATACATCAATATAGCATGCTGAGCATGCTTTTAACTAACTAATAGACATACTCATAGCTATAATTATCCAAGAGAATTGTAAGATTTGCAGAAGAAATGCTCACTGTATATATCATTTGTCATTAATTTTGCAATCATCTTAGAAAATTATAACTATGAGTATGACTACTAGTTAATCAAAAGCATAATCAGCATACTATATTGATGTATTTAGCATTTTTATTTTAAAGAATTAACCAAATTTTTTTTAGTATATGCGCTGTACATATTATTTATATTAAATTACATTAATCAATTAGTGTAGAAAAATGCTACATAGTGTTCTGTGATCAAAGTAAAATAACAACAATAAAAAATAATGTATTTTGTTATTCTTGCTATTTTAGTTCCATTTTAGAACACTAGATGGTGTTCTATCTGCAATAATTAGTTATCATTAAAACGATGCTTAACATTTGAAAAGGCACAAAATCATGTACTGAAAAAGGCTTTTTATGTATAATTATTATTAACATATATATTATATAGCTGTTGGATATGGTATTTTTATTATTTATTATAATTTATATAAAAATAACAGCATAATGGACTTCATTAATTTCCATTTTTGATTAGTGTTAATATCTTTTTTATTGTGCCTTCTCAATAATGTTTGCAATATTTTAAAAATTATAAATGCAATTTTAAATTTTAAAACAGAATTTGATAGATTTATGATGGCTTCACATTTATTCATTTATGTTTTATAAAAAATATTCATCCAACAAAAGATTTTGTTAATTTTAAATTACCAGTTGAGCTGACTTTCTTTTACATGTTAAGTTAGAAAAAAGCTCACTGTTCTCGTTATGTACTGTTTTATTTTTTTTTTCTATATTTGCAAAGTTCAAATAAGATTTTTTAGGATGATTTTCATTTGTAGTCATATATTTTTCTAACACATCAAATCCAATTATTAAATTCTAAACAAAATATAGCTCTAATATTAAAATCAAATGTTAAATGATTACAACATTTGCCACTAAGGAGAACAATTAAAATATTTTCATCAGTTGAAGAGTTTACAGATTGGGGGAGAGGTGGATGCCCATTACAAGTTGATAAAGTAGTTCAGAAAAATGTAATTCTGGATAAAAAATTTCTGTTATTTTTCAATAAGGTCAAAATCTGAAAGTTATTTTGTTCAGCAGAAGAAGGGCTATGATATTTTTTTCTTATATATTATTTATAATACTTCACTCATATACACTTTAATGCAATTAATTTTCTTAAAAACTTCTTTATTTTCTTACAATTTCGACTGTCCAGCAGTCCTCTTCAGAGCTACAAGATTTGAATAATACAAATACATAACTATCATTTCACATATATATGTATAAATCTTATATAAATCAAATATATATATATATATCTCCATCATTTTACACACATATATAAAACACACACATATATATCAAAATATACACATATATTTTCTTCATATATATATACACATATAAATCTATATCACCCCTAGACATATATATAATCCATATCTACATCTATATATATATGCATATCCAATACCCATACATACCTCTTTTAAACATACATCCATACACAGACATACATACACCTACAGACATATATACAATTTTCATATATCTTTACTAATACACATCCTGATGTATATTCTATCTACACATATATAAAATACAAAACATATCCGATTCACCGTTTTTTAATTTTTTACCTTTTTAAACAATTCCATTTTTACTTATTTTTAAATCAACCTTTTAAATATTTTTCTTTTTAATATTATTTATAATATTTAATACTATTTTATTATTATTATTTTTAAAATTATATAATATATAACATCTTTTACTTTACTATCTTTAATTTTACTTTTTATAACTTTTATCTCTATTTCACTAAATAATATTTTTAACATTATTACCTCCATCTTTCTTACAGTTGTTTTAACTTTAATTAAAATGACCGGTTTTTTTTTCAAAATTTTCTATTTTATTTATTCATTTAAAACAGCTCCCTCTGTTATCAATATTATAAAACTTATAATTCTATTTACCTTCCAACTTCCCACTTATAATCATTAACCTAATTCCAATATTATAAATAGCTACTTTACCATTATTCTACATCTAAATATACATATCAAACATCCATATTTCCTACATATATATATATATACATCTTCACATTACCTCTATACATATAACTAAAATAATATATAAAACCCAATATATAAACCCAATACATAAAACTATATCCAAAATAAAAGATTACAAAATTAAAAAATTAACAATTTAAAAATTATTAAAAAATCCCTACCTACACCTATACACCCACATATATATATATATATCCAAAAATATAATTCTATCCCTTAAAACACATTCGTATATATACCTACATTCCCAATATATATATATATATATACCTCTATTCATATATATACCTATATTCTCATATATACCTATATTCATAACACATATACCTACATATATCTATCCTCCTATACATTTATACATACCCACCCACATAATACTCAACTTATTTATAAATTACATATATAACTATACAAACCACATCTAATGCCCCAATTTATATTATCTTTAAAATCTATTTTATTTCCACGGTTATTTTTTTATTTTATTATCTATCTTGTTTAATACATAATACCTTTTTACTTCCTTATCTATAACACAAAACTATTCAATAGACCATTTTTTATTACCTTTAAAACTATTTTATTATTACTTTTAGTTTTTAAATTTCTATAACAAATTTACAAACTTTTATAAACATTACCCTTTTTATTATTTATTATTACTATCAACTCCCTCTGTTATCAATTTTATAAAACTTATAACTATTTTTAACCTATATTTATTAATAATCTCTACAAATCTTTTATGTATATCCACATAATATAACTTTTAAACTTACTTTCTTTTATTACTATTATTAATACCATTATTATTAATCAATCACAACAATAAACATGCTAACACCAATATCTTTTCCAAACCATATTTTAATTTTATATTCAATGTTTGCTACCCATATACACATTCATACACTCCTAAAACATATATATATTCTTATTTTTAATTACTAATAAGCCTATAAATCCAATACTACACCTACCAACACAACATTCTTAGTCCCCCATCCCTATTTAAACTAGGCCTTATCCACTTAATTAGTATCGCTTTTTTTATTTTTCTATCTCTTCTCTTATTAGTATATCCTAACATTTTTATACTCTCTTTGTCAAATACATGCCCTGTTTCCATAGTATGCAAATAAATTGGCAAATTTTTATCATACCTATGTTGATATAATCTCGTAAAAATAGAATTCTTTGTCTCCCCTACATATTTAGTCCTTATCATATTTTACTTACAATATCTACAATCTATTTAATATATGCCATTTATACATTTCTGCATATCTTTTATGTATTTATTATCTAATATATTCATTATATTTTTTTTATTTACTACCTTATACTTAATTACATTATTATATCTTTTATTAATTTTTCTAATAATTTTATTAACATCCTTAACTATATTATTACTATATGTTTTAACCCCTATATACTCCTTTTTATATTTTTATTTCTATATTTAACACTCTCTTTTTCCTTATTACCTTTCTTATATTTATCTTCTATTAATTTTATATTCTTCACTATTGCATTCTCTGGATACTCATTTTCTTTAAATTCCTTTACTATTAATTCTACTTCTTTTTACATTCCTTTTCACTTGAACAATAATTAATAGCCCTAAATATTCTTGAACTTATGCTATTTATTTTATATTTATTATCTGTATTAAAATTCCAATTCATTATATTACTATTTCCATTTTCTTTTTTACACACTGATGTTTCTATTCTACATCTATTTTTAACATATGTTTTTGTTAACAATATGTCCAAATATGATAACTTATTATCTTTCTCTCTTTCCACTGTAAATTTAATGTTTCTATCTAAGGTATTAATTTTATCTAAATATTTATCAATTTGTCTTTCACTTCTATTAAAAATTAATAGATAATCATCTATATATCTTTTCAACATTATTGGTCCAATTTCCTCATCTATCATCTTTTTTCTATTTCCTCCATATATATACACAACTTAATATCCCACTCAATGCCCCTCCTATCAATAACCCTTTTCTCTGCTTAAAATATTCTCCAACTCAAACATTATTTTCTTACATCACAACTCTAAAATCTGTTTTAATTTATTTATTGGTATTTCTATTACTTTTCTTTCATCTTCCATATATTTATTAATAGCTAAATCTATCACTTTATCTACATCCAAATTTGTGTATATTGACACTATATCTATCTTAATCATTATCAACCTATATTTATCATACTTATTAACTTTTTCTTTAATTTCTTTAATTAACTCCTTATTGTTTTTTAGGAAAGAGAGAAAGATAATAAGTTATCATATTTGGACATATTGTTAACAAAAACATATGTTAAAAATAGATGTAGAATAGAAACATCAGTGTATAAAAAAGAAAATGGAAATAGTAATATAATGAATTGGAATTCTAATACAGATAATAAAATAAATAGCATAAGTTCAAGAATATGTAGGGCTATTAATTATTGTTCAAGTGAAAAGGAATGTAAAAAGAAGTAGAATTAATAGTAAAGGAATTTAAAGAAAATGAGTATCCAGAGAATGCAATAGTGAAGAATATAAAATTAATAGAAGATAAATATAAGAAAGGTAATAAGGAAGAAGAGAGTGTTAAATATAGAAATAAAAATATAAAAAAGGAGTATATAGGGGTTAAAACATATAGTAATAATATAGTTAAGGATGTTAATAAAATTATTAGAAAAATTAATAAAAGATATAATAATGTAATTAAGTATAAGGTAGTAAGTAAAAAAAATATAATGAATATATTAGATAATAAATACATTAAAGATATGCGGAAATGTATAAACGGCATATATTAAATAGATTGTAGATATTGTAAGTAAAATATGATAAGGACTAAATATGTAGGGGAGACAAAGAATTCTATTTTTATGAGGTTAAATCAACATAGGTATGATAAAAATTCGCTGATTTATTTGCATATTATGAAAACAGAGCATGTATTTGACAAAGAGAGTATAAAAATGTTAGGATATACTAATAAAAGAAAAGATAGAAAAATAAAAGAAGCGATACTAATTAAGAGGATAAGGCCTAGTTTAAATAGGGATGGGGGACTAAGAATGTTGTGTTGGTAGGTGTAGTATTGGATTTATAGGCTTATTAGTAATTAAAAATAAGAATATATATGTGTTTTAGGAGTGTATGAATGTGTATATGGGTAGCGAATATTGAATATAAAATTAAAATATGGTTTGGAAAAGATATTGGTGTTAGCAAGTTTATTGTTGTGATTGATTAATAATAATGGTATTAATAATAGTAATAAAAGAAAGTAGGTTTAAAAGTTATATTATGTGGATATACATAAAAGATTTGTAGAGATTATTAATAAATATAGGTTAAAAATAGTTATAAGTTTTATAACATTGATAACAGAGAGAGTTGATAGTAATAATAAATAATAAAAAGGGTAATGTTTATAAAAGTTTGTAAATTTGTTATAGAAATTTAAAAACTAAGAGTAATAATAAAATAGTTTTAAAGGTAATAAAAAATGGTCTATTGGATAGTTTTGTATTATAGATAAGGAAATAAAAAGGTATTATGTATTAAACAAGATAGATAATAAAATGAAAAAATAACCATGGAAATAAAATAAATTTTAAAGATAATATAAATTGGGGCATTAGATGTGGTTTGTATAGTTATATATGTAATTTATAAATAAGTTGAGTTTTATGTAAGTGGGTATGTATAAATGTATAGAAGGATAGATATATGTAGGTATATGTGTTATGAATATAGGTATATATAAGAATATAGGTATATATATGAATAGAGGTATATATATTGGGAATGTAGGTATATATACGAATGTGTTTTAAGGGATAGAATTATATTTTTGGATATATATATATGTGTGTGGGTGTATAGGTGTAGGTAAGGATTTGTTAATAATTTTTAAATTGTTAATTTTGTAAATTGTTAATTTTTTAATTTTGTAATCTTTTATTTTGGATATAGTTTTATGTATTGGGTTTATATATTGGGTTTTATATATTATTTTAGTTATATGTATAGAGGTAATGTGAAGATGTATATATATGTATATGTATATATATATATGGATGTTTGATATGTATATTTAGATGTGGAATGATGATGAAGTAGCTATTTATAATATTGGAATATGGTTAATGATTATAATTGGAAAGTTGGAAGGTAAATAGAATTATAAGTTTTATAATATTGATAACAGAGGGAGCTGTTTTAAATGAATAAATAAGATAGAAAATTTTGAAAAAAAAACGGTCATTTTAATTAAAGTTAAAACAACTGTAAGAAAGATGGAGGTAATAATGTTAAAAATATTATTTAGTGAAATAGAGATAAAAGTTATAAAAAGTAAAATTAAAGATAGTAAAGTAAAAGATGTTATATATTATATAATTATAAAAATAATAATAATAAAATAGTATTAAATATTATAAATAATATTAAAAAGAAGAATATTTAAAAGGTTGATTTAAAAATAAGTAAAAATGGAATTGTTTAAAAAGGTAAAAAATTAAAAAACGGTGAATTGGATATGTTTTGTATTTTATATATGTGTAGATAGAATACATATGGATGTGTATTAGTAAAGATATATGAAGATTGTATATATGTCTGTAGGTGTATGTATGTCTGTGTATGGATGGATGTTTAAAAGAGGTATGTATAGGTATTGGATATATATATAAATGTAGATATGGATTATATATATGTCTAGGGGTGATATAGATTTATATGTGTATATATATGAAGAAAATATATGTGTATATTTTGATATATATGTATATATGTGTGTGTTTTATATATGTGTGTAAAATGATGGAAATATATATATTTTTGATTTATATAAGATTTATACATATATATGTGAAATAATAATTATGTATTTGTATTATTCAAATCTTGTAGCTCTGAAGAAGACTGCTGGACAGTCAAAACTGTAAGAAAATAAAGAAGTTTTTAAGAAAATTAATTGCATTAAAGTGTATATGAGTGAAGTATTATAAATAATATATATGATTATATGAAGATATGCAAAAAAAGTGAAGGAGAAAAATAAGAGAATATTTTTTTCTTTTTTATTAATATAAAAAAAGTTCTTTTAACATTTCTACTTTTACTATTTTATTGAAAATACATAGAAATAAGAACAAACTTTACCAAAAGGGATACCACTTGTAATTTTTAACAACTTCCAGAAAAATATATAAATATTTCAAGTGGTATAATATTAATAATTCATTTTATTCTACTTTTTTTCTAACTTTCAATTTATTTATAAGCTTTATCTGGTTGTTTTCTTTGTATGTAGTTTATTAACTTTAGAAGTCATTATAAGATTTTTTTATGTGTCAAAGCGTTGCCAAGAAGCGAACCCCAGGACAGCAGCTTCTAAGACAGCCATGCTAACCACTCGGCCACCAATGCTTGACAAGTCATTTTTTAATTAAAATAATTATTTAAAATAGTAAATAATATACATTACTGTACTGGTTAAGAATTCATTTTAAAAGGCAGTCATAAAATATCAATAATCATATTATTAAATCAAAAACATATTAGTCTTAATTTTTTATTTGAAGTGTCACTATTTTTTCAATGTGTGTGTATATATATATATATATATATATGAAACATCACACTGGTAAAAAAAAGAGTTGACCTGATTTATATCAGTTCTTAGATATATATATAAGGATATTTATATAAGGATATATAAGGATATTTAGATAAATGGTAGCTTTGGGTTGGTATTTTTAAATCTAGTGTCTGAAGCTATCCTAGCACCTCTCTGAGGAGTGCCAAAGCATGAAACCATGGTCAGAGATTTGGGGGAGAAGTTCCTGACAGAGATATTTTAAATGTTTTCTCTGGCTAAACATTTATCACAAAACTTGTTGAGCAATTGGCAATGCTCATTGTTTATGTCTTACAATCTTAAGAGAATTGGGTCATGTGATCTATGACTCTTATTTTGACTATTTATAGTCTCTGCCTTAAGTCTTATGCAATGTTATATTGCTAAGACTACTAATATATGGTATGGCTGAAGATCTCTCAGCCCTATATAGCTATTTGACTTGAATAGCTGGGTTTGAAGACATGTAGGTGTCTGAAAATTTCAGATTTTCTACTCAATAGATAACTTTTATATAAATGCTGGCTTTGGGTTGGTATTTTTAGATCTAGTGTCTGAAGCTACCCTAGTGTCTCTCTGAGGAGTGCCAAAGCACAAAACCATGTTTAGAGGTTTGGGGGGAGGGGTTCCTGACAGAGATATTTTAAATGCTTTCTCTGGTTAAGCCTTTATCAGAAAGCTTGTTGAGCAATTGGCAATGATCAGTGTTTATATCTTACAAGCTTAAGAGAATTGGGTCATGTGATCTATGACCCTTATTTTGAAAATTAATGTTTGTTTTATTCTGACCATTTATGATATTAAAGTTTTAGCATTTAATAAATCTTGTCTTTCAAATATAATCTGTTTATGATTAATTAAACAATATGGATATATTAAAATAGACAACTGTAGGAAAAAATCAACAATAATATTAACGGATAAATTGTATGTATTCTGAATAATGTTATATCAATGTAAAACTAATTGAACTTCCAAACATGTAAACTTGAACTTAAAGTATATGCTTGATAATTCTAATGGTAGTTTATACTTGACATATATGTTCATTGACAAAGTGTATGCTTTCAGCATAATTCTGTCTATGTTAAATTAATTGTATTCCATTTATGTTCTACTTTTAACTTTGCTAGCTTTGAATTTAATGTATATTATTGATAATCTTAATGTATACTAGAAATTGATATGTATAGTTTGATAATACACAAGGAGAGTGAATAAAATAATATTTTGAAAGATAATGCATTTTCTATTAACTTTAAGATTGTATTGAATCGAAAAGCTTCATATTCAAATATGAGGACGTCTTTAAAAAATTTAAATTTAATATGATGTCTTGAAGTGATGTGCAGCATTGTTCTATACATGAAAATATATTATAATTTTTATTTACATCACAATCTGTGTAAAGTTATACATTGGAAAATAATTATATTTGCTCCAATTATTATAAAAAAGAAATTGCAGTGCAGTAATATTTTTTTATCTTTCTGTCAATATCATACGACTATCATCTGACTACAGTTTATGCACTACTGTTTCATCAGCATACTATTTTTGCACCTATTATAAGCTTTATTTACTAATAGATATCAAATAATAGCACTTAATATGTCTTTATCCAGTGCCATCTTACCCAATTTTGCCAGTTTAGTTTCAAGTTTATGGCTTTCATCAGTTAGGAGCTTTGGATCCTAGAATAAATGCACTGTTCCAATATCCAAAGCTTCTTACTGATAAAACATATAAGCTTGAAATTAGTTTGAGGCACTGCTCCAATATCCAAAGCTCTTCACTAATGTTTCAAAACTCCTTACTGATAAAAGATATAAGCTTGAAACTAGTCTGAGGAAATTCTATATAATATCACTTAATAGGAATTTTAAAAAAACATTACCATATGGCTTCTATTATTTACTAAAGGTTATAGCAGCACAGTTCAGTTATGGAGAAAAGAAAAGATTTTTCTGCTGTTCCATTAATGTTACCACACTTACTTCTCATAGAAAAGACATATTAATCTTTTTCATTTGACTTTTAAATAATATTTATTTATAGCATGTGACAAAAATTTGTTTTGCCTAATGGATTTTAGTAAAGGTGTAAAGTACAATACTCAAAATCTGATAGTTTCTGCATCATGTATCATCTGGTGAAAACATAAATAATGATAGTTGGTTCAACTAAATGGAATTGTCATACCAACCTTTTATCAATCAAATATTTGAACCATGCATGATCTCTTGAAAAACTAATAGCATGATTTATTTAGTCTCAGACATCTCAGTTTATTAAATTGATAAACAATCCAATGCACAGTTTATTCTATTTTCAGCACTTTTTTGGATTTGTGTAATTAAAATCAAATTAGTGTTCAAACATGGCTTCATTAATTTACACAGAGTTTCAAGAGTTGTTTGTTCAATACAAACATTTTAGAAAAAAAAGTGCAAAAATCTTTGGCTGAATGTAAGTAATTAAAAGAAAAATGCTTTAGTAATTATTGGAGCCTTTCAAAGATGAGGACCTCTCCAATTCAATTTATTTTATTCATTGTTATTTTTCTGCATATCACTTCAGCAAATTTCCTTATTTGATTTGCTTATCTCAGATGAGTTTATTTCTAGCCTTCTCCCAATCTACTGGAACCAGTTTAAGACTTTAGATGTACATCTTTTAGTGAGATAATTATTCCAGTTCCATTTTAACATGAAAAAAATTGTAAGAATTTTTGAAAAATTCTCAATTATTTAAGAAAATGTCAAGCTCCACCTAGATTTGTCTCTCATGCTATAGATTTAAAGACAGATAATTAACTGTTATATATATATATATATATATATATATATATTGTGTGTGTGTTATAATAAATCACTAACTCATCATAACATCTGTGATAAATGATTAACTGTTATATATTTATGGATGTTATAATAAATCACTAACCAATCATAAGATCTGAAAAGAATAAAACCAATCAAAGACTGAATTCTTAGAATCCGATATTGCAGAAGATAAAATATTTGCATACAAATTCGTCAAGTATTGGTGGCCGAGTGGTTTAGCACAGCTGCCTTACAAGCAGTTGTCCGGGTGTTCGCCTCCCGGCCAGTGCTTTGACCCATCAAAAAAAATACAGTATTAACTATCAAAGCTATTTCTAGTAACTGGTGTTGCAAATTATTCCACCACTAGCAACAGAGGTACTTGGCTAAACCTAATAGTCAAGTAACATAATAAAGTTTTTGATTATATCCTGACAACTCTGACATTCATTATTAAGTCTTAAACAAGCTGACAAATATTTAGAAGTGAAGTCCATTGGTTAATAAATATATTCAAGTTTATAAAATGTTCTGTAAGTAAATGTTTTCAAACTGGGAAATAGTTTTATTAAAATGTTAAGTCGTAATCCTGAACATGTTGTAATGTTATTAATAAAAATCGTTAAACTAACTTTATCGTTTCTGTATATGCTCGCTGCATCATAGGTTTTAAACTATATTTATATGTAAATGCATAGGCATGTATATAGTATATTACAATAAAATACATTTGCAAAATTCAAATTTAATTTCGTGCATGTTGCCTTTTAGCAAATTCGATTGTACTATTTTAATGAATTTTGTTCATTTATCTATGAATAACTTCGCGTTATAAAGCTCCACGCATTATCGAATAAAATGTCTGTATTTTAAATCAAAATTAATATTAAAAAAAAGTTCTAATTTATTCTTTTGTTTGCATAAATAATGTGACAGAAGATCATTTATAATTTTATGGTGATCTTTTCTTTTACAATTGTTTATTATAAACATAGCGACTTTATTATCGATTTGCTGCATAACAGATTTTAAAACTATACGCACGAGATGGAAAATTTATTTTCACAAAAGTTCAAAATTTCCTGTACCCGAATTTTAAAAATTAGGATCTGATACAAGGCGTCAGCTTTTACCAAGGCAATCTATCTCAGAAAATTCTTTTAAACTTTTATTTGTTTGCAAATAAATGGCCTTTTATTGTTAATAATAATATTATTAGCATATAGGTAATTTTTTTATTGTTAACGACAACAAATCATTTAATTCTTTAACTTATATGTGATAAAAAAAAAAAAAAGATCAGCTCTCTACTCTACTGCCACCTATAAGAAGCTTACAAGCTTAGTGTAGGTGGCACTAGAGCAGAGCACTATAGCTATTTTATTTCATAAATTTATCTAAAGAGTCATCTCATTATTTCTTTATTTTCAACAGATTTCAGAATTTTTTTTTTTATCTCGAATTTACTATGTGTGATTAGAGTATGGATTATTTTCTCTATCTCTTATAACTAATATTTATAATAATTATATTTATAAAGCTCATATTCGTTACGTAAAGTAATATATATATATATTAAGGCTGGAGAATATTTGAAATAAAAGTGTTTGAAATGAAAGTGATAAGAATATATAGATGTGCAACCAGTCTGAATCCTGTGGAACAATTATAATGTCAGTAAATGTTAAAATGTTTCTTTTTTTCTTTGCTTCTTTGTTTAGGAACTTATATTTAAAGAAAAGAAGGAGAAGAAAAACTTGCAACAGCACATTGGTATATGTATTATTAATTCCATACTGTAAATATAGTTGTTATTACAAAAAAAGGGAGTAGATCAATAGATAATGAAACTAATACTTGATTTAAATTTGATTATTTATGTCATTAATTATTTTGAAAGATATGTGTTTATCAAATAGTGTAAGATAATTAAGATAAATAAGAAATATACCATAAAAGTAATTAACAATATATATATATATATATGTGTGTGTGTGTGTGTGTTATGAAGGCTGCAGAAAAGAGTTTGCTATTAACTGAAAGGAGACCCTTTGATTCCTCTTGGAGGCCTTAAAGAAACCGAGTGGGCCAAATTCTTAATGTCACTCCATACATTCTTGTCATTGCAGCTGTTAGTACTATGTGATTATTCATATAGTATACGAACATGGATGGGCAACTCACCAACATGCATTAGCCTGCATGGTGAGTTTATTGAATTTTTACCTCTGAGTTTAAGTTTAAGAAACACAATGGTCTTTCTTCTCAGTTGCTTGATAGGGCAAAATGAATGTTTGTGTAAATGATAAATATTTTTCCGATAGATATAGACAATTTTGACAGACAAAAATAAATCATGGGCCTTATTTTCAGGAGGCTGTAAAGTCACCAACCAAGGCAGCAGTTGGTGGCCTAAGGCAGAGGGTGCTAAGAATCCCCTGATTGTGGACCCAGACTGCCATTTGATGATGACTTTTTATTTAGACACTTACAACTGCAGATCACATTCAAGTGAAGGAAGATTGCAAGAATTAGAAGAAGAACTGCCATATATTAAATGGGACATTATTGGACTTGTGAAGTTAGAAGAAAAGATGAAGAGACAATTGATTTAAAAAGTGGACATGTACTCTACTATAAAGGCACAAATATTGGAAATACAAGTGGAGTAGGATTCATTATAAATAAAAAGCAGAAAAACAACATTGTGGAGATTGATAAGGTAACGGACAGAGTGGCAAGATTAGTTATGCAACTTAATAGCAGATACCAAATACAGATAAATCAGGTTTACGTCCCAACAAGTTCTAATAGAGATGAAGTAATAGAAGATTTTTATATGGATGTACAAAAGGCTTTTGATCAGAATAAGCAACATTTTAAAATTGTTGTGGTAGACTTTAATGTTAGAATCGGTAAACAAATGAAAGATGAAAGTGATGTAGGTAGTTTTGGTTATGGTAATAGAAGTGAGAGAGGGCATAGACTTGTGAAGTTTGCAGAAAAAGAAAAACTTTATATTATGAATTCTTTTTTTGAAATAAATGTTAAAGGGAAATGGACGTGGAAGCATCTAAATAAGGTACAGCAGAATTAGATTATATTTTGACTAGCAGAAAAAAAAATTTCAAGATTGTAATGTTCTTAATAAATTTAACACACGAAGCGATCATCTATTAGTAAGATGTAAGATACATGTTAATGAAAAACTAGAGAGACAAAAATTATTAAAAAAAAACAATATTTACAGTTGATATTTCTAATCTTCAGAAACATTCTAATGAATTTAAACTAGAACTTACAAATCGGTTTCAAGTATTAATAGATTATAAACATGATTCAGATTTGAATGAAATTAATATTTTAAAAACTGCAACAAAGCTAGCTAGTAGAAAAACCCAGCAATTGACCAATAAAATTTCTACTGAGAATGGAGAATTTATGAAGAAAAGAAAGAATATGAAGATATACAAAAGTGATGCATTAAAACGGATTGAATATCTCAAATTTTGTAAAATGGTGCAGAAAAAAGTTGAAAATGATATAAGAAAGTATAACTGTGAACTAGCAAGGAAAGCTGTAGAAGAGAATAAAAGTCTCATGAGTGTAAAACAACATTTTGGTATTGGTAGAAAATTTATATCTGTAATAAGAAAAAAAAGGAATTTATTACTAAAAAAAGAGATGACATCATGAAATGGATAGAAGGCTTTTATCAAGAATTATATAGTAATAAAGAACAAGTACCTCTTATATCTATTACATCTTCTGAATTGCACAGAATTTTAAATAAAAAAGTGAGACATGCAATTAAATGTATGAAGAAAGGAAAGGCTCCGGGTAATGATGAAATTATAATTGATATATTAAAAGAAGCAGGTGATGAAATATAAATTTTTTTAGCAAAGTTATATACCAAATTTTTAAATGATAAAGATGTACCAGATGATTGAAAGAATGCAGTATGATAAAGAAGATATTAGAAATTACAGACCTATCAGCCTTTTATCAGTTTTATACATAATTTTTACATAATTTTTACCAAGATAATTACAACTCATCTATAGAAAACATTGGATTTCCACTAACCAAGAGAACAAACTGGATTTAAAAGTGGTTTTGGTACAGTAGATCATATCCAGGTATTGAGAGAAATTATAGAAAGGACAAATGAATATGAGTTAGGGTTTGTAAATTATGAAAAGGCATTTGATTTTATAAACATTTCTTCAGTGATTAAAGCATTGGATCATCAAGGTATAGGTCTAGGATACTGTCATATTTTAATGAATATTTATAAAAATGCAACAGCAACAATTAAAATACATAATGATACTGAGAAAGTCAACATTGAGAAAGGTGTAAGTCAGGGTGATTCCATATCTCCAAAACGTTTTATAGCAGTGCTGCAAGAAGTATTTTGTGGATTAAAATGGGAAGCTAAAGGAGTGAAAGTAAATGGAGATTATTTATGTCATTTAGATTTTGTAGATGATCTAGTTGTTTTTGCAAAAAATGCTTTAGAGCTGAAGGAAATGTTGCAGGAGTTATCAGATGAAAGTAGGAAATAGGACTAAAAATAAATGTTAAAAAGATTAAAGTAATATTTAATGAATTTTCTCAAAATATGAAAATAAAGATTGATTATAATGAGTTTGAAGAAGTTAACAGATACAAATATTTTGGTCAGATTATTAATACAGATGGAAACATAATGGATGGAATTAATCATAGAATTAAACTTGGTTGGAGTGCTTTTGGTAGAAATAACTCGGTACTAAAAGGAAATATGCCTATGTTTTTGAAAAGGAAGGTTTTTAATAAATATGTTTTACCAGTTCTTACTTATGGATCTGAGACTTGGACACTTAATAGAAGAGCAATGCAAAGACTTCAGACCACTCAAAGAAGTATGGAGAGATGTATGTTGGGAGTAGCAAGAAGAGATTGAAAATGCAATATATGGTTAAGAGAACAAACAGGTGTTACTGACCTCATTGGAAAAAATTAAAAGACTGAAGTAGAGTTGAGCTAAACATATTGCTAGAAGAGATGATAATAGCTGGACAATTGAAATATTAAACTGAATTCAAATAGATCGTAAAAACCCCATAAAGAGACCACATATAAGATAGATGGATTAAATAAGAAAGAGTGCAGGGATGATGTGGAGAAGAGAGGTTAAAGATCAGAGAAGATGGATTGAACTTGGAAAGACCTTCATCCTGCAGTGTATTGACAATGATTGATGATGATGTTATGAAGAGGGAACGTATTTGTGTTTAAATATACAATATTGAAAACGAAACAACGATATTTTAAATTTGATCTTATGTTTTACAATGAACAATTTAATATAATTATTCGGAATTATAAGTAATTTTATTTTGTAATTTGTATAAGCAAATAGTTATAAGGAAGATAATAGACAAATATAAGTTAGAAATATGAAGGTAATAATTAAGTAGTTAGATAAAGCAAAGATAAATATTTTATTAATGATATACTGAAACAGTAAGATTCGTATTCGAATCTTAAGTTTCACCTTTTTCTGTCATCTCTCACTGACCGATCTATCCCGCCCAAATTTAAACTTTTTGGTATCGAATTGTGTGTGGAACAATATTAAAAATGTATAAATATATGTAGAATTCAGCATAAACACGCACACATTTCGATCTCAAATTAAACGCAATAAATAGGATAAAATAATATAATTTAGATTTCTTTTAGTTATATAATTTTGTATAATTTTAATCATTTATTTTGGATTATAAAGTTCGTATTTATTGCTTTGTTTAAATTTCATTTAATAATAATTCTAAAAATATCTGATGTAATATTTAATTAAAAGTTAAAATAATCTTATGTTCCCTTTTTGTTTTTGAAATTTAAAAGCATCAGTCAGTGATAGATAATAGATTAATTAAAGAAAAATCCCCCAAAATGTAATTAGTAAATGTAAAATGTAAACAATAGAACGGCAGCTTTCTTTAATTAAAAAACCAACTAAATGCATTGATTATCCTCAGGGCAGATTAAATAGAACCTAAAAATATCTTAACAAAAATGTGAAAGATCAAGATAAGAAAAGAGGCCATCTTAGACTTGCTGGAGACATTCACTTAAACTTTAGCTTTGCTCTCGATCACTGAGAGTCTCCAAAAATATAAAAATAATTTGTTCCTGCCAAGGTATGACCGAGTAAAGCACCTAGATTATTCTCCATCGGGATATGGCCTATCGGATGCTGAACTTTCCATTGCCCGTCATAAATTCACCATGAAGATCTGCTGCCTGAAATAAATGAAAAAGCTGCTGCTGTTATGAAATTAAATGAATATCTAAATACAAGAAAGAATTGCCACTCGTGAACTTTTTTTCTGCTAAACTAATGGAATCAGAAAACTTCTTATAAAACAGGTACCTGTCTGTGTTCAAACTCTAGAGTACTCTAATAATATGCTATAGCTCTTCTTCATATTACTTATCTAAATTATAAAATGTAAAAACTACCATATGTATAACTAAAAGTGAATAATTAACTTAATGTGTAAATTTCTCTAATAATCTAGCTTACCTCACTCTATCTTTCTTGGGTGCGTATTTCTATAATCTACATTTCTATCTATAGTTATTATTTAATTATTGCATGCTCATAATTATTTCAATTTTCAAAGTTTAAATCTATGATCGCTTAAAACAATGAATGCGTGTCAAATTTTCATTAATATTTACTTTCTTTAATAACTTAACTTTCATATAAATCGACACGCATTCAATGCTTCATTTATTGTAATGCAGGGGTCTACTACTTCGCAAATGGCTGACGTATTAGTTATAATAATTCCCAATTTATATATGTTTGGTATTTATTAAATCATCATGAATAATTCCATAGAATTACATTTCTTTGAGAGTCACCAACGTTCTTTAGTAAATGTTGATAATGTCAGGCCGAATTAGAAATCCATTTAAATCTTATCATAATCGTTTATAAGTATACATGTGTTACGTTTTAGAGACGCGATGACCCATTCCGCCGTGAAATTTCCGGATTCTTCAGGGTTGAAATTAACCCCAGTCGTCCTACACAAGCGGGCATAATAGGTGCTCCCGTAGGACTTGACAATGTCATGCAGCCAGCCGGCAAAACTGCGACACGGACCGCTTGTCCCTGGTTATGCTTATGTGACACCTTACTTCGTCGGGCCGATGGCAGAGACCAGCCCGATACTCTTATAAACCCATTCGCGGCATTGCAGTTTCAATATACTGCCACTCCATATCGCCTTTCTAAAGCATACCACGTGTTCCTTTACTTAGTTTTATTATTCTAAACATATCACTCCGCCTCTGCATTATCTTCATAATTCACTCTCAAATAAATGTTTGCCCTTAGTTATAGATAAATATTTTAATTAAATAAATATATGTCTGCCATTACTCTTATAACCCATACTTTAGACTCTTGCATTGCAAAGGTATAAATCCCTCCAGGCATGCATTAGAAATACTCACTCGAGAATTTTAGGTAGCTAGATTACGCCTTCAAATAAATGTATTCCTTTTGTAAACATTTCAGTATCGGAAATACCGCTGCTGAAATCCTCAATATAAAATAATGTCTAAATAAAAAAATGTACTCTTTAAAATATTATCATGTCGCAAATTCCGCTACTGAAGCTTTCAATCCCTAAAATATTATTAGTCAATGTTTTATTAAAATGTATTAATAAATAATTTCAAACTATATGTCTGCAGTTACGTTTCATTTATTCGATACCCATTCTATATAATATTTCCTCGATTATGTAAATATGAATGTTTAATTAATATTAGTTTGATTATTGGCTAACTCGAGAATAAAATCATGAATCTCTTGCATCTCCCTGACCACCGTGCCTAAGGAAATATTTACTAATGTCGCATCAGATGCGTTGTTTCGTGGATTGTATTGTGGAACCGATAAACTGTGTTTGAACTCAATACCACAGGTGGCTTCACTACTCGATGGTGCTGCTGTTCTGTATGGTGGTCGAATTCTGCACTATGTTTACGAGTCATACGTTTTCTGACCGTTACAATACCAAAGGGTTGTCTATTAACATTTAGTTGAATCTCATAAATTGTAGATGAAAATTATTTAATAGAACACAGCATAAAATTCTTATTGGTTGTATTTTAGTATATAGGTTGAGAATAAAACCATAGGAAGATGGAGTTTGAGATCGAAAAAGAAATTGATGATTTTATAATTATAATAATAATATTTTCTTAGAAGAAAATAAAAAAAATAAATAAAGATCAAAGGATGAATATCATGGTATCTAAAAATATACAAAAAATGACATTTCACTGCATTGAAGCAAGAATATAATAATTAATGTTTTACAATTGCCTTTATAAGTTAAAGCCTAACTTATAATAGGTTGATAATTGCAACAGAATTGAAAAACTGATTAGATAATGGAGACCACCTGATTTATGGTATATAAAAGAAAATATATGAAGGTATATATCACAACAGCACCATATTCATGAAAAGGTAATATTTCCTTTTGTTTAGTTTTTTATTTTTATTTTTTATAAATATCTAAAAGGTAAAAAGGGAATGGAAGTTTTTCAATTGTTATAGCATTATTATATTATATTTGTATATAAATGTATTACTTACTATTGTTATTTTACATTACCGGTTAGTTAAAATGTTTATTGTAATATCTTGTACATAATATGATAAATGTTGTTGTTTTGAAAGCTAACTTGAGTATTAAGAGTTGCATTTCTTTCGTGTGAGTCATTGTCACTACATCACATGAACCCAAAATGTACTGTTTGAGATTGAAATAAGAAATTAATCCAATTCAGAACAATATAACAATCAACTAAGCAAATTTTTCTTTAAAGAGATTTTAACTTGCTGTAAGCTGTCTTGATCACATAAGTCATTGATGGTATTGCAAATTATTAAAGTATGCTTATTTATAGAAATTAAATTATGAATTATTTGTTATAAAAAGTATCAAATCTAATTACAATGTAGATAACAATATTAGTTTAAGAGTAAGTATTAGGGACCATAAACATAAAACAGGAGTACAATTTTGATTATAGATTCAGGTTATAAGTCTTTTCATAATTAATACACTACCTATAGAATTCAGTAAAATCCCTTTTGATATTTTATAGGTGGATTAAATAATTAATTAAAAATCAATGATTATCCTAAGATCTCCTTATTATAAATTTATTATTATTGTTATTGCTAATTATAATTCTATAGAAGTAATAAGAATAACATTCAGTATACGATAACATGTTAGTATAATTTCTTTCTTAGTTAAGTGAAAGTTTATACTTTTTTTTCCACATGTCATAGCATTGGCTGGAAGGCGAACCTGCAACAACCGTCTGCAATCAACTATTTGCTTGCAAGGCCACTGTGCTGACCTCTAGGCTAACAACACTTGACATGATACTTATAGATTTTTTTATTATATTTATGTCATCATTATTTTTAGTCATGAGAGTATGTAGATACTGAATAAGAAGGAGTGTCTGTGTATTCTCATGCCATAGGATGTTAATGGGTATGCAATCTCATTGATAGGACAGAAGAGTCTCATAATTATTAATATCAACCAAAGATAATTAAAAAATGGTAAGAGTCTTAAATGTTAACTTGATAGAGTCATAGGATATCCTAATGTAAAGACTTGGCATATTGTCTAGGAGTCGTCCTATCAGCAGGGTATATATATATATATATATATATATATATATATATAACCTATCAGCAGGGTATATATATATATATATATATATATATATATATATAACCTACCAGTGGAAGGATTTATTGTATAGTAAGAAAATTAAAAAGTTTATTATATTTTTATTTCTTACACCTATAAATGTAATCTGCAGTACTTTGATCTCTATAATAGATCTAGAGTGACATTTAAAAAATGATCCTCCTTCTAAATGCGCCACTCTGTCAGTTTTTTTTTTATTCTTGGCCTAGAGCATTTGTTCTAGGTTAAGCGTTTTTTAATTAAGTTGATTTAAATGGATAACTCCACACATTCAAGATTTCCATTAAAAACATCTATTAAAAATATTATACTTATATTTGCATATTGTCTATACAAAACTTAATGTAATTACAAGGGACTTGAACTAGACTTTCAAGCTCCTTACAATTATGCACACAATCTTATACAACTGATACACATGATCACATACATAAAAAAGATAAATGATCTCCAATATACATATTTTGTGCTGGGCCAGCACTCATCAATTGGTCCAGATCATCATCTCCCACACATATATGCAAGCAGTTCTCAATTTATATTAAAATAGAAAATCTTCAAACTTTAATGGACATGCTTCAACCTTCTCCACACCCCAACTCTTCAGCCATTCATATTATTGAAAATCCAATGATGAAACTCTCAAAACCCTTGTTGATGTCAACATTATTGTTAATGCATGTTGACTTTAAGGCACTCTGATCCCTGACATAAAGGACTTTAATATGTCCATTTAAATATGCAATAAGAGAATATTCCACCTGTATTTTGTAGTTCTCTCTTTTGTGTATTTAAATGGACATCTTAAGATTGTGTATGTGAGAGATCAGAGTTACTTAAAGTCAACATGGGTATGACAATAATATTAGCATCACCAAAGACTTTGGGGGGTTTCATCATCAGATTTTCAATAATATGGATGGCTGAAGAATTGGAGCTGAAGAAGATTGAAGCTTGTCCATTAAAGTTTGAAGATTTGTTATCTTAATATAAACTGATCATTGATTGAATATATGTGTGAAAGATGATAATTGGGACCAACTGATGAGTGCTGTTTCAGCATAAAATATGTATATTGAAGATCATTTAGTTGTTTCACATGTATGTGATCATGTGTATCAGTTGTATAAGATTGAGTCCATAGCTGTAAGAAACTTGAAAGTCTGATTTCAAGTTCCTTCTAATATATAAGGATTTAATCTCTGACTTTCAATCTCAGCAGTGATTGTATATATACATGGGAGTTGATGATGTGGACCAACTGATGATTGCTGGTTCAGCACAAAATATATATATGGGAGATCATTGCTGGTTCAGCACAAAATATATATATGGGAGATCATTGATCTTTTTTTACATTATGTGGTCATGTATATCAATTGTATAAGATGCATTGGATAACTGTGAAGAATTTGAAAGTCTGAGTTTAAGTTCTTATAATTACATTAAGTGTAGTATAGATAATGTACATATATATATTCATACGAATGTTTTTACAGGTTGCAGATATAAAAAACATATTTTGCGGGTTGGTCCGTGTAAGCTTTTAATTAAAGAAACTCCAACGTTTCGACTTGATAACAAAAGCCCTCAACTGGGAAATCAAGTCGAAAAGTTGGACTTTTTTAAAATTAAAAGTGTATACTGATGAACCCGCAAAATATGTTATATATTTAATAAGATATAAGAATCAAATTATTCTGGAAAAGTAGTCATAAGTAAAAAATTAAAAACGAAGCTAAACATTGTGATAAGAAATGATCTTGTGATTGTGGCAAATATAATTACTGGGAACAATTAAGTTCGTTTACTCCTTATAAATCAAGAAAATATTTTAAGAAACAAATAATTATAATAATTTTTTATAGCAAAAAATTAAGTTCATTTCAAGAAGATTTAAATTACATCATAAATTGTTAATATCATATTAATAATTTAACCAAACATATAAATTTAAAAAACGACTAATGTATATACAAGTATCGTGTATACAATGTATTATGTGTGCTACAAATATGTGTGTATATAATAATGCAACTTAAGTTGTTGTTTTTCCAGATCTTTAAACTCATGTGATCCATTTTAAATTCATCCATTACTGCTAGGTCTAAAAGTCCAATGTTGTCCTTTAAATCCTTTGGTATTTTTTTTTTTTTTTTTTGGAGGAGATATACCAGGTATTGCCGTTGAGAATATCTAAAAAAAAAAAAAAAAACTCAGAATGAATAGCCTATTCTTTTTTTTTTTTTTTTTTTTTGGAAAACATTTTGTAAAATATAATAGCTTAATTTAAAACATTTTTGAATTTAATGATGTGTTTTAAGTCAGAATCAAATGTGTCCCAAATCAGTTTATGGGCTCAAAAAAATAATTCTTTCAATTTTTTGATGTCCAGGCTTGTCAATTTTTTTTTTCTTCTGTTTTTTTCATCCTGTTGCATTAGTTTCTTATGCATTGTTCCACATGTGATTCTAAAAACTTTTCAATATTATCATAAATCCTGTTTTCTTGGTTAGGGTGAGCATGTTTACCCATATGGTTATAATGGGCTCAACTAACAAACTGAGGAATATTTTCCATGTGAATTTAGGAAGTGTATTAAATAGTTCATGTATTATTTATAAAAGCAATAATTTATTTTATATTAAAGATTTTTTAGAGTTATGAAACTGACTTATTGGCATCCTTATCCAAAGTATCAACAATATGCTGCATTAGTTGTCAAGGGTGTTACATCTTGACGATTGTCATGATTCCCTGAATTGACTTAATGTTTGGTGATAAAAATTAAGCTTGTTTTTCTTGAATGCTCCGAGATATTTGTTCGTTGTTTAGATTTCTTATTTATTAACTTTTATTTTTTTTTTTTTTAAAAATAATATATTTTAAATTTTTTTATCAAAAAACAAAAACAAAACAAAAAAAACTATTACACATAAATATAAAATATACTTAAAATTATTTAATAAAAATTAAATTAATATATATTAATATTATTTATATTAAAAAAGATTTTAAAAAATTTTATTATAATATTTATATTTTATTAATTTAAAATTTTTAAAAAAAAAAAATATAAAAAAAAAAAAATAAAAAAAAAAAATATATAAAAAAAAAAAAATAATTTTTTTTTTAAATTTTATAATTTTTTTTTTAAATATTATAATATTTTTTAAAATAATTTTTTTTATTTTTTATTTTTTTTAAAAAAATATAATTTTTTTTATAAAAATATTTGTTTTTTAATTATAAATTTAATAGAAAAAAAAATGTCACCGTGTTTCTTTTTTTTTTTTTTTTTGTGGGGGTTTTTTTTTTTTTTCTCCCAACAAAAATTTATTTTTTTTTTAAAAAACCAGCAACCACCAATCCAAACCGAATTGCTTTTTTTTTTTTTTTTTATGTTTGTTTTTTTTTTTTTTTTTAAAAAAAAATGAAAAAAAGAGAACCCCTCTCACAAATCTAAAAAAAACCCCAAAACAAACAACCAACAAAATTTTAGAAAAAAAAAAGGAAGAGGGAGAGGGAGAGGAGAGGTCTTCAAGGAGCCTCATAGGAGGCGGGAAAATGGTTAACAATAAGGCTTTGTTTGTGAGATTATTATTTCTACACTGACTAGTGATAAAAAGATATGTTTTGATGTAATCAAAGAAAATATTTCTTGTCACTTATGCTTTTCTGTTTGATTTTCATATAATAGATAGGATATCTTTGCAATTCTTTTAAAGGTATATGGATTTTTCAAGTGGAAAATGCGAAGAGGTTTCAATTTTTATTTTTTCTTCCATCTTTTTTTAAATCAAGAATACTTATATACGGCTAAAACCTCAGTACATGCGCCTTGAGTGCTTAATTTTAAGCAAGAGAGACCTCTATAAATCATAACGCAAGATTCGACTTTATAAAGACAAGAGGGGGTCCCTCTTGTCTCTCAATCTATTTTCTTAATTATATAGGCAAATCTAAAGCATTTAATGAAGTATTTAAATCAATAATGTAAAATAACCTTGTGTAAAAGGATGTGTTTCTAAAAAGGACTAGTTTAATCAACATTAAATATATGCATCATCATTACCCATCTTCTTAAATGATACTAAATAGTTTGCAGTTACATCAATTATTGTTGAAGTGTATTCTTTTGTAATTTTTATGCTGTGTAGAAATCCATATTTTCAGAACCTGTTTAATCGCCTATGAAAAATCAAAATCCAAATCTTGGTGCTTTTATCTCCTTCAGTAATTGTATTTCTGCTGTAGATTATGGAACAGTTTTATGGCTTTCTCCTAAATTAATAGAAATAATATTAGGTACTTTTTAGTGACTGCATGAATTTATCCATTATAAATGTTTTTAATTTTTTCTATATGGGATGCATTGACTTGATGATTTTGGAGTAGATAGGTATATATAAATAGTCAGCATACTTTGTTCTACTTTTATCCTTCTTTTTTTAATAATTGTGATAGTATATGTAAATGAACTCATTTATGAATAGATGCCATAATTTATTTCTTCTTTTTCTAACAGATTAAAATATTCATTTTGGTTTCTGAGTTTATAACCTTTCTTGGAATTTCTTGTGATGGTAATATAATGGCTGCTATGATTTCAGTAGGTATAACTGGTAGCATTGAATATATTGTATTAAAAATTGTTGTTGTATTAAAAATTGTTGTGAACTTTAAAAAATCTGTCATCATCATCATCAACCATTATCAATCCGCTGCAGGATGAAGGTCTCTCCAAGTTCAATCCATCTTCTCTGAGCTTTAGCTTCTCTTTTCCACATCACTCCTGCACACTTTCTTATTTCATCCATCCATCACACATGTGATCTCTTTCTGGGTCATTTACAATCTCTTGGAATCCAGTTTAAGATTTTGAAAGTAGAAAATAAAATAGTGCTGGAAAATAATGTAGCATTTTGCTATGCAAATGTACCGAACAATAGGCCAAGAAAGAGAGAGCATACTCACAGTTTACAATTTTTCATGATTTTTTGCAATTTTTTTTTTGATTGTGTAAAAGAAAACTCAATCTGAATTTTTTTTTTAATTAAAGACTTACATTATGCATGTGAAATTATTTAGAACTAAAGAAAGTAAACTTAATATTATCTTATTCAACTATTCTTTCCTGATTAAGAGCAGCCCAATTTTTATTATCAAAACCTGATGCCCTTAACTTTGAAAAAAATCTGGCATTGTATCTAATGTATTCTGTGTTTATATATTGTAGTTAAAGCATGAAATTTTTTATAGTATGTACTGAACAGATTTAATAAACAATACAGCTGTGACTTTTTATAGTGTGTGATGTCACATTGTCTTAAGCATGGAAGCCATTTTCTTGAAATAACTTAGCAATTTTATTGAACAGTAATGACAAAGACATGACCTAATGAAATAAAAATTAAAGTTATTGATTTTCTTTAATTTATTTTTGTTGCATTTCTATTGTACACAATTTATTATTAATTGTATAATACATGAAATCATCTTTTCCCAAGTCATTTAAATAAAAATCCTTTATATTTATGACAGAATTTTTGCTTTGGCAAAATTAGCATTTATAAAAATTTTAATCTCAAATTGATTGACTATATTTTAAATACTGTAATGTATTAATATACTTTTTTGTTATATATGGCCAAAATTTATTTTTAGTTTTAGATTGAATGAATTTATATATATATATATATATATATATTGCATTTGCAATAAAAACTATCATATAGGATATGTCAAAAACAAATTGAGATTATTGATTTAAAATTTAGCAAATAAATGATATTTTCAACATGTGTTTTGTATCTTTTGATTATATAAAGTTGAGCATTACTTGCATAATGAATAGAATATATATTTTAATTTTTGCTGATATTATATTTTTTATATTTGTAACAAAAGCTAACATTATCTTGAATACATTAGATATAAATTTGAGGTTACTCATTTAAAATTGATCAAATAAATATTATTTTTAATTTATGTTTAATAGCTTTGAATATATAAAATTGATTATTAATTGCATAATATATATCTTTTTTTCTCTCTTTTTTTTTTACTGAAAATTATTTAAATAACAATACTATTGCTTTTGAAAAAAATAGTGTTTATAAAAATTTTATTCTCAAATTGATTGAATAAATATATTTGAACTAATGTACCATTTTAAAGTTTATTATTAATACACTTTATCACTGTGTGAGAGCAAATGCTTGTTTTTGATTATGTATTGTACTGAATAAAATGTATTAATGTATTTTTTTCTTTTGTAGCCATTGGATGTGTTATAAAGAAAGAACATACTATCTTGGAAGAATACTGAATGAAGATTAAATAGATATGTTAGTTATTTTTTAATTGTACAATCAAAACATATGTATTACGTATAATAAATAAGCTCTGTACTGTACTCTACTTTTTAGTATGAATGCCACCATTTTATCTTCAGATAATGTAGCTTTTATGAAATCACTATTCTATGATGTTTTCAATCTTACAACATGGCCACCATTTTAAAAAAATGGTAGATGTTTTTAATAAAGTTTCAATTTTTTTTAAAGATCATTATAGTGAATAAATGATTGTTAATCAAAATAGTGAGTACAAATACATGATGATCGCTATGGTAGATTTTTATATAAAGATTCACTGCATGCAGAAGAAAATATGTATAAGCATAGTCGTATATATCTATCACCCTAATTAATTCGTTGCTGCTAGTCATCGTTTTTTTTTTTATATCATGCAAGTTATAGAAGATAAGAATAATTAAAATATATATATAATGATGTATAAAATTTTCATTTAAAGTTATGAATGGCTTTAATAATATATATATAATATAGATACAGATAAGTGCAATCTGATAACTGACTGAGTGGTGATATGTGATATATTGTTTTTATGAGAAAATAATGTTTCACGTAAAATTTAGGTAACAATATGCAAATATTATATGTTGACCACCAATATGCTATTATAGAAAAAAATGTGTGTCAGCCGTAGTAATTCTAATGTTTTTATATTAAAAGGCGCTTTAAGAAAGCATATAATTACGCCTTTAAATAAATTTGTCTATTTAATTAATGCAAATATATGATTAGTATACATAAAAAGCGCACACACACCCAACAAAGAATATTTTACTTAACATAAAGAAGTATAAATAGTAAAAAAAAAAGATAAAGAATTTGTTTTGACTTAAGAATAAATGCTGAATTTATACAATCCTTGATAAAACAATTTCGACAGGTCAAGAGTGAGTTGTTTTCAGTAAGTGCCGGAACAAAAGTCGAATGGAAGCTACTTAAGTAGTTCTTCTCTTCTAATTCTATTTGAAAAGATAAAGAGATTCTGACACCAACAGAGTAAAGACAGCTTAGTTCACTATTTTTCTGCTTTATTAACCGAGTTTTAACTAAGATTTAAGTATTTTTATTTTATATATTTTATGCAAGAAAGAATTCGCAGAAATAAAAATTTAATAACTATTTTTAAAATTTATTTTTTTAAAAAAAAAAAAACGCATATCTATAATTGATATTTTTGTTTACTGAAATGTAAAAGTTATTTCATCATGTGTAAATTAAATAAACTTTTTTTGCCTGTTATACGAAATTTGTCATGCAAATTTATGCATTATGAACTTAGTTGGGTGCGATCACGCTTAAAAAAAAAAGATTGTTCTTGGTATCTTCGATAAAATTGTAGTTGCATGCAAATTACGAGAATACATTCATTTAATTGCTAAATCACTTTTAACATGCTATTCTGCTTAAGTTACAAACATATTTATGTGCGCGCGCATGCGTGTTTATGTGAGTATGATCTAATCGACATTTGTATAGATTATATTTTTATAAAAGTTTTTTTTTTTTTTCAGGTTTAAAGTCATCAGTGACAAACGTTTAAATTATTTCTGTAAATATTTTATAAGTTTTAAAGATCATTCAGGTTCATTTTAGAAATATTAAGTGTACGAATTCTTGTAAAATTTTGATAATTTGTACAATCGACCAGTTAGTTTCGTGTTGGTGTTGGAATTATTTTGTGATTTCCAGCTAATCAAGTTCAAACTTTTTATAAGTAGAGTGCTTTCTTTTTTTAACGAGACAAAATTGTTAAGATAAAATGTGCTCGTGCGGAATGAATTTAAAATTGGTTTGAAAAAAGGCTAAAAATTATATTTATATCCAACTCCTATCTGTGTTTATGGTGCATCATTTTTTACATATCATCTGCTTTTTTTGATACTGAAATAATTGCCATAGAAATCCATGTTGATTGAAAATTCGTTACTATCTGTTTTTTTTCTTCATATATCAAAGCACTGACCGTGGTGCAAACCCGGGCCAACTGTCTGTTATTTTTTCTCCCAATATTTTCAATCTTAAGCTGAAAAACATGAATTATTTATATCGCATAAATTCGCGGGATTAAAGATCTTCTTGGTCGCAATAACTACAGTCAGACAAGTATGAGAACTTTGAGACATATATTGCTGATATGATAAAATCCGTTTATTGTGCAACTGATATACACAGATAATATGTGGCAACATTGAGAAGGCAAAAAATGAGAAAAAAAATGGATAGCGTTACTATAACGGAAACAAAATTGTAAAGACTAGCGCTGAAAAATTCAACATCGGAATTTAGCGCATCTATCAATTTACATAGACAGAATAATAATAATACAAAGGGTAAAATACACAAATTGGATCGAACTAATATTGTCTATGCTTGGGATGCAGCCAAACGGACTGCCCTTACATCTACTACCGGTGAAACAAAAGCAAATCTGAGAGCAAGTTGACATAGTCCACCTTAACGTACAAAAAAACCAAGACCGATTCAACGAATCTATCGTATTTTATAACCATAAAAAGGAATACACACACAGTTTTGATCCTAGTGTTGTTAAGATAATGAGTGAAGAAAAAAACGATATAAAAAACATAATATCAATAAACTGTAGAATATCGTACAAAATATAATAAACCAAAAAACTAATAGAATTCAAATTAGCAACAAATGTATCACAACCACGGTTATGAGGACACACAAATCATACTCTATTTACTTAATTTAATATATTTTTATTCTCTGTTGTAGTATTTTTATATTATTAATAATGGCAGAATATCAACTTATTATATGTAAAATAGAAATTATTATAGAACTACAAAGTAAATTATATTCAGAGTAAATTGTATAATATACATCTAATGATAAATTCAAACAATATTGATATTACAGCTATTTCAATTTAATAAGAAATCTGTCAGCCAATTCAATTTTTTTCAGGTTAATCTGCATGTGGAAAAACAACTAATGGATTTTAAATATCACAAAAACTTACAACCATTTTCCAAGAAAGTTTATGCCTCAAATTCTCTTCCCAGTAGTTAATTATTGATCATATTGCTTTGTGTAAGATCTCATCTAAGGTCTTTCAATATACCCGTTCTTATTATTGTCTTCCTAATATCTAGAGTTTTATATACTTTATATATTCATACATACTTAGCTTAATATACTTTCATATAGAATTACAATGTGAATGCATAAATGTATTACCCCATTGACCCTGCATACAGAGAGACAAGAGTTGGCAGAAGTGTTATAGATTACCCATTTTATATTTGGACTTAATAATTAAAAATAGTGCCCTACATTAGTTAGTGCCAGGTATCACGATGGGCTCAAAGAGATCAAGATTCTGAGATTACAATTCAACTCTCTCTGCTGTTTGAACAACACATGATTAAACAATTAACACTTCCATTCTATTATTTTACTACAAGTAGCAAGTAATTAGAGTTGAACACAGAATTTCAAGCTTCTTTCAACTATCCACTCCATTTTATATATGCAATACACATGACCACATACATGTAAAAAAGATAAATGTCCAATATATGTATTTCATGCTGAAGCAGCAGTTACCAGTTGGTCCAGATCATCATCTTCCACAGACACATATATAATCAGGGTTCAGTTTATATTAAAACAGCAAATCTCCATACTTTAATGGACAGGCTTCAATCTTCTCCACCCTCCAACTCTTCAGCCAATCATATTATTAAAAATCTAAAGATGGGATGCTCAAAACTCTTGTTGATGTCAATATTTACCCATGTTGACTTTAAGTCACTCTAACCCTTCATATATAGAACCTTAATATGTCCATTTAAATATACTGAAGAGGGATGGGCAGATACTTGTACTCAAATATTAAAAATAGTAAGGTAAAGCAAAAACGAAAAAGCAAAAAGAATAGAGAGTATGCATGAAAGTAGGATGACCCAACATTATATGTACAATGTAGCATGAGATTTTCTTGCTTGAAAAGTGTTAATAAATTATTTCCTATTAGCTCTCATAACTGTAAATTATTACAATTTACACTATCTCATAGTATATTGAGCTCAGCACCTTGACATATGGCATATTAAGCAAATTTGCATTTACTTTGAAGATCTTTCATCTGCCTTTTTAATGTTTTTTTTTTTTGTAAAGTAATCACATTAAAACCAGATATTATGTAAATAACCTACCAACAGGCAGAAGCATTTGGATTTTTGAAGCGAAATAGAACTTTTTGCCATTTGCCATTAGCCATAGTGTATCTTCTGTTAGTTATAGCAGTTGTAAAGTCAAATGGTATGTTGTACGCTTTGTGCATCTATATAATTTTAAATTAATCTAATTCCTTTTAAAAATAAATCCCATATTCAACTATATACCAATAAATAAAAATTGTTTAATGATTTATTGAGTTAACACTGTCAGTAATAATTTTTTTAAAAAAAGAAAGTAAAATATAAAATAGTATTTAAATAGTCCATTATAAAAAATGCTACTCCAAAGACCACGAGAAGAAGAATGAAAAAGAGTTTATTACTCAAATGATTTTCTGTTAACAAAATTTTATCACATAAAATTTTTATTTATTATAATTATAACTCTGGGTTGTTCATTTATTAGCTTTATATTTCGAACTAAGTAATTCCTATATTAATAAATCATCTTCATCGGGTTTAATCAGCTGCTCTTTTTTATATTCACTCTAGCAAAATTTCTTATCTCAGTGCTATATCTTAACATAATCTTTTTTTTTTTGTTCTTTAAAATATTTTGGAATTCAGTTTTAGACAACAGTTTTTATCTATTATCATCTTTTTTAAGAATACATTCATTACTGCTTCATTTGAGTTTCTTAATTTTTTTTAATGATGTCAATATATTTATATCTGGGTAACTCAGTGGACGAATACTCTGATTCAATTGCAAAAATGCCTTGGTTCATTCCTAGGAAATAAATTTTTAATTTTTTTTTTCTATATGTCATAGCATCGGCCGGGAGGCGAACCCACAACCGTCTGCAAACAACTACTTGCTTGCAAGGCGGCTGCGATGCCCTCTCGGTTAACAACGCTTGACAAATTTTTAAATTTTCGTAAATATTTTTGAAGACAAATAGGAATAGTTTAAAGTTGACAAAAGTATATTAATGAAAATTTAAAAAAATAAAAGATCGAATTGAAAGTATTAATATAATAAAAATATAATTGTGAATATGTAAATAGTATTTAAAAAAATAAAAATAAAATGGCATTTATTTTTAAAAAACATCAACAGTAAGATTTAGTTTTTTATAATTATTAATATAACAAATTTTAGACTGCAAAATATATTAATAATTTTCATTAGACTAGATATTATCCATTTAATGAATAATATTTCTATAATTTAATTTTTGCTACACCTCTCTCACGCAAGATATGGCTTGGTTTCTATCTGCTTTTAACACCTTGTATAGGCATGTAATCATAAATATATGACCAAAGGTGTGAAAAAATGGCCCAGCACTCATCAGTTGGCCCAAATCGCAATTTCTTACATGCATCTTTATCACTGGTTAATATGTGTAGATAGCTAATTATTACAGTTTAATTGATGTGTTAAACTTACTACCCTCACAACTTTGACACAAACCACCTGATGGAATTATATTAATACTTTTTATTAGTTATTCCTTAAACTAGAGATTATCTACTTAATTATTCATTAAGAGAGTAATCTCTAATCTACTAAATGACTAATAAAAATTATTAATATACTTCAATCAAGGGTTTTGTATCAAAGTTATGAGAGCGCTAAATTTGACCCTTATCAATTAAATTGTAATAATTGGATATATTCTGAACAATGATAAATATATGTGTAAAAGATCGTGATCTAGGCCAACTGATGATTGTTGGTTTAGCACGAAATGTGCAACTTGGGGATTATACTTTTTTTTTTCACTTCTGTGGTCATATGTTTATGATTACCCTCCTCCACAAGGTGTTAAAATTGGATAGAGGTCATTTACTACCTTGTGTCAGAGTGAGAATGGTGTAATAAAAACTACACCACAAAAATATTATTCATTAGACTGCAAAAGTTTTGGAAAAATATATCATAGTTATCCACTACGTTTTTAAATAAATATGCAAGCATGGGTGGAGCGTACTGATGGATTGTTACGCAGAAATCTGTTTATGAACTACAATGTGTGACATAAAAAATTTACACAAATTTTAATATTTTTAATTTTTAAAAGATGCAAACTTGCAAACAATTAAAAAATAAACAAGTAAATATCTGAGTACATGTTATAAAGAAGTTATAAATTATGTGCGAGCAAAGTTTTAAAAGATTATTCGGTAACTAGAACTATAAAACATTAAAATAAATTTACGTAAAGTAAAAAGCAAATGCCACCAACGATGATGACATGCTTATAATTTCTAATTTATAGCGAAACATTTAAAATACGCTCCAAACAAATAAACATATATATGATAAACGTTCATTAACTTTAATAGTGAGTTATTCTGCAAAAATGTTAGAAGAGACGTTGGGAAAGAACATTTCTTTGTTTACCTTACTTATATTTGTTCAGTGAATCTTTGTACTTTTATTACGTCAAGTGTTTTTTTTTATTATTATTATTATTATTGTTAGTGAAACGGTTCCCTAAAGATTTTTTATTTACATTCCATGTTTAGAGTCGAAGCACCTTCTGAACACCATAAATCTATTAACAGATGGACAGACAAATAATAACGCTTTAGTTATTTTCATTTGCTTCTAATGAGATAAACTAATAAAACGCACTAAAGCTAATTATAATCATAATTATTAATTAGAAGTGACCAGAAAAGCAAAACTAATGAAAAATTATATTTGCAATATTCACATTTGAATCTAATAGTTTAAATCATGTCATATACACAAGATTTCATAATCTATTTTGTGAAGTCGAATAATCAGATCTAATTACTTTTTAAAATAGATAATAAAAAAAATACCTACAATAAAATAAACACATTTTAAATTTGTTTCCAATACACAATTAATTTTTATTTTCGCAATAACAAGCACATATATATCGCGTGTAAGAACAAATATATGTATATATATCATCATCATTTTTAAAATTATCAATCTGCTGCAGGGTAAGGGGCTCTTTAAGTTTAAACTAGTTTCTCCTATAGCTAGCTCTCTTCTTCATATTCAGAAAACTTCATTATTTTATCCATCCATCGAACACGTGATCTCTTTCTAGATCTTCTATAACCTATTGGAATTCATTTTAAGACTTTAGCTACTACCTTATTATCATCATTTCTAGCAATATATATAACATAGCTCTATTTTAATTTCTTAATTTTTTACAATAATATTTAGTGAAACATCTGTTCTGTTATGCATGAATTTGATCCCATTTTATCATTCCTCACACACATTTTTTCACACTTTGTTGAGAGGTCTGAAGTTACTGCATTGTTCTTCTATTGAGTAAGAACTGGTTAAAGATACTTATTAAAAACCTTTTTTTTTTTACCACCAAATAAACATATTTCCTTTTAATATTATTTCTATCAAATTCTATAATTAATTTCATCGATTATGTTTTTATATGTATTAATAATTTGATCTAAGTATTGTAGTAGTCATATAATTCATTATTATCAATCTTTTTTTCTTTTCTTTTTTTTTTTTTTGAAAAAAAGCCCACTGTACATTACTTTAATCTTTTTAATATATACCCTTAGTTTTACTTTCTTATAGTCATCTGATAACTTTTGTGACATTTCCCGAAGTTTTGAAGCATTTTTTGCAAAAACTACCACATAATCTGCAAAATTTAGATGACTTAAATAATATCCATTTATTTTACTCCCTTATCTTCCCATTCTATATTCACATAATATTTCTTGTAAAATTGGGGTAAAAATTTTTGGAGAAAGTTAATCTTCTTAAGATCATCATGTTATCTAATCACTGCTATTATATTTTGATGCATATTCTTGAAAATATTATCTTACTGCAATGCCTTTTCATTATCTACAAATTCAAAGCTTTATGGCACCTCATATTCATTGTTTCTTTATATAATTTCTCTCAATATCTGGATGTGATCCATTATACTAAAACCATTTTAAAATCCAACTTAGTTTTTTTTTTTGGTTGGTTACAATCCTGAAGTTTTCTGCAAAAAAATTTAATCATCTTGGTAAAATTTTTGCAAAAAATTGATAAAAGATTGCTAAGTCTTTCTTAAATATTTCATTTTTTAATCATTTGATATAACTTTATCTTTTAAATGTTTGGTATATATTTTTCCCAGTAATTTTTCTATTTCTTAAAACATTGAATATAATTTCCTTACTTCTTGGAGATTTATTTTTCTCTATAGACTTAAATGCATGTCTAAAATGCTGAGCAATTCAAAAGATATAATAATTGTAGGGAATACTTGTTTTTATTGTTATATATTGTGCTTGAAAACAGAAAGGGCATATATAATGAAGTTATGGAAAAATAAGTATAAAAAAAGTGATTATACAGAAAGTAGATTATTGGTTTTTATGCTGGGTTTAGAAAAAGATAAGGGGTATTTAGATGTAAAGGCTGTAGAGTTTACAAAGATTATGTTGTGGAAATAGGATGGAGCAGAATATGGAAAAACTTAGACTGGGGAATGTAAAATTAAGTAGCTAACAAGTTTTTCTTAATATAATTGTTGAGAGATTCTTGACTTCGTTTAAGAAGAAGCTACAGTACATCACATCACATGGAAAATTTATTTACTATAATCAAAATGGATGAGGATAGTGGTTTGCTCCGACTAGATTCAGGAAGAAACAAGAAATCATAAATATTGTTTAGACAATTGAGAAATAAAAGCACATTCAGTTTAAGCAAATTTTAAATTTTATTTATGAGAAATATAAATTATAAGATAAAAGTTTATAATATAACAAATAGGGTCATATCAGGCGTGTGCCAGAAATAATAAAATTCAATGCTTTGGCAGACAGACTAATTTTCTAATAGTGAATTAGAAAGGGGGGGAACAAATTTCTTTGAGAATTCCCCAACAATACTGATTTTCTTATTCACAGATACGAAAACAATACGTTCTTGAAATAAATCAACGAAACCAGTGCCAGCAAGCATTTCTTGGCCTGGAAAATGTGTCAGGACCAGAAATGTCATATTGCCGATAGAAGCTGCATCTTATACTACGTTCAAAGCAAAGATGATTGATTTATCCCAAGAACAAAAGAAAAATATGATTAGTACATTGGAGTATAAATTATACAAACGGACGGAAATTTATGTCTCCAGTTTAATGAAATAACAAACTTAGAAAATACTCCGATGTAAATGATTTCAAATTAATAAAATATTAAATCTAGGATGAAAGCAGACATTTAAAACTGGTGAATCCCCAACCAAACGATTGGCCAAACTTATCTGAGAAAAATAATTAGAGTTATCAGTGGGAGACAAGTAAATAATTAGAAAACCAATTACGTCTGTCCAAGCATTTCAAGAAAGTGAATTACAAATAAACTTATAAACCAAGTTCTGAGTACATGCTCTGATAAAATTTAAAGCCACATGTAAAGACAAAATAAATCTAGCAAGCAAATATAAATGCTGACCTAGATTTTTTTATAAGTTAGTTTATCAGAGAGTGCATATGAGCAGAAAATATTAAAACATTAAATGCTTTAGCAGAAAGGTTTCTTTCACTATAATTTATAAAAGGGAATTAAAATTATCTTCCTGCTGGCGACTTATAAAAGAACAACAATCCTAGTTTTCCAATTCAGAGATATAAGAAAATATATGGTATTGCGGAAAATCGACAAAATGGCACAACGGAGCATTTCTTGCCTCGGAATAGTGCATTGAGACAACAATGTCATATGCCAGTAGGACAACCCTCCAATGTACTACCTTTAAAGTAATTCGGGGTCGATTTATGTGCAAGACAAAAGGAAAATACGATTACGATCTTACATAATCTAGAAAATAAGAAAAGAAATCTTTAACTACAGAAAACCAGAACAATAAACCACCAGCCAAAAGATTTTGTGGTTTGCAAAAAGTGCAAACACAGTAATTTAAATCAAAAATTCTATAATAAAATAAATACAGGTGAGCTAATTTAAAATTACACAAGACTGCTAAAAAATTTATAAAAAGTTAGGCATATAATTAGAAATATATTAAGCATATAAAAATACAAACTCACTAGACACTCACTGATAAATAAAATTGAAAGCAAACTTGGAATCTTAAAACTAAGATTCCAAGACACATTATTAATACAATGAAAAGCAAATACAGTGAATAAATAGAAAGTTAAATAATTATAAAGGCTACAAATTTATTAGAATGAGTGGAAATTTAACTAAAAGAATTTACCCTGGAAAGAAATAAAGAAACTATTTACTTATGGTAAAGCAAAGTTTGCATATTTTCAAGGAAAGCACACTTTTATTTAAGTTCATATTTCTGGTGTTTAACAGTGGCAAGTGTACATATGGGGATCCAGTTCATTCTAGATGTTCATGGCATGGCTGAAGGAGAGTTGAAAGTCAGGGATTCATCCTTAGGCTAAGTTAGCATGGTATATTGATGATGACAAAACATAGAATAGTATATTTTGACATCCTGTAAAGCAACGAAGTCTTTTAACAATTGCAAGTTTTTAAAAGTAATTAAATGTCTAAATTGCTACCAAAATGTTATGAATCTCAGCAGGCTATAATCAAAGTGTGTAAAATAATACTGAATCTCACTTTGAAGAAGCTGTTAGCCAAGAATAAAAACTATTGTCTTCTAAATTTGCTGGGTTATTTACACCATACTACATTTCCCACGAAAACTTTCCTTGTAGAATTATATGCCTTAGGACAGAGCAATTCTCAATCTCCCACTCAATCTAATGAAGAATTCCAACCAGGGATTATTTTAAACAAAAATAATAACACAAAATTAAATCTCTGCTTTTAGAATGAACTTAGAAATGATTAACGTAAAAGTGGCAAGAATGTAATTAACAAGCTTGCTTGCTTTTAATCAAATTGATTAAAAACAAGCGGTGAAAGAAAACTATTTTAAAATCAATTCTATAAAAATTAAAATGACCTATTTTAAATATAAATGAGTATGTGTTTTAATACACATACTCTTTTTAAATAATTAAAAAAAAATTTTAACATTAGAAATTTAACAAAATTAAAAGCTTTTTTAATTTTAGGTAATAAAACCATTGAATTGGATATCAATCCGGTTCAATATATATATATATTTGAAGGGCTCTTTCACATATTTCATGGTGTTATCTCTCTTTTTAATAATAGTTACATCTTTTCTTTTTATTACAGAATTATTATTATTTTTACCAACATCTTTTACACTTTTGAAAATTTTGCTCTCTTGTAAAACTATTCACAATTATGTATTTTTTATATCGTTATTGATTCTTTTTGTACCATTTTACATAATTTTAGATATTAACTTTATTTAATAGATCATTTTTATATTTCTATTTTTCTTCATAAGTTATCTTGTTTCAGTAGAAAAATACAAGTAAATTGCTGTTTTTTTTTGTAAGATATATAAAAAAAATTAATGAAAACCAAGATGGCGACCTGTATTTTTGATAATTCTACAGTTCTAAGGGCCCCAAAAAATTGTTTACAAAAAATTTTTGTTAGGAAGCATAAATATTTACATTTTATTTTTTATTACTGTTATTTTAAAAAAAGAAATCATTATGGAAAAATTAATTACAATATGTACAGTTTATTTTGTAATGAAATTCATCAGAATTTATTTCTTTTATTAAATTTAACAATCGATTTATTAATTTTGTTTTAATTTAACAACTAACACATTTTCAGTAGATTATAGGTCCTTGAAACTGCACTTTTATCAAAAATATGGAGTGCCATTTTGGTTTACTTAAAAACTCACAAGTGCCAAAAAATTAAATAATTTTCTACTGAGTAAAAATTATAGTATATTCTCTTATGGTCCTTCAATCAATTTTTGAACAAATTGAACACAACCATTTACTAATTTTTTTTATATTTATAATGTGGAAAATGATGAAACACTGTTAACATTGTTGAACTTTGGTTCAATTCTGTGTGTTTCTTTTTGTCAGCAGTTTTTTTGTTTTTTAGTAAATTGTTATAATGATAGCAATTTACAAAGGTAGGAGATCCTGCTCTCCTGAAAAGTGTGCACTAATGTTCGTGATATGATTGCATGCAACAGACAAGAATAAAATGTAAATATTGTATATATATTATTTTTCTATTAATAAGTTAATAAAAAATAACAAAATGAGAGAAAAATAAAATTCAATCTAAATTGCAGCACCAAAATTTAAGAAGAACTTATAGAGCACTAGAATAAATTGTATAGATATTATTGAGCGTTATACAAAATGGGTTTTAAGAATTAAATATAAGAAAAGGATTACAGTATAATTTTAATGTATATATATTCTGCACAAAGATAATGAAGCTATTAATAAATTATCAGTGAAATTATTAAAATTTTACAGAAAAGTCAACAAATTTTTCTATAAAATAAACCACAACCACAAGAAAAAAAGCAAACCAAGAATCTTAATCCCATACGTTCACTCTACAGCTAAAAGCTTTATCAATCAACTATCATGTGACTTTGAAGTTGCTTTCCATTCACCTCCCAACACCAATAGACTAATAAATAATATCAAAGACAGGATCAAACCTAAACTCACCCCTCAAGTTGTGTACAAAATTATCTGCCCCCAAAGAAATTATATGGCAATATATTATGGAGAGACCGAAACTAACATTGCCACCAGAGTAGCTCAACACTGATACCTTTACAATAAAACCAAAACAAAGTTCGAAGGTAACTCGATTTTTGTCGAACATGAGAGAAACACTGGACACGCTTTTCTACCTACCACAGCCAGTGTCATTTGCTCTGAAACAAACGACACCAAACATAAAGTTAGGGAAGCTTACTTCATTGTGGCTGACCCATTGGCAATCAACAGAAGAGAAGTCTGCTATTCCCTATCTTGTAAATGGTCCACATAACATCTGCACATAAATTTGCATAAAATTTCCATAATTTTACAGTTATTAACAGAATAACTAACCATGAATATGGAACTGCAAACTGTCCTGAAAGCACTTGGTGGTAAAATTTTAATAATTTCACTGATAATTTATTAATAGCTTCATTATCTGTGCCCAGAGCACATATATATATATATTAATTTATTTAAGCGTTAATGAAGTAAAATCTTAACTATTTCAATATAATTTTAAATAAAAGTTATATTAATTAAGTGTTCACTAGTTGATGGCAATGTAAACGTTCTACCTTGGCCAACTTGTTGAGACAGATGCAGGTAATTGGCTGATCATGATCAGAGACTGGTTTGGATGGAAACAGAAATTGGTCGAGATTTAAAGTTCACTATCTTCTTTGAACAGTATACATATTCAGCCCAGATGTTTCAAACTTCTGCAAAGTGAATGGGAGATGAGATTCTTGGAGGTACGGGGAAGCAAATGGATCTTCTCCTTTATCTTAATATTATTTATTTCACAAAATAAACTAACATGAAATATGTTAGCACTCTGATATCAAACCTAGAATAAGAATTCCTGATAGCCAAAAATTTAGCTATTTATAGTAATTAGAATATTTAAAGAATGCTGCTTTTTTTCTCATGTGTCATAGCATCAGCCGGGAAGCGAACCCGCTAACCCCAGGACAACTGCTTGTAAAGCAGCCATCGCTGACCTCTCATCCACCAATGATTGACTTTGAGGCAAAAGATTTTATCCATTTTGCACATCTATAGAAACAGGACATGATCTTTTGTTTCAATTACATTTTTGTTCAGATGTTAATCTGATCAAATTTTTGCCAGCCATTGTTTCAAACTCGGTATACTTGGTTGAGATTCTAAATCGACCTAAATTTCCATATATGGTATGGAAATGCCCCTCAATAGCCAAGTGAAATTTAACTAAATTGACCTACATTTCCCTATATGGTATGGAAAGACCGATCAATTAGACAAGTAAAATTTAATTAAAGAATCTTTGGTATTTGTAGCATTTTATACATTTTTTAAGAATAATACAATGAGTCTCTAAAATCTCAAAATCTACTGATTGCATTGTGTGATTCTTAAATATCGATTTTATTTTATTTACAATACATAAGATTATTTATTTATCCTACTTATAGATACTTACTTACATGAACTAAATATGTAAAAGAAAAGAAATTAAAATTTATTGATAATTTATAAAAGAAAAATAAATGTTTTTTTCATAATTAATTTTCCAGAAAATATTTAAATTTAGTAAAGATCCATTTAAAATCGTATATATATATATTGAACTGTATTCGAATATGTGCATTCGAAACACTGGTCTCTTAGGCAGAGAAGAACATACTCGGAGAGTATGTATGCCCAAACGATAGCTATAAAGTATATAACTAGCATTACATTTCCAGGACATAGCTTCTTCTCGGCTGTTGAGTTCAACACCAAATCCAAAGCACTTTTTTGTTTGTGTATAAACACGGGCGCCAGCTGTTTATTCTAAAAGAATACTAAAAGAATAGACAATGCACTTTGAACAGTGGCCACTAACTCAACGCCTAAATCCATGACTAGCTCGGTTGTTTGTAATCACTAATAGATTATACTTAATTAGTGATTAAAAGAATTGATAAAAGAATTTGTTAAAAGAATTGATAAAAAGAATTGACCGACAAATAAAGTTTAATTTTAAAGACAATTTATTAACTAACATTTATTTACTAAATTTAAACATTTTATAATTCTAATAAAAACACACGCATATTTTTAAATTAACATTTCTAAACTAGTTTAAATATTCTTGTATATTTTCATAACCGAACACTGGTATTTATCTAATTTAACCAATAATATTGATATAAGGATCACGCACATATTAACTCATGCACACACATAATAATAATAATAAAGTATTACATAGTACTTGAAATTTAAACACACATATCAATAGTTCATTTATGTATGATATCGAGTTCATATAATTAGACTCTTGGAGGATTCACACGAATTAATGAAATGCAATGGCTATTACAGTATAAACGAAATAAGCAAATGTTTTTACCTAGGCTTTTGAATGTAGACGTTAGGAATTTTGTTCTCTTTGGTGGCTGCTTTCAGTGAGGATATTTCTATTATGAATGCTTACCAGCCGGTTGGGACGTTTCCTTGCTGAGTTTCCTGATTTTCACGATTATTACTATCGGAGACAATTAAATATTGACGAAGATTTTCTAAGTTGTTATGTTGACATTATTTCACGGGCAGATCTTGCTGTTCTCATCGGACTTTTTAGACTGTGGAGAGGCGTGAATTCCCAAAATCTTCTCAACACTGCATTTTGTTTGTTAACTGACTCAATTAATTTCTGAACTGCACTACTCAATTACTTTTGTGAACTGCACTCACTCAACTAATTTTGTGAACTGAACTGTCCGATAAAAAAGTCTATTTATACCTGCGACGTGTTGTCATTGTAATATCTCCTTCAAAGATCTGTTGTCAAAATTCCAGTGATAATCATTTGATAAACGTGTTTTGGAAGATTGCTTAATTAGTAATAGCCATGCAAAACATATTGTTTTATATTAATTAATATCTAATAGCCATTGCTGTGTTTTTTAATGATAATCTTCTTTAACTTTCATTTATTTATAATAACATTTATTCTATTGTTGAAAATCGCACATATATATGCACATATATTAGTTTTAACATTATTTTTTCTTTAATTAAACTTGAATGAAAAGAGATTATATTTTTACGAATACTAATAAAAACTCTTTACTTCCTTTTATAACCCTTAGCTTAATTTCTCAAACCAAGACTCCCCTCCCCCTTTTGATCAATCAATTGTAGCCTTTTATTTCAAAACCAACGCTAGAAAACTATTTGATTTTTATCTTTTTCAAAAACAAACTGAATAAACTCTTCAACATTTAATTTTATGTTTTTCTTTAACGAAACATTATTTTAATAATATAATTTTAGATAAAATTATATGTGCCTATATCAATATAGGTACAATATATATATATGATATCAACTATTGCTAGATACTGGTGCTAATTATATATAAGTTGGGCTCAAACCCGTGTTAGTAATTATATAATTAGCAACAAGTGAAGCACAAATATGTAGAATCATATTTACAATTTCAATGTATATATGTCTTCATAATAAGGTATGCAATCAAGCAAGTGCTTACAGCATTGATTAAATGAAATGAGAGAATTCACAGAGGGCTTATTATGTTGATGCAAATTTATATTTACTATCTTGAATTTATTTAGAATTTATTTTATCAATGAGAATATAAGATTTATTCATTAATTATTTTGAGGACAATCAACTATTGTCTCTTTGGTAATGGAGAAATGTAGATTGCTTAGAGCACCTACAAATCTGTATATAACACTGGCTGCAAACAAATGCATACATTTATGATTTTGTAGAACACCTACATACATCTCACAATCCACATTCTTATTTAAAATAAATACTTAACAAACAGGAATAGCGAGGGACATTTAAAACACAATCATTTTTTTTGTGAATATATTTTTAACTTCATTGTAAAATTCTTATTATGATATTATAGTTATCCAACTTGAAAATGAGAATAAGTTAACAAATTCTGTTTAATGCATATATCATGAATTTTAAGTTTTGAATCAAATATTGTAATTTTAATATTTAATTGTGTTAAAATTTTAAAAAGAAGATGAATTAGTTACTATTGAAATCATGTGATATCTTGGACCAGAAGTGAACATTTAGCTTTGATCCAAAAATATTTAGATCTTAAGATCATCACTTTAGCATTGTGCTAAACTATACAAGGCAGTAAAGAAATAATAGATGGAGATTCAATTCAAAAACCCTAAACTCTCAGATCTATCATGCTACTGCTGAACTAAACTATTTTAGGAACAAAAAGACAATAATAGCTAGTTATTCAATTCATGTGGCATTCAAACACTAGACATAATAGACTGAGCCTTCATCAGCTCGAGTCCATCTCTCTATTCTACAATTAATCCACATAGCTCCAAAATAATCAGTTATTCACTTTGGAGGTCACCTGCATTTGAGCACCAAAAGAAACAAATTGAAATTTTGATAGAGAAATTTTAAATCCTTGTATTTATCATTCTACCACTGCATTAAAATTGGACAGGGTAAAATGATAAAATGATTAATTGAAGGAAGATTACGTGATACCCAACCTCCAGTGATGGTTATTTGAGTTTAGTTCAAAATTTTTTTTTAAAGTTTGTCAGTCTATTATTAGGCTAAAAATAAAATATTTAATTTTAAGATTGCAGCAAATAATTTAAAATACATAAAAATACTTCAAACATTTTTTAATTAATAAAATGAAGGAATACTTATTACATATTAATAAAATATTAATTTATTAAATACAACATAGCTATGTATTATTTTATTTTGTTAGTAATGAAAGCTGGATGCAAGAGTTAAATATATTTAGACAGTTTCTCAGCAGAAGAGAAATTAAAAAAGACATCTTTCCTTTCTAATTAATAGACCATTTGATAAGAGAGGCAGTTAGCTAACAATCTGAAACGTCTTAGAAAAATGGGGGAAATTTGGCCAATTAATAAAACACTGAGTTTAACCTATCATTTTGATGATTAAATATCAGCATAATTACTTGTCTAAATAATTTGATTCTATTATAGTTCACAAAGCCATCATTTTGTTTAGCAGGCTGGACATATTCCACGCACATACATGTTTGTGAACGGTCAATGACTAGCACGCAACTACCCCATATTATTGCTAATGCTATAATATATTTTCAAATATCTGAAATCTGCATGTTTATTATTTCTACATAATTCAGATTTTTAAATGGCAATCTGTTAAACTAATCAAAACAATTACTTTCTTTGTTACGATATCAATTTTACAAAAATATTGAAATTATTTTTTCCCCACCGCAAAAGCAAGCAGTGCTAATGGGATTATTAACAGATCGCATTATAACACGACTCCTAAGTTTGTTTTCTTTTATATTTTTATTGAATTAAAATACTGGTGGCTAATAGCATCGTCTCAGAGTTTTATTAAATTAATCAAAACAATTTGCATCTCAAAAAATATTATTAGAAAAAAAGCCAAATGTCTGACAAAATTTTAATTTAAAAAAAAGAACAAAACGTTCGAACTTTTAGTATCTTTATATGTTCTAAAGAACTTCGTGATCTAGTGGTTAGTGCATCAACTTTCGCTGCAACACTTGGAGTAAACTAGTCTGGCAAAAAAAACGTTGACATTTTTACACATTCCAATCAGATTTAGGATATTTTTCAGGTAGCTGATACATTGACAGCTAAACATTTGTAAATGGGTATCCATTTACATCTATTTGGAGAATAAAAACAGTAATAAAAACTGTTGAAAACATCAACCCTTAATTGAATAGAATAGACTGGTAAATAATGCTTTTCCTTCATTGTTTCTTCATGGGAAGTATCGTTTACCTTTTTCATTGCAAAACTCATTTCTAGAGGGTTTTTTTCCTTTCCTTGAACTGGGAATAGCCATATTCCTTTATGAGTAGTTGTTGTATGCATATATGTATTTCCCGTTTAACATACCATTTCAAATTCTTTTCAATCCTTTGTCCTAGATATTCATATCTCACATATTGTTGTCTACCATAATTTTACTACTAATCGAGTTATGGCTTTAATTTATCACACATGAAAGATAGCATAAGAATAGTAACTTTTTATAGTATATTTCAAGTCTGAATGTAATTTTAAAAATCACCTATTAAAATGATACATCGTATACACCAAGTTATAGCTTCTATTTTATTGCTTAACCTCAACTATATATATATATGTTTGGTTATCTTAGCAAATTGGATATGTATTCCTATTATCAAATTTTAATTAAACTCAGTTAATTTAATAATTGTACTGCTAACGTGAATAACAATAATCATCTAATAAAAGGGTCAAAGGCCATTGAATGGTTATTGATGTGTAAATCTCTCCAACAGCTCCTTCTAAAGGAATAGTAAGGAAGAAGACATAACTCACCAGGTTTGTCAATTGCTAGATGGTGAGAATTTGTACGTTTTTTTTTATACTGGTTTATCTCCCTTTAGTGATTACTATTGGATAGTTAGTGGGTGTGATTAAAGATCATTTATCTGATAAAAAAAATTATAAGTCTGATTAGAATCTTTTTTTTTTAAATTTAATTGGGGTAATAGTCATGGCAAGAGGATATTCTACTTTCCACTATGAAATCATAATAATATTAACTGCACTTTCATATAATATGTACACCTTCATATGCATTCACAAAACAGTTAAACATTCAATTCACATTCTTACACAATTTTACTGCTAAACTTTCTAATTATAAATGTTGATGTTGTTTAAATATTTCATTAGTTTGTAAAAAAAAAAAAAAAATGGCATTATTTTAACCTATCCATCCTCTTAAAAAAATATGTTTAACTTTGGTATGTATCTTCAATTAAACCATTAAAACATCACAAGGCCATCATTTCTTTCCCTTGCAGAAGCAATTAAAATATTAGTAACTCTTTCTATACAATAGGGCCACCTTACTATAGCTTGTAAGCTATAGTAATCAATTACTATAGCTTGCATTATGTGACACGATTGTGTGAAGGGAATTGCTATTGTTTTAATTTTTATTAATTTATTTTAACTCCAGTGTATTTGTTATGATAATTAAACCAGAATACTATTACAAGGGTTACATATTTCGTTTGGATGTGACTCACTCTATTAAAAATGGTAGATAGCATTCCAAACTCATACCTGGCTTAAATTGCAGCCGCAATAAATATTAAGCTATTGTTGCAAAACTTTAGCAATTTAAATTGTACCTATCACGTGGCTTGTGTTAAACATTTTTATTTATCTTACTGCTCATTTATAGTTTCTGTTGGTTCGGTTTTCCTTACATATGTAAAATTCATACATCTTAAAGATCATTTGCAAGCATATAGTTTAGGTATAGAAGGAGGAACCAAAAGTATTTAAATATAAGTTGATAGATTTCATACTAATTTAAATATTTTCATATCTATATAAAATTAGCCTTATAAAATCACAGCCAGATTACATTTAATAGTTTTAAAATGAAGAAAATTATGTAATCGTATAATAATTTCAAACATACGCAGTAAACGGTTTAAACAAACTTTGTCAACGTCAAGTTATAAAAAGTGTGGGTTTTTTGGTAAACGGTAAAAAAGTAGAAGTTTTGAACATCAACGACTTAATTACTCTCAATTATTTTTTCTCTCGATTTATTTCAAATAGATTAATATTTTTGTTCTTTATTTAACCTTGACAAATGCATTTTTCATCTTTTATCATATTTAATAATGTTTTAATTTCTTTCTTTCAACTTCCATCTAAACTTAACCTCCCTTAAAAATTATATTGATTTTTTTTTTAGATTTTTTTTTAAAATAAATCAAATTTCCATATTTCACTAATTAAGTTTATTAATCCTTAATTTTAATTATTTTTTGTCTAAATGCCAATATATATGACTTTAACCTTTTCACATTCAAGAGATAATCATGTTTCAATTATTAACATTTCAGAATATATGAAAATTGATGTTACATCCGTTGTCAAAATGTTCAAAATTTATATAATATTGTGCTTCCTGTATAGATACACCCACACTTCGATTATTACAAAGCTATTCTAACATGAACGTTGTATGTCAGGGGTCAAGTTTTGAATTAGCTTTGACATTAAAATTTTGTATTTGTGTCCTCTCATTCCTTTCCTTTGAATAACCCCAATCTTTTTTTATTTTCCTTTTGTTGTTTTCTAACTTTTTAATCTTTGCAGTTCTTAATGATGTTGTTGAAATAAATTTCTTATTCTTTAACTTTTTAATAATACATTTCATATTTATTAAAATATATGTTAATCTTTCCCCTTTCCAAGCCGCATCTATTCCCATTTGGTTTCAAGTCCTCCCACGAATAATAGTGACCTTATATAATTTACAAGTTTAATATATGCACATATCTCCAATACAGTTTTAAATTTTTAAATTTTCGCATTCACAAATCAACAAAATTAATTAACATATTTTATAAAATGTAGTTTTAAAGAAAGAACAATACAGAAATAATTTTCAATTTTTTATCTTAATCAGCGCCTCTCTCATCTCTATTCCGCAATAACTCAACCATCCACCAATGCAGATATTCAAACCATCCTCTTTCCCTATATACCTATTATATGAACATCTTTCACTCTTCCAGTGAGAACATTTTATAAAAGCTATCCATCTGACAACATATGCATAGAGATTATTTAGTTTACCTGAAGATACATGCATAGTAAGAGAAGAAGACCTGAGCTTCTGTGTTATCTTCTGGTTACAATGAGGTGAAGTTAAAATGAGAAAGATACTGATAAAAAACCCAAAAATTGAATTAAATCTAGAAAGAATAATGGCTGACTGAGAAATGATTCGTGATGCATATATAAATATTTAGCTTTTTTATTTAATATTTTTTCAAATTGTAAATAATTGACTTTGTGGTTATGTGTGGATTAATTATCCAGTAGATTGTTAAGGCATGTTTTGGTATTGTTGGTAGGTGTCTGACATGGGTATCAAGATGTTCCAGGATTAATTCTGGTGCTTGTAGTTCGGATGCTCAGACTTCTTATGAACTCTCAGAACAATAAAGCCATTAGCATTTTACCCTGTGCAGTTTAGTGTAGTAAGTAGAGTATCCAACTCGGATTTGGCAGATCGGAAACGATTCTGACAATCACAAATCTGGTGCTGGAATTTCTTATGAACTCCCAAGCAATAAAGCCATATGCCTTGTGTTTAGATTTTATGAAATGGCAAGAAATATTTCAATGTTTTAAAATATTCTTTAGATGTATTTTCAATATTATTATTTTTGCCTGCCTTTTAATGACCCTTTTCCAATGACATTTGTGTTATATTCCTTTATTTGCGAGCAAAATATTGACTTGATAGTTATGACTGCAATTATAATATTCTAAACACCTACTTACGTAATACAGACCATACCATATGTTTCTTATACAACAACAACAATTTCTTTATATTTTTTGTACAAGACAACTATAATGTCAATAAACTTTTATTAAATAATATATGTATTGCGTGCCACTTTTTTTAAACTATATCCACCATAAGATAAAAGAAATTGAAATTTTGGAAATTTTTGTACACTTTGTTACAAAACCATTTAATAACAAGTGTTTTTAGTTTTAAAATAAGCTTCACTTACAATAAAATTTACATTTGTAATTTCTATTATCGCGTGCATAATCAGTGGTTACTATGCGATAATCTCAATAAATAATATTTTATTCTGTTTTACTTACGCTTAAATAATTATTGTGAGTAAAGGTAGATGTCACTACTGTCTAATATAAAGAATTAATGGGATATTATTTTTCAGAAAATGAACTAAATGAGGTAGAGAGAAATTGAAAAGTGGGAACAAGAGTTTAGATGGATGGAGAAGATGGTAATGAATTTAGGATATAGGGCAAAAGTAAAGTTATTATCCTGTTTTAATAAAATGGCACAGAATAGAGTTTTCCCAAGTAGTTGGAGTAATACAAGAGTAAGGTTATTATTTAAAGGAAAGGGTAAGGATCATAGAAAGTTGAATAATTATAGACCGATAGTGGTAACATCAGTTTTATATAAAGTTTTCTCATATATGGTGGCTAGTAAAGTTGTAAAATGGATGGAAGGGAATAATGTAGTGGTGAAATGCAAGGAGGTTTTAGATTAGATAGGCATTTAGGGGATAGTTTATTTGTAGTTACACAACTTATGGATATGAGTAGGAATGCAGATAAACAGTTATATATGAGTTTTATAGATATAGAGAAGGCATATGATAGAGTAAATAGAAATAGATTATGGATAAGTTTAGCAAATTTGGGAATGGATGAAGCTTTAATAGATATTATTAAGAAATTATATGAAAATAATTATTATATATATATCAATTAGAGAATATAGAATCAATTAAAGTTAAAAATGGTGTGGGACTAAGGCAAGGATGCCCTATGTCACCTATTTTGTTTGTGTTGTATTTGAGTGAAATGGAAAGAGCAATAGAAAGATTAGGAAGAGGGATAGAGATACCGTTAATAGGTAGTAAGGGAGTATATATTTTGTCAGGTCTTTTTTTTGCAGATGATATATTTTGTGTGCAGAAAAAAGAGAAGATATGGAAGTTATGTTGAGGACATGTGCAAGGGTGGGTAAAGAGATGGGGATTAAATTTAGTGAAGAAAAATCAAATATAATGATGGTTAATACTGAGGAAAGAGAAGATGTAGAATTTTTATTGGGAGATATTAAGTTAAGTGTGGTGAATAGATATAGTTATTTGGGAATTATTTTAAGTAATCAGAAAAATTATTTGGATGAATGGGAGAAAAAATTGATAAATGAAGCAAAGAAAAGAAAGGGATTGATAAAGAAATTAACAGTATTTTCATATAATAAATATGATGTAGCTAGAATTATATGGAAAGGAGTTGCAGTAGCAGGGTTAACATATGGTAATGATGCATTATATGTTAGTAAAAAGATATTAGATTATTTAGAAAAAACTCAAAGGGAAGTAGGAAGACATGCATTGGATGCAGAAGTATGGACAGCAAGGGAGGCAATTCAAGGAGAAATGGGATGGTCAAGTTTTCATATGAGAGATGCAAAAAGTAAAATGAAAATGTTTGGTAGATTGCAGTTTATGGATAATAAAAGAATAGCTAAAATAGTATTTAATTGGGTTATGAGTAAAGGGCAGGTAACAAGATGGGTGAGAAAGGTAATGCGCTATGCAAAAGATTTGGATAAAGAATTTATATCAGTATATTTGTACAAAAGATGGGATGATTGTGTTAAGAGGATTATTGAGTGTTATAGTAGTAAGGAATGGGATAAAAGAATAAATTTATTAATAAAGACTAGGGAGTTAGAGAGATGGAGAAATAGTATGGAGAGTAAAAAGAGTTTAAATATATATAGAAATAAACAGAATATTAGGTGTGAGTTAATATATGATAATAGTAAGGAAAGTAGTTTATTGTTTAAGGCTCGAACAGGATCTTTAGCTACAAAAGAATATACATGTAAATGGAAAAATATGGGTGATTTATTTTGTAAATTATGTAAGGAAGGAATTGAAAATATTAGGCATTTGTTAATTGAATGTAAATGTTTGAAAACAGAAAGGGTACATATAATGAAGTTGTGGAAAAATAAATATGAAAAGAGTGATTATACAGAAAGTGAATTATTGGTTTTTATGCTAGGTTTGGGAAAAGATAAGGAGGATTTAGATATAAAGGTTATAGAGTTGACAAAAATTATGTTGTGGAAATGGGATAGAGCAGATTATGGGTAAATTTAGAGTGGGGAATGTAAAAGAAAGTGGCTAACAGGTTTATCTGGGCTTAATTGCTAAGATATTCTTGACTTCGTTTAAGGAGAAGCCATAATACATCACATCACATTAATATATATATATATATATATATATATATATATATATATATATATATGTTATTGTCAGATAATTTGATGATTTAATAGACTACATAATTTTTAAATTAGAAAGTTTCTGCTTTTTAATAAAAGGAGAGAAGTCACATGCTCAGATTACTGGAAAATAAATGGTCCAGGAACATATAACAAGTAAGTGAGATTTGCTGATAAATTTGTCTGCAGCAAGAATTTAGGTATTTACAAATTTAACAAATAAATATACAGGATTTTGAAAAGTTAACAAAATTAAAATAAGCAAAAACATAGGTAACATAAAACTAAAGATTGTGGGACTTACAGAAAGCAACTGAAATATTACTGGAACATCAGCATACATAACACATAAAAGATTTACAATAATATTAAAACATCCAAGTATTAATGTTTTGATCTTATAAAACATTTATATTTTAACTATAAATATATTTGTGACATCTTATATATTGTAGTAATTGGAACCAGTAAATTGATTTTCAGTCAACTACAGAGCAGGAAAAAATGGACAAAAAAAAAAAAAAATCCAAACTTCTAACAAGCAGCCAATAAATTAAGCAAACAATCACAAAGAATAGACGTCCGATCTATTTTACATTTTGTCTTCATGAACTATATATATATATTGCAATTTGATAAAACGTACCAAACGTCTTGCACTCATAACTTTGATATCATTCATTTTAAATAAATATTGATTATTGCCAATCATTTATTAGCTAAAGTTTTTCATGTCATTTCCAGCTCAGATATAAATTTTAATTATCAATTAAAGATTAATATATCTGTTTTTGATTAAATATAAACACGAGATAACTCGACTTCATATCTCTTTTTCTATGTATAATATTTTTTTAGATATACTTGAAACGTCTATTCCACAATACATTTTTGAAGCATATGAAAATACATTGAAAAAGACATATACCCCTCCAGGATGCATTTTATGTTAAAGCAGTATTCTTCAATTGGTTTAAGTCACATTCTTTTATGCATGTCTTCTTCAATAAATATTCGTAACAAATTTTTACAATATATATATATCATCAAAACCATTACTGTAGGAATAAGTAATCACAAATGTATCTTTAACATGTACAACAGGATGAGATTGCACTTAGGTGATCAAAAATCCTGAAAATCACTGAGCTGGTTTTCTTGCTGTCAATATTCAAAAAACCATTTGTAGTAAACATTAAAAATGTATGTAAATAAATCATTTTTTTTTATAGCGCGATGTTTGTAAACTGTAATATTTAACACAGCATTACGCTGTTGCACATGCGCTTTGAAGATTTTAACTATAAATGAATGAATACTAACACTCAACCACATGATAAAGTCTTTCTATCTTTTCCAAAGACTTTATCATGTGGTTGAGTGTTAGTATTCATTCATTTATAGTTAAAATCTCATGTGGTTGAGTGTTAGTATTCATTCATTTATAGTTAAAATCTTCAAAGCGCATGTGCAACAGCGTAATGCTGTGTTAAATAAACATTAAAAAGTAAAACTGAACACACTTGCAGTAAACTAACATACATAAATTGTTATGGTTAAAAACCTTATTATTTATGTTTAGTAAGGTATAATTAAACTTGTTTGTTGTATATATATATATAATGATGGATTTTGATCATTAAATTGAAATAATATAAAGAACATCAATTATTGGATTGTTACTATTATTATTATTACTATTGCAAAGATTATTATTATTATTATTATTATTATTATTATTATTATTATTATTATTATTATTATTATTATTATTATTATTATTATTATTATTATTATTATTATTATTATTAAAGGATTCTAACTCAGACTTTCACATGACCCTCAACTCTCCTTGCCATCTCATATTGCTGAACCACCTGATCATACACATGTTGAAAAGATAAATAATCACAAATATACGTATTTCATGCTAAACCATCAATCATCAGTTAGATAGAAATCTGGACCAACTGATGATTGCTGGTTTAGCATAAAATACGTATATTGGTGATTATTTATCTTTGCAACATATATATGATCAGATGGGTCCGCAATATGAGATGGCATGGAGAGTTGAGGGTCGTGTGAAAGTCTGAATTCAAATCTCTTATATATTACATTATATATGTGCAGGTGTGTGTAAGCCTGTACAGTGTATTAATTTAAATATTATTATTAAAGTAATATAATATTATAAATCCAGCTACCTTATAAAGTAAATATAGCAATATAAATCCAGCTACTTTATAAAATAAATTTTAAAATTCAAAATGTTCTCCGTATATTTTTATAGCATTTTAAAAATATTTGTAACGATTTTAAAAATCATGGTTTTATATTTAATTATAAACACACACATGCTCATAGAATTAATTTTCAAAAGGAGCAGTACACTATTAAAATGTATGATACTCTCAATATATGAATAAATTAGTTAAAATAGGATCAGTAAAGCAATACTTATATTACATGTACATTTATGTTTCTTTGATATTGTTTATATTTGTGGGAATACTATTTTAAAAGATTTAAATAAATTGTTTACTTTAATAAAAAAAAGTTCATGAGAATAGTAAATAAAATAAAATGATTTATTTTAATATCTATAATATAAATATTTATTTTAACATTATTATGTCTATATTAATTTTTATTAAAGAATATAATATTGCATTTAAATATATTTTAAAATATTTATAGTTTTGTCAAGCTGGGTGGCTGAGTGGTCAGCACAGCAGCCTTACAAGCAGTTGTCCCAGGTTCGCGGGTTCGCTTGCCGGCTGATGCTTTGAAATATGGAAAAAAAATGGTTTCATTGGAATTGGCACTATAATTTCTTCTAAATCTCTTAAGAATCATCTGAAAAATATATTTCTATAGTAACTATGGAAAAACTTTCACATAAAATACTTAAAAAGTGAAAAAATGTGAACAAAAATGATGATGAAATTGGTCGTGTGATTAAAACCTATATATACCTCTACTTGAGAGGATTTTTTTCTCTTTTATTGCTAGTTAGCTGCTGCAAAACTACAGAAAAAATGAACTTAAATTTAGACATACTGGATATCATTGTTTGAACATGAAAGACTAAGACTATACATCATTTGCCTCATCTGAAAAAAAATGCATGCCTCTCTAAACTGTACAAATGAAAAATAAAAAGATCTGGATATTCACCATCTTAAAATGTGCAAAAACAAAATGAAACTTAAAAATTTCATTGAAATTAATAAATTCAAAAACTTTTCCAGAACACTACTTCACTCACTTCACTTACATCAGAAGTCACCAGTTAATACATTCACTACAGTTGATTTAAAAGTTATGGAATAAACATCTGCATATTATATTCTTGTTATTAAGCCAGATTGTTAAAACTAATGGAAGTTCTATTTATAAATAATTTTTTTAAGAAATGCTACGATTAATGAAAGTCATTTTCTAAAAGATTAATAATTATCTCCTCCACACTCCCAGAAAGGAACTAACGATCTTGGTATGATTTGAGTGAATATTTTAAAAACTTATCATTAATGGATTTTGCTCAAAAGTTAAAATTTCTTCATCATTAATTCTCCAACTTTGTGATTTACAATTAAAAATGCCTATGGATTTCGACCATTAAAAAAAAAAAACATTTTAAAAGATCATGACAGGATAAAATATTGGAACTTTTAAAAAGACTTTAAATTATAAGAGATAGGTGTTTATTTATTTATTATATATACAGTAGTTGTTTTTGGTTAAATAAAAGTTCTCACACACAAAAAAAAGCAAAATAAAATAATTATACCATATAATATTAAATCATCCATGCCCTTTGGTACTGTTACACAATGCTTTATTTACCATTCTCTTTTACAGTTTACAGTTTCGATTGCCTAACAATCTTCTTCAGAACTTTTATATCTCCTAACTCCAACTTCTAAATTTTCAAATTTTCTAAAATTTTCAAAATTTTTAAAATAATTATATAGGTAATATATTTAAATTTAAATTAATATTTAAATTGTATTATTATAATTTTAGCATTGATAGCTTGTTGTTAATTAATAGTAATTATTATTATCTATAATAAAAATATAATATTTATTTATATGTTTTATCGATCTCTAAAATTTATCCTGTGCTATTAAAATTAAATAGTATAAGGTATCTGAAGTGTATGGTAAATCAATGTACCTGTAGAGTGGGAAGATTTATAAGAATTAATAATTGTTGATCAATAGATATATTAAGGATCATATGAAGGATATTTTGTATAATTAATTATATTTGTGGCAATAAGACTTATATAAATATATTATTGTTTAGTAATGAAAGATCCTAGCAACATATGTTATAGTCCTTTACTTATAAATGTTAGCTTAGATACGCATCTTTCATACTGCCACCTGTACCTATATAAGTTAGGCAACATACTGCTTCATCTTTAAAGAATCATATTATAGTAGGATAAATATATTTTAAGGAATAACTAAGTTTATATCAGCAAGATATCAAAAAAAAAAAAAATAGATTAAACTATTTTACATATAGATAAAATGAAACGTTATTTTATTTTGTTTATTAATATTTAAGTTTCTTTTATCTTTTGCATGACAACTGTCTTTAATAACTTGTTTTATCCTACAACACATGGGGGATACACCTATACAGTTATTAGTATATGAGACATCGAAATTAAGCTTTCCTAATTAACAAACATATTTAGAAATTATTTATCTTAAGTGCTGAGAACTTAAATTTTTTTTTTTTTTCTTTTTTGCTAATAAATTGATTTTATATTTTATTAAATTATCTGGTCTTCAACTTTCATTATTTTGATAAAAATAGACAAATAAGTTTATTTAAAGGTGCACTTAATTTTATTAGTAAGGTTATTTATATTTATTGCTAATATTCCCACACAATTTAAACCTTAATGCTTAGTTACTTAAAATGTGGCTAAAATACAATAATATATCCTTTGATATTTACCATATCGATAATAAAGATTAAAATTTTTAAGAATTATGTTTATTATACATAAATATTTTAAACCGTGAGATAACTCTATAATCTTATATTTATCAATTTTATATAGTACATCTCCTTTATTATATTTATAATAACATTATATAAAAAATAATATGTAGACCAATATTTTTTAGACTTATTTATTCTTATTTACAAACACGGTGCTATTTTAAGTTTATAATAACCTTGAAATATTATTATTGTTTATTAATATTCATTTTATAGTGTTTTCTTTAGATATTTAAATTTTCTGTTTATATTAAACTGACTCATTATAGTGATTACCAGCTTAGTAAAGATAAAAGCTAATGTTTTGGACAGCTACTATCTAGTTCAGCTCATTCTTTATTTTGTTAGTTACAATATATATATATATATTGATAATCACTCTTTTAACAAATACTGACAATGGTAATTGGTCAAACTAACAATAAACTGACAATATTTGCAAATTAAATTTAGTCTAGGGGAATTATAAATATCTAAGAGGTGTCCGTATGCATGGTAGTATGACTATACAATTTTTATTTTTAACTAACTAATTTATAATAAGTCATAATAAAAACCAGAATAGATACATATAAAGGTAAGCCTTTATGCAGATCTAATTATGTTTCCTGACTGTTATCCTCTCCACATTAAAAAATAAACAAGCAACAAAAATATTAACAATAATTTTAATTAATGAACAGAATGAGAATAATGTAACAAATCATATTTACATCTAAATAGTTGAATGGAGAGCACACATGACAGAAAAATCTTTGTTTATTTATATATATATATTGTAACAGAAACAATATATATTGATAGACGATAAACGAAATTATTAATTATTTGCAACAGCAAATAAAATATCAAGAACAGAGATTATTAATTATTAAAATATACGTTTATCATCTGCGCCATTTATATAATCTGTCATTTGTAACAGTATGAATAAATAAAGATGAATTGATAAAAGGGTTGATAAAAGGCTGTTACTTTATAACTGATTACAATCTATATATTGATGAATGATAAAATGATAGTTGCTATAATTCAATAACTAGATATAACATTATAGCCCGATTGCAACTATCCTAAACATTAATTCTGTCACATTAGTAATGAAATAGATAAATTATCTCATTTCTTAGTACTTTAAATAACAACAGTGAAATTTAAAACTATCATCATTAAATATTTAATGATATTTAGATATTGGGGAAGTCATTTGAACAATAAAACATACTGGCCATTGTCATCAAATAAAAATAATATTAAATATAGCATCTGAATAAAATTACCCACTTTGGATTCTTGGAGTGCATTATGCTTATCTCCTATACTAGGTTCTTTTAACAAAGAATCCTTCCTATTCTTCCTTTCAACCATATAAGACCATTCATGGTCATACACACACACTGGTGCTATTCATGATAACTTATAAAACATATTACACAAAGTTAATAAGTTGGAAAAGGGATGGGATCACTTTTTATTCAGTTTAGCTAAGTATATGTGTTTTCCCACGAGCGCCACTAGATTGTTTTAAATCTAGATAAATATCTGTTTAGAGTGTACTGAGTTCAAACTCATTCGGTACATTTTTATCACACGTGACCTGGATGACTAATGAAAAAAAATGATACTCAAGATCCCCATATCACAAAAAATTTATATACATCAAGACTCTTATAGGCATTGCTAGCTTATTTTATGTATATTGATGAACAGACAAGTATAATCTGATTAATGGCTTCTAAACAAGCATGTGAAGACCATTATTGATATTGATGGCCATTTAACTAGATTATTTATCACAATATAAAGGTAATAATGATGATGATAATAATGATGATGATGGTGATGATATCATAATAATAATAATGATAATAATAGTGATAATGATATCAGCCATAGCTTTATACTGAACTCACAACAATAAATTTATCTTTATAAACTCATAAGCACTTTTTAAAATCATCCCTTGTCAAAATGGGATTTAAATATTACATTCACTAGCATTTAGAAGTTTATGGTTATTTACTAAAATACTTTGCTAGTTAAAACTAAGATTTAATAATACTAGTGATGATGACTGATCATCACGAATCTCTATGCAAAGATATTCAACTTTCTATAAATCCTTATTTACTAAATATATTAGTTATGTTAAACATTAGATTTAATGATTATAATTTATTAATGGTGATGGCGATCATAACTCTTGTACAATACCATTTCAAACAGTATTTCAATCAATAATACGATATTCATCTTTGATGAAGATGATCAAAACTCATGAGCACAACATAATTTTAGCTTCTCATTATACACCTATAATTATTAAAACTTGGTTATTATCAAGCTTAACCCCCAAATACTTAAAGGTAAATCAACATTCTAGTTTACTTAACATTTTGCGAGCGCTTAATATTTGCAAGTGATTGCTCAATATTTACGAATGATGATTCTTAATATCTGTGAGCGATGATGATGATGATCATTTAAAACAATAGAATTAAGACAAGAAAAATACAACAATATTTTTAATAAGAACTCGGAAACTAATTAAGATATATAATTTTATTTTATTAATACTATTACTCTTTCGTTAAAATCAAATTTACTAATTAGATAAATGGCTTATTATTACATTAATTCAATACAAAACTAACACAAAATTTTATATACAAGTTCGTCATTTTGGATAATTTTAAAATAAGCTGGCTTAAAATGACATTTAAAAAAATATATTTCATGGAATGCTTACTTAAGACTTTCCTAACTTATTATATCATAAAAATAAATTTCATATGTAACCTGTGTTTTATTTCACTTCCATTCATATGTAAGCCTTGCTTTATAATTTCTCATATTTAAACTAATTATGTATAACCTATTCTTTTGACGAGTTTGTATAAGCAGTTACACATGCACACATTCGGTAACGTTAACATATATGTCTAAAATGTATACCCCTATATTAGAGATTAATACATAAATTACATATATAAAAAAATATTCTTGAAACCTTTTAGCAAAAGAAAATAAAATACATTATATCAATTTTAATATACAACAAGATAAAAAAAAACAAAACATTATAAATGCATATATTTATAGGTTGCTCATTATCATAACAAATGAAGAACAATAAAAAAAAACATTTCAATATTACAATATATAATATAAAAAATATATAAAAAAAATAATGAAAATTTAAGTTTAAAGATTTAAAATAAATAAAAATAAACTCTTTCACCTTAGATTCTTTATTAAAAGTGGTCAAAATACTTTTAAAAAATAATTATAACATACACCAAATCTTTTAAAAACTTGTTTTTTATTTTTTTGCCACCAAAATGAAACATATATTAAAATAGATTTCCAACGTTTCGACTATTTCTTTATTTTTTTCTATAGTCTTTTTCAAGGAACTAAAAATATATAAAAAGGAGAAAAAAAAAATTCATAACAATTTCTAAAACAAACAAAAATAAAAATCCTGTCACATACACATACTATTTTGGAAAATATATTCTTTACTTACTATGATTTCTTTTCCCAACAGCTTCCAACTTTACATTTTGCCTAAATGAACATTTTATTGTTACAAAATATAATTTTTTATTATTATCTTATAATTTTTTATTATTATCTTATCTTCAATTAACACGTGTTAATTGAAGATAAGATAATAATAAAAAATTATATTTTGTAACAATAAAATGTTCATTTAGGCAAAATGTAAAGTTGGAAGCTGTTGGGAAAAGAAATCATAGTAAGTAAAGAAAATATTTTCCAAAATAGTATGTGTATGTGACAGGATTTTTATTTTTGTTTGTTTTAGAAATTGTTATGAATTTTTTTTTCTCCTTTTTATATATTTTTAGTTCCTTGAAAAAGACTATAGAAAAAAATAAAGAAATAGTCGAAATGTTGGAAATCTATTTTAATATATGTTTCATTTTGGTGGCAAAAAAATAAAAAACAAGTTTTTAAAAGATTTGGTGTATGTTATAATTATTTTTTAAAGATTTAAACTGTGTTTGTGTTATGTTATGTGATATTGAGAATAACTATTGATAAACAAGCCTTTAATGTTTCTGTATCAAAGAAAAAAATGCTTTGACCAATAAATTAAGGTTTACTTTTAATAAGCAATAATAAAAGATCTGTTAAAGAAAGTTCATAGTTACCCGATTACTTTCACTTCTTATAAATGTCCCGAGTTTGAATTTTCAGACTGCTTGTCTTTGCTCCATTTTAAAAAAAAAAGTTCTTGCAGATACTTTTAAGATAAACATGAATTAATTGACTTGCTTGTTTCCACAATTTTAAAATTATTTATTGTGATTCTTTTGATAACGCTGAATTCGTTGACTGGCTTGCTTCTACCATTTCAAAAAGAGTTATTACAAATACTTTTAGATAAGTATGAACTGGTTGATTTGCTTGTCTCTTCCATTAAAAAAAATTAAATCATTGTAGACACTTTAGCTGACTGATGAAAACTTTAACAAAAAAATTTGATTCATAGCTTCATCAAATTTGGCTATATATATGGCTTTTATTCATCTTTCCTTTCTTCTTGGCTCTTGTCAAAGATGATAATGTGGCTAGTTTTAAATTTGTCCATTCTTTTGGTTACTATGGACCGGTATATGGGTCCACAGTAGACCAGTGATTTAACCCATTCTGTATTAATCAGGAAGCAGAAAAAATGGTTTTAGCAATGCAAATTCATTATATTATACACAGCAAAATATATTAATATCATTTCATAGAATTGTTAATAACTTCTTCCAATAAATTCAATTTTGTTCCATTTTTCCTTCTTTATCTTAATCTTGCTGGGAATTACTTATATATACGCACTTTGTCTATACTGACTTTAAAACAAGAGTCATTTTTTTCCTCCTCAACTTTTAAAGAGTAAAAAAAAATCGCTCACTCTCTTTTGAAAAAAAAAAAATCAGAGCTTCCATCTCTTCTCTCATCATAAAAAAAAAACTGACTGATTGATCACTAAATATTGTTTCATTCGTTTTTATTGCGAATTTTAATCAAAGAAAAGAACCACCTGGAAATCTTTATCTGGAGATAAAAGATCAAAGATCACAAGTTGATGGTCTGTTGCAATTTTACAAGAAAATTAATAATCAAGTTTTATTACATCAAAGCACCCCTTTTATAAAAATAATCTTAGACACAGATAACACAAACAATAAAGCTGGCAATCTATAGTCATTAGAAATAGGTGTAAAAGCATTTTTGTTTTTATACAGACGTTTTCATTCTTTCACACTCTTTTGCACGTGTACATTTTTTTAAATCTCCTAATCTACTAATCTGATCGCCTTATTTTACACTTTCTTTCTGATCTGCTTTATTTTAACAAAATTAATGTTAAATAATTTAACACCTTATTTAATAAGAAAATACAATAAATCAATATTAAATATTATTACCTTCTCTCTCTACAACTGCTTATTCATTAACTATTTATATAGACTATATAATAATAAATACACACATAAATATATATATCCAAAAGAAATTTTTTTTTAGATAAATAATATATCTATGTGTTTGAAATGAGTCATATACATACAATATATATATATATATTATAACCTACACTCCCAACACCGCTCATATACATTACATGAACGAAATGCCCAGGCGCCAGTTCTATTAATGAATAGAACAATATAACAAAATATATAATACAAAATTATTACTGAGACTCTATATTTAAGTTTATGTTCAGCTCAGCTCAGTGGGAGGCTATAGGCAGTTCATAAGATACATGATAATAAATGAATAAAAGAAGAAATACTACAAAACCTTTAATATAATGTAAATTCCTTTGTTAATTAATTGTACGATAAAGAATCATAATGTTTATTTGGTACAGTCTATTAAAATATACTTTAAACTTAATTTCTTCCTTCATCCAAGTATAACATATATCAGCTTGCTATAATTTTAATCCTAAACTATTCTATGACTTGGCATATTATAATCTAAACATCTACTTTAATGCCAATCAAGAAATAAACAATAAGATCTCAGGGAATTTTAACAAACACAGTTGAATTAAATAAATCCATTGGCCCATAAGTTATAATTCTAAAATAAGATAAAATATAATGAAACAAATTGACTAAATATTTTACTGTGTTTTAATAATAAGATAATGACAGAGATAGGGTATTTTAATCTCATATCATCATCTAACAAAATATACTAACTTGGCAACCTTTCTAATACGTTTATCAAGTGGCAAATGTTCCTTATAATGTTTGGATTAAGAAATACAATATTGTCAGACACTAGCAAATTTAATATTATAACTCTAAAATAATATATATATATATATTGTAATAGATTTATGAAATGTGGAGATGTGGAAATGGAAATACGAATGTACACAAGAATAACTCAAGACACAATTTTTAAGATTTTAAATAACTAAAACAAATCATTTATTACAATAAAATAAATTTGGTTTAATATGATATTTACAATTGGACTATTTATCCTACAGATTTTTAAATTATCAAGCAAACTTTGAGCATCAGTTTGGGATTATCCCTATTATCAAAGCAAATTAATAACAAAACTTAGATATCCTGACTTCGAACACATGCTTTGCCTACATGTTTCATCTACATGGAATAAATAAATAACATGTTATATTATTAGCACAAAAAAAAATATTTTTGAGAGGATATTACTCTTGATTAACAAAATAAATCAAATTAATTATATTTGGCTCTCAATAAAGCAACTTTCTCTAATTGACTAAATAATCACTTTCAATTACATATACCTTTCATGCATAGCAACAAATCATGTTTATTCTGGTGATTTGATGATTTATAACCTTTATTTAAATAAACACATTGTAATTTAAAATATTTATTTCCCGCGTTTTAATCTCAATACTTTATACTTTATATTTAAATGAATGTAATGTATTTCAAAAAACATTTATTTCTCATTTTAATTTCAATAATTCTATACTTTATATACACGATATTATTTATATTACGCGTGTGTGTGCACGTTCAAGCAGCAATAATATAAAACAATCTTTTCTATAAACTCTCCATTCATTAAGAAAATATCATACAATTATTTTATTTCGGGCAATGTCGTAATTCATCAATGAAATAAGACACTAATACTACGTCAAGAATTAATCTAACAATTTATCTGGCCACCTATTAATTAACACATAGCTATATTTTCATGATTATACATACTATACTTTATAAGGGAAATCTACATGAGGAGCAGCTAAACTTTTACTGAACACTTCTACAATAATTCATCTGATTCTAAATATACTTTTGGTGGGGACTTTTTCCTCATCACCAGAATCTAAGAAAAAAAACATCACATAACTTCCTAAGCATCATTTAATCATACTTCAACCATAACTCATCTACTTCTAAATACATTATTGGTGGGGATTTATTTCTCATCACCAGGGCCCTAAGAAAACATCACTTCAAAACATCATTTAATCATACACATATAATATCAACTAGGCTCTACTCATGGAAAATTATTAACATATACTAAATAAGCAAAATCTTTTATCCCTACAAACATTATAACGCAATCAGATTTCTTTCTATTCTCATAGCTTTTCTAAATAACATTATAAATGCACGCTGGCAGATAAATACATACAGATAACATACCAATCCGTTCAACTCAGTAGAATATGACACCGTCCGAAATTTATACATAAAATATTCACAAACTGAACTTTATCAAACATATGTCATAATTGTGCAAAACAAACACACACCCGCGAACAAAAATATATATAAAATTAACTCTAAATTACACACTAAGCAGGCAACATGGTAATTGAATATTGCATTAAGGTATAACTTTTAATTCAAAATAAACTTTAGGTTACTTTTAAAATTTAATATTTATAATTATTACGAATGAACTTTCTTTCATATCTTGCAAACTATTTCTATTATACGTTCGTTGATTCAAAAAAAAAAAAAAAAAAAATTCTCACTTTGAGATAATAAAGTATGCAAAATAAATATAAACCTCTCTAATAATATATTTTTAAAAAAAATTTCTTTCTTTTACCTTCATAAAAGAACAATAAGACCTTTTCGAACACAATCAATTTTTACCAGCATATTCCTCATTCAGATACGCTTTAGAGACGGTCTTGAAGATCAAAATAACCCAAATTATAAATGAACATAATAATAAATAAGCCTATCTACCTATCATATACATTAATTATGACAAGCAATAAAAAAAAATAAAGAAACAAAGGTTATTAGTTTTGTAACTTAAAAATAAAAGTTCACTTGCAAAGCTCAGTTCCAGATTTATGAAACAATATGAGACACATTCCAAACTGAATTTAAATTAAAATAAACTGTTGCAGGATAACCAAACAAATATAATCATGCCTAAATAGGACTCAGCATCTTCAATGTTCATAACAAAGTTATTTAAGTTACTGTATCATACATAAGCAATTAATTTGTCTTCTATTATGACGAGAATATAATAAATTCTTAACTACTGTTGGACAGGAATTATCTCACTTATTCTGTTGTAGTTCTAAATTAAATACGTAATTATTTTAGTAGTTTCTTGAATAGCATTTAACACTTTATAATTTATTATATGCCTGGTTTATTCTTAAATATTGTGCATTAAGATACCGCGTTTCCTTAGTAATTCTTCAATTAATAATATTTTGTTTTATTTTCCATCTTTATCGAAGAGAACAAAAATTATCTGCATTTCTATTCTTCCATTCGATTTAAGCAAATACTTAATTGGAAGTAGCTCACATTTTATTTCCTTCATTTCAAATACGTATTATTTCCAGAAATACCAGACAAACAAATACTGTCATCTCTTTATGATGAGTTTAAACATGGCATGATTTATCAAACCATGCATATCCTCAAATTTATGTTTAATTCTCACAAAAACACAACACGGAAAATATTGAAGAATTAAAATATATTCTGTAAAATAGTTCTGCATGTATTTTCCAGATATATTAAAGAACACACGTTGGTTAATGATACAACAATAATATTCATGCAATTTATTCCTATTTAAAATAACAATTAAATGAAGTAATGTAGACTGGACATTATTAACATACATTTTTAAAAGAGCAATAGTTATGGAAGAGGTTAATTCAATATGTTTAAATCAAGGAGAGTAAAGTAAACTGAGTACCTTTTAAAATTTAGAACTGCACTCTGAAATTAACTTGTCCCATAATAAATTTCTTGGGGTTCTTTCAAAATTTTACTCCAAAGTCTTTTTAAAATCAATTTGACTTCAGCAACTGGTTTTACTTTCACAATAATGAGCCACTGTTTTTTGGCTACAATTACATTACATAATAAGCAAATTTTCCCCTGGAGATCTTTGAAAAAGCTCTCTTTAGCAAAGTTCATTTCCTTCCACAAGATTACTCCCACGCTTTTCTTCTAGCTCAGCTAATTACATATTCAAAAAAAAAAAATCTTTTAAAAAAAAAATCACTTTGATTTTTTAGAATTAAAATCAAGATAAAAATAATAATAAAATAAATAGCTTTTACTAACTTGAAAGAAAAATGAATATTAATTAACTATTAAATAAAAATGATTAATAATTTATTTAATTTGTAAAATAATCTATTGATTCAACTATCTATTAATCATTGGAAAGAAATATATATTTGTTAAATTATTTGAGATAATTACTGTAATTTAAATGTTTTTATTGTGAATATACTATTGTTTGCCATTATTAAAAGATGAAAATGAAATGAAAATGATGCAGAGTCATACATGCATGCACATGTACTACAACCTAAATATTAAACTATCTTAACTAAATATAATTAAAATGGCTATTAATTGTAGACAAAAGGATAAGTATTAATGAATAAAGGATTTTTAAACCATTCAACCAAATATTACACTAACATAAAATAACTTTGCATCTTTCTGACAAAATGTATCAATTCCATTAATAAACAATCCCTCTTCCTTACATTAAATACCTCATTAACCACACTAATAATAATGAATATCTATCAAATGGTCAATAAACTGCATAAGCAACCCATATCTAAGCTTTAAACAATCTCCAGCAAAAAAATTTAAAATTCTAAGGCTGTTTCTTTTTTTTTAATATAATATAACTATTTAATGCAGATACAAAGTATATTTCCATTTGACAATTAATTAAAGGGAAAGTTTCATTATACTAAGTGTCACATATTTTCATCATTTGAAAGTAATTAATAGACCAGCAGAATTAAAGTTAACTGTTAATGTATTCCTTTATTTACAGTTCCATATTCAGCTACATTATTGGAAATTTCAGTGTGAGTCAGTCTGAAGTTTTAGCCCTCAAATGGCATTATCTCTACTTAAATATTATTAAAATTTTCTTGACTTTCATCTTATAGTAGCACAATAAAGAAAGTAATTATTCCCTCCTTTTTTATTTACAAGGAGATGATCCTGAGTTTTTTTGTTTTCAATTGGTTTCCATAGCAACTTGGTATTATTAATAAGTAAATTTATTTTATAATAAATAATTGTACTGTAATACATTTTTATTTTTACAATTACTATTATTATTTTTATTTATTTTATAATTTATTTTATACACATGACTTTTATACGTCTTAAAATACATAATTTAAAAAATGCAAACATATTTACTAAAAAGCCATGCATGTAAATTCTGTCATGGAGATTGCAATATATATCGATGAAATATTATATATACACCTGGGTCTCATTTTACACGATAGATAGGTTCCTCAGAAAACATGCACAAACAAAATTGCGCAAAAATAGATGTAACTTACATTGAAAAGGGGGGGGGTGCAGTCTATGATTTTTCAAAATTCATGTAAAAGCAAAGCACCAATGTAAAATTACTTTAAAATTCGCGCAAAAAAAAAAAATAAGGAAATAAAATATGACTAATAAAAAATTTCAAATTTGAAAAAAATTGATACAAGATAAACTTTTTTTAACTATAATATTTAATTTTATTCAAAATAATATATTTTTATGCATAATTTACAGTACGGTAATTTACATTTTTTTATACACGTTTTAATTATTATCGCTATTTGCCAAAACACACGTTCGTTTGCACTCTCATGTTGTGTTAATGTTTTTCTGTTGACAACATAATTAGTAATTAATCTTTGAGACGATGATTTTATTAATTGTTTATGAACTTAGACTTATGATAATAAAAAGACATTTATTCACAACTGCTGGGAAAATTTTAATTAAAACTAACAACTAAAAATTAAATTCTTATTTTTGTCTTTAATTTTCAATTCTGTTTAAAAATCAAATTTCATTTTACATCACATCACCATAAGTAATTTTTAAATTGTTAATTACAATTAAAAATCAGTTTTTAATTGTGCCCACTGCTATTACTGACCGTTTTAAAATAAACTTGTGGACACTAAATGATTAATAATTGATTACATTCTTTTTTAAAAAGCAAAAACAGAATGTGATTTAAAATGCAAAATTAACACGTACAATGTTTGAACAAATTTACATTATAATCTTGTAAAATTTAATGTGTGTATACTAAAATGTTGAAATCATGATTTTAATTTCATTATTGCATAAAATCTTACTATTATAAAGCACTAAAAATATTGAAATTATTAAGTTGAAAGTCAAATTCCAATAATGTGCTATTACTTTCAATATAATGTAAGTGCGCAAAATTTATTATTTAAAGTAATAGCGCAATAGCGGAGATCGACTTCCAGTGAAACACGAATCACGCAACTTCAAAATCATGTTAAATAAATCCGCGTAAAAAAAGACCCACGTGTATATAAAGTTATAATGATTTAAAGGAAATAAAGCTTAATAGTAAACAATGGATATCTATTCCATTTATTTCAAATCCACAAGTGAAATTTTTTAAGGATATATATAAGAATGTGTTTAATGTTTCATTCTATGTTCCAAGTAATATTAATAAATTAGTCTATAATTCTAAGGATGTCATACCTGTCAAGCAGAAAAGTAATGTCATATATCAAATTTTTTGTGATTGTATGCTGCCATATATATGTGAATCTATGTGCAGTATTGAGAAGAGATTGAGGGAGCATGAATTGTTATACAAGCTTGTAAAAAGTAAAAATAATGGTGATTTAATGTCTCCAGTTTCCTTTGATCATAAAAAAACATGTAAATATAAATTTAAATTTGATTTTAAAGATGTGAAAATTCTTCATGAAGAAAAAAACCATAATAAAAGAAAAATTAAAGAGGCAATTTTTATAAATAGGAATAAAATGCATTTAATAAATAGACAAGCTGCTAACATTAAAATATGAGATTTGTGGGATTTGAATTGATGACGTTTGCTTCCGCTTTGTTTTTCTTTTCTTTTTTTAATTTAATGGCAGTTGATGCAGGTTTAAGAAATTAACTGAAAGTACTTCTGTGGATTTAAGAATTGTTTATAATAGTTTGTAAACCGTTAAATTTATTATTTCACTTATAATTACAATTTTGTTTTAATTCACATTTTATCGTTGTGTCTTATCTTAGGTTAATCATATTACAACTATCCATCAGAACAGATGAACTTCTCTCACCATGGATACATTTTGAAATATCAAAGTAAAACATACATAGTATGTTAGAATTTAAATTTATATATACATTTTTACATATGCTTAAATTGAACTTCATCCATAAATTTTAGATAGTAGAACAGCAAACTATGCTATACTTTGTTCCAAGCCCTTCACATTTAAACATTACCATGAATTTTAGCCACTGTGTTTGGTTAAAACATGTTCAGGTATATAATTGAAAGTTTAAAATAAAATAATTTTTCCCCTATGAGTTGGTAGAATAATATAATTAAACATAAAAAGTATATGATAACTCTTGTTTGGCTGATAAACAATGATTAGAACAGAATACATATTGTGTATTGAATTTCAAGAATACAGTAATTTTCAACATGAACATATACATAACACAGGCACATCTTATATATATATATATTGTACCAGTCGAAAATGTATGTCCATCCAACAAAATTTAGAATCTAGGCAAAAGTACCTCGAATCCAATCATGCGCGAGATACACAGGTCAGAAGTAATCATAAATTCTAACCTATTTGCCCATTCCCCAAAACTATAACATTATGAACAACACCCACGGTGATACCACATAAATTCATTACATCCCGGCCAGGTGCTACAACGTTTTACATGAGACTCAACTGGTGATGATGATGAGAGATTGAGTGAACCCCAAGATATTAAGTTACAAGTATACATAAATATAATAATAATAAGATTCGAACAACTGGATTAAGTTTAAAATATAAATATTTATTTCAACATAATTGATGATGATTTTGGATATATATAATTGACTCGACGCTTATAAAACTGTTTGGATTATACACATTAAAGAATATTATTAAGATTATATTGACAAATATTAAGTTAGTGTGGCAGTTACAAGAGGCGGATTTATCAGAATGGTTTGGTGGTTGTTTTACATATAAAATACATTTATAAAGTATATTTGAGTTTTGCTAATTTTAATACATAAGTTTATTGTTTTATTTAGATTCTTTTAATACATAAGTTTATTGTTTTTATTTCGATATTTCATTTATAATAATTACAATGCGGATACATTTTTGATCAGCAGTATAAAACATTATTTCTTTTATATTTTCAACATTTAATGATGGGATATAGCGTAAACTCAATATTTGCAGGAAAAGTTTATTTCAGTAAAGAGGGAGAGCAGCTTCGCGAGAAGTTGGGTTTAAACACCAACAAATAGAGAGAAAACAGAACGTTTAATTATCGCATATTATTACGATTTACTTTGCTAAATAGGCTGGAAACTAACTGTAAGAGATGGCAGTGCTAGCATAATATCAACGAGAGGAAAGAGCACATTTGGCAGGGATAAGGTCATTCTCCAATTTTATATAACGACGGTACACGCCAGCTTTCTGCTGAGACGGTACAGGAAGAAGAGGGTTGGTAGGAAGATACTATAGGCCGGACCGCGGCAAACTATTCATTGCTTCATCTACTCTAACCTGGACGATCTAGAAGTAAACGTAGACTTCTTTATGATGAGGATATGAACGATGAAGCTTTGAATCCCTGGAGTGAGGTACAGGTGATTCAAAGCAGTATATAATATATATACTTGGAGGAGAGAATGATTAGCAAAATGATCGTGATTCCCTGGAATGAGGTAGAGGCAAATCAGATCAAAGCCGTATATGGTGTATAAATAATTAGATATATGCTAGCAACGCTATCATAATAATATAAAATTAATAAATTTAACCATTAAAGAAAAGCCTTAAATGGTTTAAGAAATACACAATAACATGTGAGTATTAATGACCTACGTAATATAAAGTCATTGATTATGAATTAACTAATATTAATAAAGCTTGCAGTGCTCCCTACTTTCTGAATCACTATTTAAACATCAGAAGCAAAACTATAAGAATGCAAATTATTAAACAAATTTAAGTCTCCAGACTTAGTGGCGATGATGATCAATAAGAAATTTATAACACTAACGAACACCAATAGCCACCCCAGATTACAAAAATATTTATACGTTTCGTATAAATTTATGACAAAACATTTAGATAAAATATTCATTTAAAATATAACCCAAACTTACGAAGTATTTAAAGTAATTAATAAGAACTCATTTTAACTCCCCACCCCTTCCCTGTTTAATAGAAGTTCGTAAGATTAAGTTTTTAGAGGCATTTATCACTAAAGGAAGAAAATATAAAAATATTATTAAACTTAAATCATAACCGCACTAACTAATAAAAATAATAATAAGCGTGAGTTGGATTGCATAACAATTAGGCAGCAAAGAATTGATATAAACGGTTAACAAATAACGAAATTATTATCTTACAAATTAAATTACAGTAAAAAGTGGATAAGGCGGTTATACAGTCTTTTGGCTGGTTACCTCAGGATTCTTTGGAAGCATTGGCGAATCTGCTGCGGCAGGCAGCATTCTTTGGGGCTACATTGCAGCAAGGTTCAGCTGAAGATGGCGGATGGCAATGTGGTTCTCCCAAATTTCAAATGGACGTGAAGTCCCCTAGCAACGACTGACCCAACTCTAACATAACAAATTTGTAGGTTTATTTATATCAGTTTTTGGCCCCTTAGAGAATATTTATTCTAAAATAGATTTCCTGCCTCTAATGGATCTCTATTTTAGGAGAATCTTTACTCTATTGTTAGTAAAGATTCAGTTTTAAGATAACTGTCTAAAATCAATTCAAATCAATTTCCTGCTTGGAAATGGATTTGAATAAAACAATGTTAATAGCTAACTAAAATGCATTAGCTTTGTTTTAACTTTTACTTTTTTAATTTTAATTTACAATTTCCTGGTTTAAAATCATAAGACAAACTCCCCACCCCTTTAATTATTTCAGACAGTTATCTTGAATTTACATTTTATGTTATGAAAAAAATATAACATATAAAAATATAATTTTTTTAAAAAATACAAAATTATCTAATATTTTTAATTATGTATATATGCTACTATATATGTTTTACAAAAAACAAAAAAATGGAGCATGATGACACGTGGACTGTGGTAGAAGCGTGAAACTCGACCTTGAACTAAGGTCGACTGTTTCATTCCTTCCCACTTACAATGACAAACAAAAAAAATGAATTAAAAAAATGCCTTTACTTCGAATCTATTCATGACTGAAGAACAACCAATTTACTTTCAAAACATTATTTAATATTATCTATATTAAAACAAAAAAAAAACCACTATGATAGTGCCCTGTTCTTTCGCACTAAAGTTTTTTAACTTATTTTCCCCGTCTTCAACTATCTCCTACCCTACTATTCTCCATTGCTCCCCCAGTTTATTTTATCTACCTGCTATCCTGAACTGTGGCCTACATTATATATATATGTGTGTTTCACTAGTATATGATTATAACTAACTATTTATAATAAGTAAAAACAAAAAATCTTTAAAAAAAATTTACCATATTACTTGGATTTTATCTTGGCTGTTCTTCCGCACCTAGAATAGACTCGAAGTTTTGTTGTTATTACATACTCATTATCTTTTATTACATTTGGTTATTGCAATACAAAATTAAAATCAATTCTCTACTACCATCCACTCAATCCAGGTTCGAATTCACCTTCTGATTCTGTGTTTTAAAATGACACCTGTCAGCAAATTTATATGAGGGCGCCAGCTGACAAGGTCCCACAGAATGTACAAGTAAAGCTGGGTCACTCAACTCTCATCTACAAGAAATACATATTTGGTAAGATTTGTCTTACTTTTTTAAAAAAAAAAATGTGCTGGTAATTACAACCTTCTTTTACATATATGTATACTACATTTCTATATACATATGACACTGATTTAATAGAAAACTTTAACAGCAATTGGGTGTACAATTCGTGAAAAAAAATTTTTACACATATATATTATTCATTAATATTTGAAACAGAGAAAAAAAGAACATTATACATAATATCAAATGCTCTATATGGTATTGCAGGGTGTCGTATTTCAAAATGCTCTACAGATGGGCGTCCAAACCCAGGAGAAAAAAATTTACTGTACCAGTCGAAAATGTATGTCCATCCAACAAAATTTAGAATCTAGGCAAAAATACCTCGAATCCAATCATGTGCGAAATACACAGGTCAGGAGCAATCATGAATTCTAACCTATTTGCCCATTCCCCAAATCTATAACATTATGAACAACACCCATGGTGATACCACATAAATTCATTACATCCCGGCCCAGTGCTACAATGTTTTACATGAGACTCAACTGGTGATGATGATGAGAGATTGAGTGAACCCCAAGATATTAAGTTACAAGTATACATAAATATAATAATAATAAGATTCGAACAACTGGATTAAGTTTAAAATATAAATATTTATTTCAACATAATTGATGATGATTTTGGATATATATAATTGACTCGACGCTTATAAAACTGTTTTGATTATACACATTAAAGAATATTATTAAGATTATATTGACAAATATTAAGTTAGTGCGGCGGTTACAAGAGGCGGATTTGTCAAAGTGGTTTGGTGGCCGTTTTACATATAAAATACATTTATAAAGTTATATTCGAGTTTCGCTAATTAAAAGATTTTAATACATAAGTTTATTGTTTTATTTAGATTCTTTTAATACATAAGTTTATTGTTTTTATTTCGATATTTCATTTATAATAATTACAATGCGGATACATTTTTGATCGGCAGTATAAAACATTATTTCTTTTATATTTTCAACATTTAATGATGGGATATAGCGAAAACTCAATATTTGTGGGAAAAGTTTATTTCAGTAAAGAGGGAGGGCAGCTTCGCGAGAAGTTGGGTTTAAACACCAACAAATAGAGAGAAAACAGAATGTTTTATTATCGCATATTATTACGATTTACTTTGCTAAACAGGCTGGAAACTAACTGTAAGAAATGGCGGTGCTAGCATAATATCATCGAGAGGAAATGGCACATTTGGCCAGGATAAGGTCATTCTCCAATTTTATATAACGATGGTACATGCCAGCTTTCTGCTGAGACGGTACAGGAAGAAGAGGGTTGGTAGGAAGATACTATAGGCCGGACCGTGGCAAACTATACATTGCTTCATCTACTCTAACCTGGACAATCTAGAAGTAAACGTAGACTTCTTTTATGATGAGGATACGAACGATGAAGCTTTGAATCCCTGGAGTGAGGTACAGGTGATTCAAAGCAGTATATAATATATATACTTGGAGGAGAAGAATGACTAGCGAAATGATCGTGATTCCCTGGAGTGAGGTACAGGCGAATCAGATCGAAGCCGTATATGGCTTATAAATAATTAGATATATGCTAGCAACGCTATCATAATAATATAAAATTAATAAATTTAACTATTAAAGAAAAGCCTTAAATGGTTTAACAAATACGTAATAACATGCGAGTATAATGACCTACGTAATATAAAGTCATTGATTATGAATTAACTAATATTAATGAAGCTTGCAGTGCTCCCTACTTTCTGAATCAATATTTAAACATAAGAAGCAAAACTATAAGAGTGCAAATTATTAAACAAATTTAAGTCACCAGACTTAGTGGCGATGATGATCAATAAGAAATTTATAACACTAACGGACACCAATAGCCACCCCGGATTGCAAAAATATTTATACGTTTCGTATAAATTTATGACAAAACATTTAGATAAAAATATTCATTTAAAATATAACCCAAACTTACGAAGTATTTAAAATAATTAATAAGAACTCATTTTAATTCCCCACCCCTTCCCTGTTTAATAGAAGTTCGTAAGATTAAGTTTTTAGTGGCATTTATAAATAAAGGAAGAAAATATAAAAATATTCATAAACTTAAATCATAACCGCACTAACTAATAAAAATAATAATAAGCGTGAGTTGGATTGCATAAAAATTAGGCAGCAAAGAATTGATATAAACGGTTAACAAATAACGAAATTATTATCTTACAAATTAAATTACAGTAAAAAGTGGATAAGGCGGTTATACAGTCTTTTGGCTGGTTACCTCAGGATTCTTTGGAAGCATTGGCGAATCTGCTGCGGCAGGCAGCATTCTTTGGGGCTACATTGCGGCAAGGTTCGGCTGAAGATGGCGGATGGCAATTTGGTTCTCCCAAATTTCAAATGGACGTGAAGTCCCCTAGCAATGACTGACCCAACTCTAACATAATAGATTTGTAGCTTTATTTATATCAGTTTTTGGCCCCTTAGAGAATATTTATTCTAAAATAGATTTCCTGCCTCTAATGGATCTCTATTTTAGGAGAATCTTTACTCTATTGTTAGTAAAGATTCAGTTTTAAGATAACTGTCTAAAATCAATTCAAATCAATTTCCTGCTTGGAAATGGATTTGAATAAAACAATGTTAATAGCTAACTAAAATGCATTAGCTTTGTTTTAACTTTTACTTTTTTAATTTTAATTTACAATTTCCTGGTTTAAAATCATAAGACAAACTCCCCACCCCCTTAATTATTTCAGACAGTTATCTTGAATTTACATTTTATGTTATGAAAAAAATATAACATATAAAAATATAATTTTTTTAAAAAATACAAAATTATCTAATATTTTTAATTACATATATACGCTACTATATATGTTTTACAAAAAACAAACATGATGACACGTGGACAGTGGTAGAAGCGTGAAACTCGACCTTGAACTAAGGTCAACTGTTTCATTCCTTCCCACTTACACTGACAAACAAAAAAAATGAATTAAAAAAAAAGCCTTTACTTCAAATCTATTCGTGAATGAAAAACAACCAATTTACTTTCAATACATTATTTAATATTATCTATATAAAAACTAAAAAAAAACCACTATGTTAGTGCCCTGTTCTTTCGCACTAAAGTTTTTTAACTTATTTTCCCCGTCTTCAACTATCTCCTGCCCTACTATTCTCCATTGCTCCCCCAGTTTATTTTATCTACCTGCTATCCTGAACTGTGGCCTACATTATATATATATATAAAATACATGTGTTTCACTAGTATATGATTATAACTAACTATTTATAATAAGCAAAAACAAAAAATCTTTAAAAAAAATTTACCATATTACTTGGATTTTATCTTGGTTATTCTTCCGCACCTAGAACAGACTCGAAGTTTTGTTGTTATTACATACTCATTATCTTTTATTACATTTGGTTATTGCAATACAAAATTAAAATCAATTCTCTACTACCATCCACTCAATCCAGGTTCGAATTCACCTTCTGATTATGTGTTTTAAAATGACACCTGTCAGCAAATTTATATGAGGGCGCCAGCTGACAAGATCCCATAGAATGTACAAGTAAAATCTGGGTCACTCAACTCTCATCTACAAGAAATACATATTTGGTAAGATTTGTCTTACTTTTTTTAAAAAAAAAAAAAAATGTGCTGGTAATTACAACCTTCTTTTACATATATGTATACTACATTTCTATATACATATGACACTGATTTAATAGAAAACTTTAACAGCAATTGGGTGTACAATTCGTGAAAAAAATATTTTTACATATATATTATTCATTAATATTTGAAACAGAGAAAAAAAGAACATTATACATAATATCAAATGCTCTATACGGTATTGCAGGGTGTCGTATTTCAAAATGCTCCACAGATGGGCATCCAAACCCAGGAGAAAAAAAAATTACTGTACCAGTCGAAAATGTATGTCCATCCAACAAAATTTAGAATCTAGGCAAAAATACCTCGAATCCAATCATGCGCGAAATACACAGGTCAGGAGCAATCATGAATTCTAACCTATTTGCCCATTCCCCAAATCTATAACATTATGAACAACACCCATGGTGATACCACATAAATTCATTACATCCCGGCCCAGTGCTACAATGTTTTACATGAGACTCAACTGGTGATGATGATGAGAGATTGAGTGAACCCCAAGATATTAAGTTACAAGTATACATAAATATAATAATAATAAGATTCGAACAACTGGATTAAGTTTAAAATATAAATATTTATTTCAACATAATTGATGATGATTTTGGATATATATAATTGACTCGACGCTTATAAAACTGTTTGGATTATACACATTAAAGAATATTATTAAGATTATATTGACAAATATTAAGTTGGTGCGGCGGTTACAAGAGGCGGATTTGTCAAAGTGGTTTGGTGGCCGTTTTACATATAAAATACATTTATAAAGTATATTCAAGTTTCGCTAATTAAAAGATTTTAATACATAAGTTTATTGTTTTATTTAGATTCTTTTAATACATAAGTTTATTGTTTTTATTTCGATATTTCATTTATAATAATTACAATGCGGATACATTTTTGATCAGCAGTATAAAACATTATTTCTTTTATATTTTCAACATTTAATGATGGGATATAGCGTAAACTCAATATTTGTGGGAAAAGTTTATTTCAGTAAAGAGGGAGAGCAGCTTCACGAGAAGTTGGGTTTAAACACCTACAAATAGAGAGAAAACAGAATGTTTAATTATCGCATATTATTACGATTTACTTTGCTAAATAGGCTGGAAACTAACGGTAAGAGAGGGTGGTGCTAGCATAATATCAACGAGAGGAAAGGGCACATTTGGCCAGGATAAGGTCATTCTCCAATTTTATATAATGACGGTACATGCCAGCTTTCTGCTGAGATGGTACAGGAAGAAGAGGGTTGGTAGGAAGATACTATAGGCCGGACCATGGTAAACTATACATTGCTTCATCTTCTTTAACCTGGACAATCTAGAAGTAAACGTAGACTTCTTTATGATGAGGATACGAATGATGAAGCTTTGAATTCCTGGAGTGCGGTACAGGTGATTCAAAGCAGTATATAATATATATACTTGGAGGAGAGAATGATTAGCGAAATGATCATGATTCCCTGGAATGAGGTACAGGCGAATCAGATCGAAGCCATATATGGCTTATAAATAATTAGATATATGCTAGCAATGCTATCATAATAATATAAAATTAATAAATTTAACTATTAAAGAAAAGCCTTAAATGGTTTAACAAATATGCAATAACATGCTAGTAGTAATGACCTACGTAATATAAAGTCATTGATTATGAATTAACTAATATTAATGAATCTTGCACACTATTTAAACATCAGAAGCAAAACTATAAGAATGCAAATTATTAAACAAATTTAAGTTGCCAGACTTAGTGGCGATGATGATCAATAAGAAATTTATAATACTAACGGACACCAATAGCCACCCCGGATTACAAAAATATTTATACATTTCGTATAAATTTATGACAAAACATTTAGATAAAATATTCATTTAAAATATAACCCAAACTTACGAAGTATTTAAAGTAATTAATAAGAACTCATTTTAACTCCCACCCCTTCCCTGTTTAATAGAAGTTCGTAAGATTAAGTTTTTAGAGGCATTTATCACTAAAGGAAGAAAATATAAAAATATTATTAAACTTAAATCATAACCGCACTAACTAATAAAAATAATAATAAGCATGAGTTGGATTGCATAATAATTAGGCAGCAAAGAATTGATATAAACGGTTAACAAAGTAAGAAAACATTAAATATAACGAAATTATTATCTTACAAATTAAATTACAGTAAAAAGTGGATAAGGCGGTTATACAGTCTTTTGGCTGGTTACCTCAGGATTCTTTGGAAGCATTGGCGAATCTGCTGTGGCAGGCAGCATTCTTTGGGGCTACATTGCAGCAAGGTTCGGCTGAAGATGGCGGATGGCAATGTGGTTCTCCCAAATTTCAAATGGACGTGAAGTCCCCTAGCAACGACTGACCCAACTCTAACATAACAAATTTGTAGGTTTATTTATATCAGTTTTTGGCCTTTTAGAGAATATTTATTCTAAAATAGATTTCCTGCCTCTAATGGATTTTTATTTTAGGAGAATCTTCACTCTATTTTTAGTAAAGATTCAGTTTTAAGATAACTGTCTAAAATCAATCTCCTGCTTGGAAATGGATTTGAATAAAACAATGTTAATAGCTAACTAAAATGCGTTAGCTTTGTTTTAGCTTTTACTTTTTTAATTTTAATTTACAATTTCCTGGTTTAAAATCATAAGACAAACTCCCCACCCCCTTAATTATTTCAGACAGTTATCTTGAATTTACATTTTATGTTATGAAAAAATTATAACATATAAAAATACAATTTTTTTAAAAAATACAAAATTACCTAATATTTTTAATTACGTATATACGCTACTATATATGTTTTACAAAAAACAAACATGATGACACATGGACAGTGGTAGAAGCGTGAAACTCGACCTTGAACTAAGGTCGACTGTTTCAATATATATATAAATCAAAATCATAGGATAAACAAAGTTTTAAAAAATAATAATAATATAGCTATTTATAATAAATTGAGGAAAACATTTATATATATTTTACAGAGTGTGTGTTTACTCATGCATCCACTGGAGCAATAAGAATAATGAAAAAAACCACCTTCCATTCTTTTATTTTTTTTTAAATAACTAGGAAAATGTTTGACTTTTATCCTATTAAATATGTTCTGAGTAATATAACTTTTTTCAATCACTTTTTTCTCTTACGGAAATATAGTAAACTAGTATCTTTATCAAGAAATTATGATCTCTCTAAGTATTTTAATATTTTTAACTGATTCAAGAAATGGCAATCTTATTGGATTTTTGAAAATTTGTTATTGGTATGACGCAATTTTTAAGATAACTTCAATTAGCATTATAAAAAATCATATACTTTATGTTATCAGAAATATAAAATACAAAGGAATGTACTAAAGCTTAAAAAATATAGTCATTTACCCATTCAAAATTTTAAAAAAATAATATTTTAACATTTTATAAAATTATTATTTTTATATTTTTTCAGAATATCTGCATTTTAATAGATAAATTTTAATTTTTAAAAATTAAAACAGGTTCATTATATTTCTAATAAAATTTCCAATAAAATGACATATACCATAATTTATCTATGACAATTCGTTAGTCTAAAATGTCAAAAATAGAGTAATTAATACCTTTCATTTTTTTTGAAAAACACTATAATGATTTTTTTTCTTCTAAATGTTCTGCATTTAATGAATAAAGAGAATATACCAAAGATGAATAAGTTAGTCTGAATAGTCTTCATATTGTAAATGTCTCAGAATTAATACATGGCATGGATAAACAGAAAAGAAAAGACTTATATTTAGTGCAATGTAGAATATTAATAAAATAATACACTTTTTATTATCTGTCTTATCTTTCATGTTATGAAAAATACTTTATTTTGTTAGCTAGAATTTATCTAAAATATAAAATTAAGAGATTATGGGAAATGATTGCTTACAAATAATAAAAATGTTAATGCAACCATGCATCAAAAGAATATATATATATATTGTAACGGTCAGAAAACATGTGACTCGTAAACATAGTGCAGAATTCGACCACCATACAGAACAGCAGCACCATCGAGTAGCGAAGCCACCCGTGGTACTGAGTTCGAACATAGTTTATCGGTTCCACAATACAATCCACGAAACAACGCATCTGATGCGACATTAGTAAATATTTCCTTAGGCACGGTGGTCAGGGATATGCAAGAGACTCATGATTTTATTCTCGAGTTAGCCAATAATCAAACTAATATTAATTAAACATTCATATTTACATAATCGAGGAAATATTATATAGAATGGGTATCGAATAAATGAAACGTAACTGCAGACGTATAGTTTAAAATTATTTATTAATACATTTTAATAAAACAATCTAATAATATTTTATGGACTAACAGCTTCAGTAGCGGGATTTGCGACATGATTATATTTTAAAGAATACATTTATTTATTTAGACATTATTTTATATTGAGGATTTCAGTAGCGGTATTTCCGATACTGTAATGTTTACAAAAGGAATACATTTATTTGAAGGCGTAATCTAGCTACCTAAAATTCTCGAGTAAGTATTTCTAATGCATGCCTGGAGGGATTTATACCTTTGCAATGCAAGAGTCTAAAGTATGGGTTATAAGAGTAATGGCAGACATATATTTATTTAATTAAAATATTTATTTTATGACTAAGGGCAAACATTTATTTGAGAGTGAATTATGAAGATAATGCAGAGGCGGAGTGATATATAGAATAATAAAACTAAGTAAAGGAACACGTGGTACGCTTTAGAAAGGCGATATGGAATGGCAGTATATCGAAACTGCAATGCCGTGAATGAGTTTATAAGAATGTCGGGCTGGTCTCTGCCATCGGCCCGACGAAGTAAGGTGTCACATAAGCATAACCAGGGACAAGCGGTCCATGTCGCAGTTTTGCCGGCTGGCTGCATGACATTGTCAAGTCCTATGGGAGCACCCATTATGCCCGCTTGTGTAGGACGACTGGGGTTAATTTCAACCCTGAAGAATCCGGAAATTTCACGGCGGAATGGGTCATCGCGTCTCTAAAACGTAACACATGTATACTGTATAAACGGTTATGATGAGATTTAAGTAGATTTCTGACTTGGCCCTACATTACCAACATTTACTCAAGAACTCTGGCGACTCTCAAAGAAATGGGATTTTCTAGAATTATTCATTAGATTTAATAAATACAATATATATAAACTGGGAGTTATTACAACTAATATGCCAGCCATTTGCGAAGTAGTAGACCCTGCATTACAATAATGATGCACTGAATGCGTGTCGATTTATATGAAAGTAAAGTTATTTAGGAAAGTAAATATTAATGAAAATTGGACACGCATTCATTAAGCGATCATAGATTTAAACTTTGAAATTTGAGACGATTATGAGCATGCAATAAGTAAATAATAACTATAGATAGAATGTAGATTTGAGAAATACGCACCCAAGAAAGACAGAGTGAGGTAAGCTAGATTATTAGAGAAATTTACATATTAAATTAATTATTCAGTTTTAGTTATACATATGGTAGTTTTACATTTTATAATTTAGATAAGTAGTATGAAGAAGAGCTATAGCATATTATTAGAGTACTCTAGAGTTTGAACACAGACAGGTACCTGTTTTATAAGAAGTTTTCCGAGTCCATTGGTTAAGTAGCAAATAGTTCATGAGTGGCAATTCTTTCTGGTATTTAGACGTTTCATTTTACTTTCACAGCAGCAGCAGCTTTCTCATTTATTTCAGGCAGCAGATCTTCATGGTGAATTTATGATGGGCAATGGAAAGTTCGACATCCGATAGGCCACCTCCCGATGGAGAATAATCTAGGTGCTTTACTCGGTCATACCTTGGCAGGAACAAATTATTTTATTATTTTTGAAGACTCTCAGTGATCGAGAGCAAAGCTAAAGTTTAAGTGAATGTCTCCAGCAAGTCTAAGATGGCCTCTTTTTTTATCTTGATCTCTCACATTTTTGTTAAGATATTTTTAGGTTCTACTTAATCTGCCCTGAGGATAATCAATGCATTTTGTTGGTTTTTAATTAAAGAAAGCTGCCGTTCTATTGTTTACATTTTACATTTACTAATTATATTTTGGGGAATTTTTCTTTAATTAATCTATTATCTATCACTGACCGATGCTTTTAAATTTCAAAGACAAAAAGGGAACATAAGATTATTTTAACTTTTAATTAAATATTACATCAGATTTTTTTAGAATTATTATTAAACGAAATTTAAACAAAGCAATAAATACGAACTTTATAATCCAAAATAAATGATTAAAATTATACAAAATTATATAACTAAAAGAAATCTAAATTATACTATTTTATCCCTATTTATTGCCTTTAATTTGAGATCGAAATGTGTGCGTGTTTATGCTGAATTCTACATATATTTATACATTTTTAATATTGTTACACACACAATTCGATATCAAAAAGTTTAAATTTGGGCGGGATAGACCGGTCAGTGAGAGACGACAGAAAAAGGTGAAACTTAAGATTCGAATACGAATCTTACTGTTTCAATATATATATATAAATGCAGATATATCTTTCCCAACAGAAGTATTCACTATCCACCATCTTCTGATCAAAATTGAAGCAAGATGTTAGGTAGAAACTAGCACACTAATCAACATTCCTGAAGAAACTATAATACAGTTTGAAGAGATAAATTGTCTATCTTAATTTTATTTGATAAGAAATAAAACAGCCTACCTGAATAGCTTATGATCATCATTCCACATAGCCAAAAAACGTTCATATCAATTTTTAGACAGGCAACATAACACTTTTTTTTTTGGATGTTGTAAAATCACTGAAGGAACACTTGAGTACTCTGACACTGAATAGCATAAAAAGTACTTTTATCTAGGTACACCCTCTTATGATACACATATCGATTAGAGCTATATGCACAATCCCAACATTTAAAACCTCACTTTATTAATTTTGAATGATTATATTGTATATTTGTTTGTAACATTAAAAAGTTTTATTTAAAATTTATCACTGTCGATTACTGTTTATTAGCAAATATTCTTAAATGGTTAATTTACAGTTAGATATATAGAATCAAAAATAATGGAAAAGCTATACTTATTTGCAAATGGCTGCTGCTGATTTATTCTTTCTAAACTATACCTGATGATTATCATTTTCACTATCATGGATTATTAGTTAGATATAATCTTTTTTATACGATTATTATGTTTTTCACACTAATATTTATTTTGAATTTCATTTTCTCTCCTCTAAAAGTTCTTTATAAAAAATAGTCTACTTTTGAAAAAAATTACTAACTTTCTTTTCATTTTGCCATATATTCATTTATTTTTAATTTAAAATATAAATTATATTTAGTTGATTGGGAGGTTGCTTAAACACCCATTTGAAAGATTGAACACAATAAATTCACTTGATTGACAAAACTATGATTATTTTTGCTTTAGTCACTCAGTAGGCAATCTTCAGTCCTTGAATCTGCCATACTGTCTGTAAATTAGACCGTTTCTCTTTATTAAATTTTAACAGTAAAAGATCGTTTCAAACTGAACAGAAACAAAAAAATTATAAACTAAACTATATATTGTGTTGTATGATATTAATAATACCCAATAATAATAGGAATAAAATGAAATTCAAAATATAATACTAGAGTACGGGTGTACAATCTTTTCTTAAATATGAGAGTGTCCTATATCTCCAACTTTTTTTTTATATGTCAAAGCGTTGACGGGAAGCGAACCTGGGCCAGCTGCTTGGAAGGCAGCTATGCTAACCGCTAGGCCACCAATGCTTGACAATATCTCTAACTTTGTAAATTTATTACTGAATTATCTTATATTTTCAACATTTAATTACAATAATTTTATTCCATATTTCAAAGCGTCGGCGGGAAGCGAACTTGGGGCAACTATTTGGAAAGCAATTCTCCACCCACCTCATTGTAAAACTATGAATGCTTGTGCATTAATAAGTTAACTATCATATATAAATATAATAAATTAAGTTTGAGGTCTGTATTTTTTCCAAAGTATATGTAATATTCAAGTCAATATATCTATTAAAATACCTTAACATTCACATAAATTATAGTTATTTTATTAGAAGTACTTTTGACTATACATCTTGCAGTCTTTATCAACTATATAACATTGAATAATCAAAACAAGACTTCCTTTCACAGTACTCATAGTTCAATTTAGTTTAGTTCTCTCACAATTCTGTTATTTTAACATTTGATGAGTGCCAATTCATTAACATTTGATGATTTCTTGAAATCAACATAGCCACTTTTATTTTAAGTTTATTGTGGCAACTTTCAATTTTCATAATTTTTATATTTTTATAATCAAATTTAAATCCATATTGACAAGATTTATTATGATCAAATATAACAGATGGTGAAGGTTTATTTACATCTTTTTCTAAACTAGAGGTTTTATTCCATATGAATCACATGTACCTATAAGTCATAAATTGTTTGGATTAAAGTCATTCTTATTTCAAAATAAAAAATTATGCAAATATTCTAGTGATAAAATAAAAAATGTAAATTTATTTGTTAATCATTTGTTGAAAATTGTTTGTAACAAAAATACTATTACTAATACTATTAAAAAAATTTAAAAGGAATCATCAATATAGCAAAACTAAAAATAAAAATATCAAAATGAAATGTATTCCAATGCTATTTATATTAAATGAGCAGATTATGTTTATTAGGAGAATTTATAATGGTTTGTGCCATATTGCTTTTTTCTCAACAAATAGATTACTTAATAACTCTATTATTCAAAATTCAAATTTTAATCAAAATTATATTATACATAAATTCATATGTAAATGTGGCTTAGAATATATCAGTGAATCTAAATGTACATTGGAAAAAAGAATAAAAGAGCATATTCTTTTATATAATAGAATTCAAAGAGAGAAACAGTCAAGAAAAGATATAAATAAATCTTCATCATCTGTTATATTTCATCATAATAAATCTTGTCTATATGGATTTAAATTTAATTATAAAAATATAAAAATTATGCAAATTGAGCATTTCCACAATAAAATATAAAATAAAAGAGGCTATGTTGATTTCAAGAAATCATCAAATGTTAATGAATTGGCAATCATCAAATATTAAAATAACAGAATTGTGGGTGAACTAAACTAAATTGAACTATGGGTATTGTGAAAGTAAATCTCATTTTGATTATTCAATGTTATATAGTTGATAAAGACTACAAGATGTATAGTTGAAAGTATCAAAGTTGGACATAATATGATAGAACCAATATACAAATATTTCAAACAAAAGCTGCAATCACATTGTGCCTTTTCACCACCTGAACATCTATTTGGCCAAACAAAGTTAGATAAACCTTTTCATGCTACTGATTTCTTGCTGAAGCTAACCACAATACCAAACTATTGTCATTCAGGGCCACATAAAATCCCTAAATTTGTATTTTCACATCTCAGTCAGTTTTCCACCACATATCTCTGTGATTTAGCAAATTATCTATCACAAAGGCTGTATAACATAAAAGATCTATATCCAATCTATCTAATCTGTGACCAATCTCCATGGCCTTCCTTGGGATTAAAATCCTAGGAAATGATTTAAAAGATAAAATTGAATCATATCTCTTTCCTCTATTATCACCAATGCAACATGCAAAAAAGGCTCCTCAACAGGCCAAGCTGCCTTCATATTCAAAAACCATTGTAAATTCAGTTAGAGAGCAGAAAAAATATGCTCCAATGACTATTCAGATTGACATGGAAGCAGCTTTTGATGCAATCCCTATTAAAATTTTAATTCAGACACTTGCAGATGCCAAAATACCCCATTCTCTCTTATCCCTACTAACCAACCTACTCCTTAGTTATGAAATCCATATTACAATTAATGGTAGAACATCACCTTCATTCTCTCTCCAACAATCCATATCTCAAGGATCTCCACTCAGTTCTTCATTATTTATGTTCTACATTAACTCCCTCATAAACAAAATACCACAAAAATTATGAGGAATCCAAATTCCACACACTGGATTATATATACCATGTATTGCATACATGGATGATCTTACTATTTTTCTTATGTCCAAAAAACAGCTACCTATTCTGAAAAAAATACGTAATGAATATACTCTCAAATATAAACTCAAGATCAACATTAATAAAACATCAGCTTGGCTTTTTTACACTGGCAAGATAAATAGGCAAGTTTATCATGGCAAACAAACTAATTTCCTTGAATTTCCTTTCTACCTAGGGCCCTCTGGAATGAGACAAAAGATCCAGAAAGAAACTGAAAGATGATGCTGAATGCACAATCACTTCTCTTTCCAAAAGCTACCTCTCATTATATGTGAAAGTATGCCTTTTCAATCAGCTTGTAACTACAAAAATAACCTATTACTCACCAATCCTAGACTTCACTAAATCTTTCACTTCATCCATTTATTTGCTCTGTAGCATGCTATTATGGCACAGAAAAGTAGTCACCATCTTTGTAAAATGTCTTAGTCTTCCACCAACCAGAAATGGATTAGGTCTTCACTCCATTTAAATTTTTTATAAACAAAAAGTATTAATCTCCTGGCTGCAGTGATAAGAAGTTTTCCAGCTCTTGAATGCATCCTTCAAATAACTCCCACCAACCGACCACCACCTTCACATGAATATTTGTCTTTGCTTGTAAACCAACTTCAAAGCATTAGCGATCAGGTGTCTTTTTTGGGTGTTGGTAGATATACTTATTGGAGTATTTATAATATGCTGTACCCAGTCATAACTACTGATCCTCAGTCACCAATGCTAAATATGAACAATAGTTGTTTGATGCAGCTATTCAAAAAATAGTCATTGGAACCCAAATTTTTTGACTTTCTCTTCACACTCTACTTACCTCCTATTTCCTTAAACACCATAGGTTTTACAACAAAATTGATGTTTTTGTTTCTTGTGTCACAGGGAAGAATAAATGCAACAGCACCTATTCCACAGCTCTAACAAATACCTGAGAAATTATGATTAACACATATAGACAAAGAGACACTCAGTAAAGGTTCAATACTGGCAGTCCATGCAGCAACTTTATGTTTATATATCTTGTGGTGCATCAGAGGTATTTTCTGCCTTTGAAAAAACACCAGAAGGCACCCAGCAACATTCTTTAATAAGCTCGAACAATTGAAGGCCAGACATGGCAAAATTGTGCACCCAGATATATTTGATGCTACATGGTCATTATTAAAAACCTGAAACAAACCATAACCTCAAAAAAACAAATTACTTTTGTTGTAACAAGAATAATTTTTTTTTGTTTACATATCTCTCTTTCAACAATTTTTTTTAAACACCACTTCCATGTGTTGAATAGTCCAAAGATATATTTAATTTAATCAAAAAGTATTTTAAACCGATGAACTAATCCCTCAGATAATGAAAATAGAACATAGGCAAATACACAGTTTACAAGTTTACATTTATCAGATACCTGCCTAACAATCTATTTGAACTGTAACAATAATATCTATCTGTTTGTTTCAAACTATGCAGTTTCAACTATGTATTTTCAACAATGTAACTTTTTATGAACAATAAAGTTTGATTGGAACACATAAATAAGTAAAAAGAAAGAAATCATTACAAATAATAATAAATGTATAATTGCTAATATAAATATCTCTACACTGTAAAATATTTATATTTAATCTTATCTCCTTTAATTGTATTGTAGTCATCTATGTTAAAATGTACCCAGTGACTAATAACTTGTAAACCTATTTGAATATTGCTGTAAGTTTTCTAATTGATAACACATTTGTTAGACCTGTTATGCCACTGTAACACCGGCAAAACCATTGTAAAATTCATGTAACCTATTTATTGTACAATGAAGTATATTATTGAAACAATAAAAAAAAAAGAAACTATTTCTAATAAAATAACTATTATTTATGTGAATTTTACTGTATTAAATCTATATTGATTTGAATATTACATTCATATCAAATAACAATAGAAAATAACCAAGAAAACTTTGGATAAATAATACTCATACGTCAGCAAACAATAAAGAATGCCAAAGAAGCTATAGATAAATAACATCCATAGTCTTCAAATAACAGTTTGCTAAAATAGATATGAATTATCTCTACTCCCTCCTTCTAGTGATATCATGAATGCTGTTACATTAATATGTTAAACATCATATATATAAGTTATGATATACATATCAAATAACATAGATTAATATATATGAAATTCAAATGGAAATAGTGGATAAACAATTTAACTTTCACATGTCGTTTATTGATTTATGAGTGTTATTATCCATAGCTTGTGGGGTGCTTGGGAGAGTATTTATTAAGATATACTTAAAACTTACATTCCACCACATATTTTTGAAACATGTGAGGGAAGACATCTGAAAATGACAAACGGCTCCCAAAATTCACATTTTATGTAAAAGTAGAAGTCATTAGTTGGCCCGGGTTACAATCTCATACATTTGTCAAAATTGTATGAGTAGAAAGTTTGATATTTGTGAATCAAAGTGTACTGAATAAATTATAAAGATATGGTTAAAAGATTGCCACCTAAGCTAACTGATGAGTGCTGGTTCTACAAAAACATGCATCTTATGAGACCCTTGTCTTTCTCGGTTGTCTTTATTTATATATCTCGAGAATGTTTAATGTAGTGGAAATTTTAAATATATTTTTAAAATGTACACTTACGCGTGAAAAAAAAAAGAGAAATGAGGTTGAGTTATTTCAAACATGTATAATTAAAATAAGCATTTCTTCATTTTTGACTGGTATTTAAAGTTTATGTTTGGGCTAAGGCTAATCTCTAGTTTAATATATGATTTATAATAATCATTAATAAGAATTTATTTTATATAGCGTATGTTTACAATTGTATTACATTCAAATATCAGCCTTTCAAGCTAATTGTGCATACGCTTTTATGAGTGTTAATAATAATAAATTAATACTTTCTCGACGTCATTCATTCAGACATCGTATATAGTAATTTAAAGTGACTGTTCCATCCTCACGCTTTCCTTGCCAGTACTTCAGATTTGCTCATATATAAGCATTTGAGTCGTAGGAATAAGTGGATTCATTTTATTCCTGCATAAATACTGTATCTTGTATTGGAGAGAAAGTATTCATTTATTATTATTAACACTCGCAAAAGCGTATGCACAATTAGCTTGAAAGGCTGATATTTGAATGTAATAATCATTAATGTGTCTGTATAAAATGAGTTAAAGATAATCTCTAGTTTAGGATATGAAGTATTTATATGATGAGATTAGTTTCAAAGTTGTGTGTGTATAAAAAATTTACACTTGTAAATCAAAGTACATTAAATAGATAGCATTGTCCATAATATTGTTTTCTTTATAAAATATGTATATTTAAGCTCCAAGATCAAACAGATATATTTAAGTTAAATTAATAAAAAGTGATTAAATGTTCATTTCTGCAAGATATTCAGCTTCAAATCTGGGGATCTGATCCGAGTTCAGATCTGTGAAATATATATATTTACTAAGAGAATTTTAAAAAGACTGATGGGTCGGTAATTTCTAATATCTTCTTTATCACCTTTTTTAAATATTAATACTACATTCTTCCAATCATCTGGTACAGCTTTATCATTTAGACATCTGATATACAACTTTGCTAAAAAAAATTATATTTTTTCACCTGCTTCTTTTAATATATCAATTATAATTCCATCATTATCTGGAGCCTTTCCTTTCTTCAAAAATTTAATTGCATGTCTCTCTTCTTCATTTAAAATTCTGGGCAATTCGGTAGATATAATAGTTATAGGAGGTACTTGTTCTTTATTACTATATAATTCTTGATGGAAGTCTTCTACCCATTTCATGATATCATCTCTCTTTTTATTAATAATTCCATCTTTTTTTCTTATTGCAGATATAAATTTCCTACCAATACCAAAATGTTGTTTTATACTCTTTAGTCTTTTTATTCTCTTCTACAGCTTTTTTTGCTAGTTCACCGTTATACTTTCTTATATCATTTTCAACTCTTTTCCTCTATTTTACAAAATTCGAGATATTCAATCCTTTTTAATGCATCATTTTTGTATATCTTCATAGTCCTTCTTTTCTTCATAAATTCTCTAGATTCAGTAAAAATTGTGTTGGTCAATTGCTGCTTTTTTCTACCAGATATCTATGTTGCAGTTTTTAAAAGTGTATCAGTTATTTTCATATTAATTTAATTCAAATCTGAATCATTCAAAATCTGCTAATACTTGAAACCGATTTGTAAGTTCTAATTTAAATTCATTAGAATATTTCTGAAGATTAGGAATATCAACTGTAAATATTGTTTTTCTTAATAATTTTTGTCTCTCTAGTTTTGCATTAACACTTGTCTTACTAATGGATGATCATTTCCTGTGTGAAATTTGTTAAGAACATTACAATCTTGAAATATGTAGTTTCTGTTAGTCAAAATATAATCCAATTCTGCTGTACCTTCATTTGGATGCTTCCATGTCCATTTCCTTTAAACATTTTTTTCCAAAAAAAGAATTCATAATATAAAGTTTTTCTTTTTCTACAAACTTCAAAAGTCTATGTCCTCTCTCATTTCTATTACCATAACCAAAATTACCTACAGCACTTTTATCTTCATTTGTTTACCAATTCTAGCATTAAAGTCTCCCATAACAATTTTAAAATGTTGTTTGCTCTGATCAAAAGCCTTTGTACATCTATATAGGGCATAACCTGAATTATCTGCATTTGGTATCTGCTATTAAGTTGTATAACTAATCTTGCCACTCTGTCTGATACACCATCAATGTCCTCAATGTTGTTCTGCCACTTTTTATTTATAATTAATCCTACTCCACTTGTATTTCCAATATTTGTGCCTTTATAGTAGGTACATGTTCACTTTTTAAATCAATTTTTTTTCATCTTTTCTTCAAACTTCACAAAGTCCAATAATGTCCCATTTAATATAAGATACTACTTCTTTTAATTCTTGCAATCTTCCTTCACTTGAAAGTGATCTGCAGTTGTAAGCACCTAAATAAAAACTCATCATCAAATGGCAGACTGGGTCCACAAACAGAGGATTTTTAGCATACTCTGCCTTTGGCCACCAACAGCTGCCTTTGTTGGTGACTTTACCAGACTCCTAGGAATAAGGGCCATGTTTTATTTTGTGTGTCATGATGGTATATATCGATTGAAAAAATATTTATCATTTACACATACATTCATTCTGCCTTATCAGGCAACTGAGAAAAAAAACCATGATGTTTTTTGATCTTAAACTCAGAGGTAAAAAGCCAATAAACTGAATACACTGGCTAATTCATATTGGTGAGTAGCCCAACCATGTTCAATCACATTACCAAGATAAGTACAAATCGATTACAGAGAAATTAGATTACCACACCCAAGTGGTTTTAATACAGTAGATCATATCCAGATATTGAGAGAAGTTGTAGAAAGGACAAATCAAAATGAGTTGCCATTATGCTTTGGAAAGGCATTTCATTCTATAAACATTTTTTCAGTGATTAAAGTATTGGGTTATCAAGGAATAGATTTAGGATATTGTCATATTTTAAAGAATATTTATAAAAATGCAGCAGCAACAATTAGATTACATAATGATACTAGAAAAGTCATCATTGAGAAGGGTGTAAGACAGGTTGATTCCATATCTTCAAAACTTTTTACAGCAATGTTGCAAGAAGTATTTTGTGGATTAAAATAAGAAGCTAAAGGAGTGAAAGTAAATAGAGATTATTTAAGTTATTTAGATTTTGCAAATGATGTAGTTGTTTTTGCAAATAATGCTTTAAAGCTGCAGAAAATGGACTAAAGATAAATATTAAAAAGACTAGGGTAATATTTAATGGATTTTCTCAAAATATGAAAATAAAGATTGATTATGATGAGTTAGAAGAAGTTAACAGCTACAAATACCTTGGTCAAATTATTAATACAGATGGAAACATAATGGATAAAATTAATCATAGAATTAAACTTGGTTGAAGTGTTTTTGGTAGAAATAACTTGATACAAAAGGAAATGTGCCTATGTGCTTGAAAAGGAAGGTTTTTAATAAATGTATTTTACTAGTTCTTACTTATGGATCTGAGACTTGGACACTTAATAGAAGAACAATACAGAGACTTCAGACCACTCCAAAGCATGGAGAGATACATGTTGGGAGTCACAAGAAGAGATGGATAATGCAATATATGTGTAAGAGAAAAAACAGGTGGTACTGAAATTATTGAAAAAATTAAAAGACTGAAGTGGAGTTGGGCTGGTCACATTGCCCGAAGAGATGATAATAGATGGAAAATTGAAATCTTAAACTGGATTTCAAGAGATTTTAAAAAACCCAGAAAGAGACCACATGTGAGATGGATGGATGAAATAATAAAGTGTGCCGGAATGATGTGGAGAAGGAAGCTAAAGATCGGAGAAGATGCATCGAACTTGGAGAGACTTTTATCCTGCATTGAATTGAGAATGGTTGGTGATGATGATGATGAGTAACGAGAATTTGATATGTTGACTGATAATCATGATTTAATATAGAAGTTTTAAGCAAAATATGTTGCAAAAGTAAAACATTTGATTGGTTATAAAATTATACTAGTCAATTTATTAAATATGCCTATATGTAATCATATAATTAGTTATTTGGGAAATCTTGTGGCATTTGAACATCCCAATAGTAGAATTAAAAACTCCAATCTGTTGATTAAATGATTTTTTTTAACTTGTTCAGATGAGAATCAGTCTAAAAAGTGTTACTTCTTGAACGCAATATCTATCACTATATTCACCCATGGATTTTAATGTAAGAAGTACTTCAAGAAGTAGAGTTCCTGGGCTATTTCTTAACCAAGCAAAATATAAAATATCCTAGTTTAACAAATTGCACAAACCCCTGTTTGAAAGCTCAAACAATTTATTATGCAATTGTTATCAGTAATACTAATAAGATTTTTTTGTAAGATTTGATAATTCCAAAAAAACATTTGAGAATAAAATAATAAACTACATAATAATTGCTTAGTATAGCTTGTCTTTAATATAAGTTTTTTTTTTTTAAAAAATCTAGTTTAGAATGGCTTTTCTTGTCTGCAATTAGCTTCTAATGAACAAAAACGCTCTGCGTTTTTTAAAAAGCATGATAGAACGATGATGATTCAACGGATGAAAATTTCTGATTGACTTCCGGTACTTGAACGTCACGCAATCTACAGAGCAACAAACCATTCGATTATAAATTTATAATGGAAAAACGAATTGTAAACGGCGTGAGTTTTAATGATGTCATAAAATAATTAACTGACTCTTTTACTAGTGAATGATTACTGGTTAATAATTGTGTTATTTATCAAGAAAATAAATAGGATTTTTAAATAGAATTAGAAAATTTTGTTATTTTTATTACTACTATTTCTGTCAGTACTTTATAAAAAAAATAATAATAATGAAGGTAAGAAAAAATAGATCGAGAGAAAAAATTAGAAATAGTCTACTTTTAAAATAACATTCTCATTTTCCCTTCTCCCTCTAAATCATATTTTTATTTAAATGTTTAGAAAATTACTTGTTGCCAAGGTTACATGAAGTGGATAAAAAAAAAAAACATTTCAAATTTCTATTTCAACTAAAGTCAATGAGAAAGAGGCTCTCTGGAGATGAAGAAACACTCCACTGCAAGAAATTTAGAATTAAAACGTATAAACACTCGCATAATAGCACGTAATGCAGAAATGAATTACCTATCGATATAAGATTTTATTTTCACATATTTATTTCAAAAGTTCGTTTACACACCCATATACATATAGATACATAAATATATTATTCTTATTTTTTTAGCCATCGGTATAAGATTATGTCCAACTTATCAAATCATTTCTTTCTATAGTCTTGATTTCTTTCTCTATTTTTCTGAATTCTCTTGATTGTCTCATTTTTAAAACATTTATTAATTAATGATAATCTGTCATTGATGCCTATATTAAAAATAGAAATTATGTGACCTTCTGCCCAAAAATTTTTAGCTCTCAAAACCATCATACTATTAATGACACACTGCACGGGTTATTTATTGTCTTATTTTAAGCTCTTATATCATAATAGGAAAAAATGAATAAAAACAATAAGAAAGCTGTCTTGCATTGGTGGTCGCGAGGTCAGCGCGACTGCCTTGCACTTGCAGGCAGTTGCCCGGGTTGCGGGTTCGCGTCTCGGCCGATGCTATGACACTTAAAAAAAAAAAAAAAACAATAAGAAAGCTTACTGAAGTAACATGGAGGGTTATGGTTTATTACCAATATTAGTAATAGGTTATCATTCAGATTTATACACTAAATATGATCACATTTTCCTAGAAATTCTATCTCTTATATTTTTTGAATACTTATATTTTCTTTTTTTAATAACATTACTTGTTTTCTTTGTCTTTTTTTTTTAGTCTTTACAGTATCCTTTACTGTTAAAAGGAGGTTGTCTTAACAACATATTGAAATTGTTGATTGTTATTGATATTGGGATTGTCTAAGTGGTGACCAATTTTAATGATATATATATATATATGCAATCTATTAACATTATTTATTTATCCCTCTATAAAAATTTATAAAAACCTATAGTCTTACATTGTATTTTTATATTGAACTATTTCCATAATCTAATATGAGTATTGAATGTCTTTAGAAAAATTTAACTTATATTTAAATATTCCAAATATATTCAACATCTGCAAAGCCTAAACTTGAAATGCTTAAAAGAAAAAACTGCATCTACAAGATACCATATGAATATGGAACAACATATATTGGTGAGACCAGTTTTTTCATTGAAAAGCACTTGCAAAAACACAAACTGATGATTAGAAGAGAGAAAACAGAAGAGAGAAAACAGATGTGTCTAAGGTAGGGACCATATATGTGCCAATGAACATATGTTTAATTGGGAAAATACAAAAATATTGGTTAGAGAAGAAAAGGTACAAAGAAGAAAATTAAAGAAGCTGTTCATATGAAAAATGGCAAAAAATCCCATAAGCCAACCTAATGTGACTATATATAATGTATGGAAAACATTAATCAACTTTGCTCTTAGAAAAAAGTGGAGAAATCAGGAAAATCTCATAGATAAGTATATAAAATTTCTACTGACTGTTGACTTTGGCAGGATGACTCATTTGGTTAGAGTATTACCTTAAAATTCAATACTCAAGAATCTAAGAGTCCAGGTTCGAATTCTATGTAGTACTGCCACTGGTCAGGCCAGCAACACCTGAAGAAGTGGGGGAAATAATACCATCTTGAAACGTTGTGCATATACTAATCTGTTTGATGTACTAATACTAACAGTTGAATTTGGAATATTTAAATAAAAGTTAAATTTTTCTAAAGGCATTCAATATTCATATTAGATTATGGAAATCGTCCAATGTAAAGATACAATTAGAACACCATCACCACAAACCTTCTGCAAAACACTATAGTCTTATGTGTTTGATTAAAAAAAAAAACTAATTTTTTGCAGAACACATATTTTTATCAATCAAATCTGATGTCATCAGCTGTTTAGGAATACGAGTGATATCATATCAAACTTAACAATTCAATTTCTATTTAAATAGAGTTAAAATACTTAATTTAACATTATAGTTTGAACATAAATTCTACAAAGATTGCAAAAGCAAAATTGGAATTAATTCTACCATTTTCAATATACCAATATAAAAACAATAGTTAGTTTATGCTTTATTTATTTATTGGTCCATTGAAAATTATAGAATTACTTTCAATTAACATATTCAAGGTGACAGTTATGCTTAAACTAATTATAACTTTTATTCATTTATTTATAAATTACTATAATTAAAACTGTATGTTAATTTCAATGTTTTGTTTATTATATATTGTTTTGCTTGATTTTATAAGTGTGTAAATATAAATTTAAATTAGAACTTGCTAATCATTTTAAAATACATAGTATTGATAGACAGAAAAACTGAGACAAAAATTACTGGGGTTTGTCAAGCGTTGTTAACCGAGAGGCCAGAGCAGCCGCATTGCAAGCAAGCAGTTGGTTGCAGCAGCTGATGTTATGACATATGAAAAAAAAATATTACTAGTGCAATAAATATGGCAATTCACCTGTAAATTTAAACTGAAGCAAAACAAAACATGAAGAAAAGAAGGAATATGAAAATATTTTTTTAAAAAGATCTATTTAGAAACACTGGATATTTATAATTGTGCAAAATTATATGAAATAAAAATTAATCACTATATTTGGCGGGGAAAGCTATAGAAGAAAATAAAAGTCTCAAAACTATATTACTTATAATGCAACACATTATCTCGGTATTGAAAGAAAAATTATTTCAACAATAAGAAGGGAAATGCCATTATACCTATAAAAAAAAGATACTATACCATAAACTAAAAACTTCATGGCAATAAAAAGCAAGAAAATAAATTAGTTCTGGCAGTTATTTCTTTTGAAAGGTCAAATATTTTAAATAAAAAGATATGTATAATTAAACTTATGGTGAAGAGAAAACTTAAAAAGAATAATACAATTATTATCAAAGAACATAAAAAAATAGATAAAATATCAATAGAACTATATACCAAATGTCTATACTTAAAGATGTACTAAATGATGGGAACATTGTGGTAATATGATATTAAAAAATAATAGTAATAATAAAGAAAATATTTGAAATGATACATCTATAAAATTATCAATTCTACCCACAATCTTTATCAAGACAATTTTCATTCATCTTTGGCTTAAATCAATCAAAAAAAAAAAAAAAACACAACAACTTTGATTTAAAAATGGTTTAGTCCAGCAGATCCCATCCAAATATTGACAGAAGTTATAAAAATGACCAATGAGTAGGAATTGCAATCATGCTTTAGATTTGTAGATTATGAACGACCTCTAGTTAAAACTTTGAACATCAACGTATATATCCGGGATATTGTTAAACTGAACAATGTTTATCAAAATACAATGCTGTTTGAGTTATATAATGATATTAAGAAAAATATTTATAAGATTCTAAGATAGGGTAATTCTGTATGATTAAGAAAAATTTATAGCAACTTTATAAGAAGTACTTTGTAAATTAAAACTAAAAGTTGTCAAGCGTTGTTAGCCGAGAGGTCATCGCACGCGCCTTGCAAGCAAGTAGTTGGTTGCAGACGGGTGTGGGTTCGCGTCCCGGCGATGCTATGACATATGAAAAAAAAAAAAAACTAAAAGTTAAAATAATAAAAAGTAGATCTTATTTAAATCAACTGGAATTTGAAGATGATGTGATTATTTATTTATTTTTTGCAAATAATGCTTCAGAACTTTAGAAAATGTTATAAAAGAAAGTAAGGTTAAAGAAAATAAGGCAAAAATAAAGACTGAAACACTAACAATAATGAATCGAAAAGAGTTGCTAGCTATAAATATCTTAAATATTATTGATACAAATAAAACCATACTGGATTAAATTAATCATAGAAATAAACTTAAGATGGAGATGCTTGTGGTAGAAATAACTTAATATCAAAATGAAATATTCTATGAGTCTGAAGACAGATTTTAACAGATATGTTTTATCAATTCTTATCCATATGTTTAAGATTTGGGCGCTTAACAAACCATCAATACAGTCTTCATACTACACAACAAAATATAGAGACATTATGCTGAGAATAACAATGGAGAATTTAAAGCTAAATACAAGAGAAAAATATCAAACATATCTTTTATATAATTAAAAAAATTAAGAAGTTATATGGAGCAGTTGTTCGAAAAGATAATCGACAGATAGATAAAATATTAAATTGAATCTCAAGAGATTTAAGTTTTTAGAAAAAGATATAAAATAGAAAAGAAAAATCATGGATAAAAAATCTTTGGAGATACCTTTATTAAAAGTGATAAAGATGATGATAATATATTGATTTTCGATTATATTTAATAAGAAAAAATATTTCTGATCTTTAAGGAGTAGAAAAAAAAGATAATCTTAAGAAAGAGGTTAATCTTAATAATAATTTGAAGTAGACTGTAATATATAGAAATAAATAATAAAAAAGATTTAAGATAATTCTTGGGGTTTACCTAATTATTGGAATATAGTTAAAGAATTTGTTTTTAATTGAAAATCAAAGCATCTATTAAAATGAATAAAATTTTTCAGTCCGTATTTTGTTTTAGTGCGATGTAAATTTATTGGGGGGGGGGGGCTGCGCGGTTTGGCGCAGTTGAAATGTGTTCGATCCGAATTGATACTGGCGTTCACAGGTCTGGATAAACTCCCGAGCAATAAAGCCATATATTTTGGTGGGGGGGGGGGGTGTTTGATTTGGGAAAAAAAAGAGACAACAACAAAATGTAAATTTGTACTTTTATTTAAATAAATTTAATTATTTTACATGTTTTCTTTAATAACCAAAAGCCAATATTGAATATTATTAGAAACTTAAATATAAACTAACTTTTTGGATATGGCATTACAATTTAACTTGCATTATTTCACCAAAACAAAAATATGTATATACTGATAAATTATAAAGTATAAAAATTAAAAAATTAGAGATCATAACCAAGATCAGTAGATTGATAGATAATTTTATTACAAATTAAATTTAATTTAACAGTAAATATTAACTTCAATACAAATAATTTTAAAAACATATAAAGTTTCAATTTGTTGACAAAGTATTTTCAGATATATAAAAATAAAGTGTAGAATTATAATTTTTAATTATACTTCTCTTTTATTTAATTAATACAATTTTTTATGTTGAAACCTGGTGTTCAAAATCGTTCTTCATTAGTCTATGTGAGTAGTTGCCTGGTGAAGTCTGATGATAACCACTTAATATGGTCGAAACATATTCAACTAAATAAAAAGTCTAACTATAAAGAAAATTTACAAATAATTCTATTTTTTTTTTTTGCAAATTTCATTAATCTGCTTTAGTAATAGCCTAAATAAATCTGACACCATTAAATGTATTCAAAACATATTAAATTGAATAAAAATGCTTAACAATAAAGAAAGGTTAAGAATTAAATAGTTCTAAATTGTTCCCTTTTTTATTGTTAAAAAATTTAATAAACAAGAATATGTTTTATGTAAGAAGAGTTTAAATCACGTAAGAAAACCATTATAAACACATTCATCTAATCAATATATATATATATGAAGATTGACTGAATTTTGATAAACAATGTTTTACAAAAAGTATATGCATATAATTAGAAAAATTATAACAAGTACTATAAAAATTCCAAGTTATCTTCGGGCAATCACATGACTCTGTTTAAATAATCACTTGGCTGGGATAAGCAGTGATATTAGTGATGGTGAAATATTTGTCTCAGTTTCAAATGGATTAGTTCTTGTTATTTCATTTTTTCATTGAAAAGAAATTTTTTAATTTAAAAATCACAACACAAAATCTAATAAAGTACACCATTTCATTTAATAATTTTTATTTATTTTTACAAATGTATATTGATTTGATTATTCAAACTCAGGTTACCAAAATATATAGATTTCCGATTTAGTATCACACCTATATAGAAGGACAAATACGTAACCTGGTTATCAAAAACGGAATTATTTATTTATAAAATTAATGATTTAAATGATTTAAGTTGGTGTTATGATTACAAAATATTTACTATTTCTTTCTTAATGAAAGTTAAAATAACTCAAACTAATCAGAGAAGTATATAATATAGGTTATATTATCATTATATTTGATTGAATATAAAATTCAATTTTTTTTAAATAAATTTGTTTGCAAGAAATAAAAGGTTTTGGTCTATTAAAGAAACAATTGGTCAAATGGTAAGTTGTGCCCTCTTCACCTACCTTTTTTTTTTTAAAGTGCTACATTTAAAATATTAATAATAAACAGATTTTTTTGTTGTTGGGGAATATTTTATTTTAGGTATTTATCTAGACACACAAACTATAGATACTTTACAGTAATACTAAAATTAATAAGTAAAAACAATCTACAATATTGTTGCAAAAATATGATAAATTCAAGATGAAATTAAAATTTTATTTAGAATCAAACACAGTATATCAAGTTTCTTAAAGAAACAATTGAGTAAAACAAAACTTGATCAAAAAAAGACATTATATTTGCACAATAATATTTAATAAATTAAGCACTTAGAAATATAAATTGACAAACATAGGCAGATGTTATTTCCAATCACAGTGCTTAAGACAAACGAATATTTCAAGTCTTGTGACTGAAGTTTAAATCTATCCAAGAATGTTTTAATAATAATAATAATAATAATAATAATAATAATAATAATAATAATAATAATAATAATAATAATAATAATAATAATAATAATAATAATAATAATAATAATAATAATAATAATAATAATAATATATAAACTCTAGTATGAATGTGTAGTATTTGTGATTATTAGTATTCTATTAAAAATATATGTAACCTTATTATAAAAGTACTTAGTGTATAAAAATAGATTTAATATTCACTGTAAATTGTACTTAGATGTTTTCGATGTATGATTACAGAATTGATGATGACTAGTATACTATGCAGTTTGAAATATCAAGGCTCTTAATAAAATTATCATCATTTAGCAGAAATATATGAAATAAAACAAACTGTATTGCAAAAAGAAGATAAAGTGAAATAATTTGTAAATATTAAGGTGATATTTCTTGATCACCAATATTTGATTATTTAATCTGAATCTATCCACCGCCTTTATTGTGTGTGTTGGAATGCAGTTTGAAAGGTATAATTGCAGTATGAATATTAAAATTGACTATTTGTTAGACTGCCTTCAGAACAGGTTATATTTACCTGTTTAATGAAGTTTATTTAAATTTCTTTGTATCAATAATTTCATTTTCTGTGGTCAAGTTACAATCTTTCTTGTCTATATAAATATATTAGACCATAAATAAAAGTGAACTTACGTAAAGGAGGTTGCCTTGACAACAGATTGAGATTGTTGAGTGTTATTGATATTGGTATTGTTTAAGTGTTGAATTGTTGTCATATATATATATATATAGGTGTGTGTGTGACAGATAATGATAGGCAATAATGTAATTTCTCAACTATTCTCTTTGCGTGTTTATTGTTCGTATTTATTATTCCATCATAAAGTAATGAGTCTTGTTGTTTTAAAAAAATTAAATTGTGATATAATTAGTATTTATTTTAACAATATATGTATAATATATATATATATGTAGAGAGAAAGAGAGAGAGAGAGAGAGAGAGAGAGAGAGAGAGAGAAAGAAAGAAGAGAAAAAAAAGTGAGTAGATAGATATGAAGATAAAAGTGGTTGGAGTCAATCAAATAGGTTTCTATTTAGAAGATTGATACTTATCTATCTTTTATATAGTTTGAAACGTATTTATCTGCTAGTTAAACAAGTAGACATAGATTGATATTTTTATCTAGTTATTAATCTATTTACATAGACAGATAATTAAGTAAATGGATAGGTAAATAGATGCATAATGAATATAGTAGCTAAGGATGAATGAATAAGAAAATATATTGATAAATGGATTAATAAGCAAATTAATTTAATGATTCATAGATAGATGAAAATAAGGTATACAAATAAACAGATAGAAAAATAAATAGATATGTAAATAGAAAGATAGATATGTAGATAAAAAACTGATAAATATAGAAATAGATAAATACTCAGAAAGATAAAAAGTTGGATAGATAAACAGAGAAATAGGTAGACATGCAGACAGATAGATAGATAGATAGATAGATAGATAGATAGATAGATAGATAGATAGATAGATAGATAGATAGATAGATAGATAGATAGATAGATAGATAGATAGATAGATAGATAGATAGATAGATAGATAGATAGATAGATAGATAGATAGATAGATAGATAGATAGATAGACAGACAGACAGGTAGACAGGTAGGCAGACAGGCAGACAGACAGACACACAGATAGACAGATGGATAGATGGATAGATAGATAGATAGATAGATAGATAGATAGATAGATAGATAGATAGATAGATAGATAGATAGATAGATAGATAGATAGATAGATAGATAGATAGATAGATAGATAGATAGATAGATAGATAGATAGATAGATAGATAGATAGATAGATAGATAGATAGATAGATAGATAGATAGATAGATAGATAGATAGATAGATATAAATTTAAATTATATTTTGAAAATCTCAATATAAAAGTCCTTAATAGGTAAAATTTATGAAAAGTTATTGTTAAAACTAAAAATTTTTACTTCATTGATAAAATCTTAATGCAAATGTTGCCATCCCAAAACAAATTAGACCATTTTTAAAATAATAATATGTTTATGTATTAGTCTTTTTATTTTATTGATTCCATATTTTGAGAAAAATTGACAACAAACTTTTAAAGTCTAAATAAAAATCTTCAAATGTAGAATGTGTGTGTTTTTTTTTTCTTTTTGGTTTAAACTATTTTAAGAATTCCTCCAAATACTTTCCAGTCAGAAAATCTTTTGTCTCGGAATTTTACTAATATTTTAGTGCTGTTAAAATAATTATCTCTTCTATGTCTAAAAATGGGAAATGAAGATAGACCTTTAAGTAAAACGATTCTTGTGTTGCTTATTTCTTTCACTTATGTTTGTCTAATCCTTATAAATTCTGTGGTAAACGAATAGAAAATTTCCAGATTCTTTGATGTTTTAAGTGATACTGACTTTTGACAAGAATCACCAAATATCTTCTCGATTAAGAATTCCATGATTTAAAAACTTTCTGCTGTGGAACCAATGGTTTGTAAAGATTTTTAAAAATCTTATCCAATTTATATAAACTATGAAAAATACACATATATACAAATATAATGTCCTTCATTACTCTGTTATATAGTTCAAAATATCAGGTTTCTATCTCAAGTTATGATGAAACAATAAACATGTATATACCTTAAATCTTTTGTACACAGATATATTGAAAAAATATGGGCATGTTATTACTAACAAGGTTTTGCTCTTGTAAATGATAGAATGTTATTAATTGCTATCCTTTTTGCACAATGTATTCAAACATGGATGCTAGTGTTTAATTGTACATTTTAATTAGACTCTAAATTAGTAACGTATAATCTGCTAAAATAATATTTAAAAAAATTATAACCGGTCGAAAATAAATATATATCCATATATATGTATAAAGTTTGTCTATAAACTGTTTGTTGTTTATATCACATGATAGTGATGCGTTGGTTGGAAAATACTTGCCATTATCTGGCAGCAAAGATGACTCCAGTGACTGTTATAAATTCACTAAGAATAGAAAATTGCAACATCCTTGATTGGCCTCTATAACCAGTAGATGTCTAGTGTGGTCGCGATATCAGCAGCAGGTTGATATCATTATCAAGTAATCACACATTTGGATGACTCAAGACATATATTCATATCTTTTAAGAGTTAAAATTTTCATTTTAATATATGTTATAAAAATGGTTGAAATCGTTTCTCTGGTTATTAATAAAGAAAAAAAATAACTTTGTATTTGGTAAACAAAAATGTTTCTATTTTCTAATAATTACAGGGTATATTCAACATCCTGAATAAAATTATTGTTAAAGTATTCTGTTGACCGATATAACTTTGAAAAATAAGGTGGTTCAATATTATTGTGTTGAACTTTATCGATAAAAAATAAGTAAACTATAAATAGTAAATTCATTCTCTGCCATAGGATTAATTATTTTTTTGCATCTTTCTTTTTATAATGATAGAATTATAAATATTTGAAATACAGGTACTCTTCACAAACCTGGAGCCTAATTGTAAATATAGGGGATTTGAACTCAGACTTTCAAGCACTCTTCAATTATCCATACTATCTCATACCACTGATACACATGACCACATACATGTAGAAATGATAAATAATCACCAATATACATATTTCATGCTAAACCAGCACTCATCAGTTGGTCCAGATTATCATCTCCCACGCATATATATAATCAGTGCTCAGTTTATATTAAGATAGCAAATCTTCATACTTTAATGGACAGGCTTCAATCCACTCCAACCTCCAACTCTTCAGCTATCCATACCATTGAAAATCTGATAGAATTATCCAAATTAAGTTTGTATGTCCTATTTTGCATAGGTGTGCATAGGCGAATTTAGATATAATTAAACTATGCAGTTAGAGAGTACATATAAAAAAAAAAAAAGTTCAATTATTAAAACAAAAGCTTTTGTACGACAACTGTAAAGCTAAAACTTCTTCATGCCATTGTTATGCTAATTAGATCAATTTAACCCAATTTTACTTTCCACTAAAATAATCTCTAAAATCCTGGATCTCCCAGGTAGGTCACTTCCTCCGTCCTCGTCCCCCGCCCCACCTGGTAGATGTTACTTAAATAAACTTTTGAAACTAACTATATTATTTAAAACAAAATTCGTAATTATTTTTAATTAACAATCTACATTGATCGATTTTTTTTTTTATTATTATTTAAAATTACTACTGTTCTCAAATAAGAAATGTTTAAATAAAGAAGAAATGGTCTTTCAAATTTTTTTTTATTGGAGTGATTTGCCCTGAAACTGCATATTTTATTTGTGTAATTCGAGTATTTATCAGTTTTGAGTAATTCCATAATAATGATGATGATGATGATGATAGTCTACTTTACTTAAATGGAAATTAATAAAAACAACAATATTATAGAAAGTAATTGCAGTGATAATACAAAATATAGATTAATCATTTTTCATAGGGTAAACAAATGCATGTTGGTTAATATTTATGGGTATATGCATTTATGTTTATAGTAATTTGAACTTAAAGTTTTGAAATAAAGATAAATATTCTTTACATATAAATGTTTACATTGTTTTGCGGGTTATATATATAAATGTAATTAACATTATCCACATAAAGCAAAGAAAACATTTTGATCCAAAACATTAATAGTAGATATAAAATAAATATAATAAAATATCGAGTGCTAAAATTAAAGAATTGTTATTGTAGGATTATATATATATAATGCGTATGTACATGTATAGGTATATTTACAGGCTCTATGACAAGCAAATATATAAATCTTAAATATATAATAGCCTCTCATGTAAATTTATGTGTCTTATATGATAATATAACATTCTATTTTTGCTTTAATTTTATGAAATCGTTATATTCTTTTTCGGAAGTGTATACATAATAAATTCCTATAATCAATTTAGCTTTAATTCGTTAAGAACCTCGATTTTGGTATAGGCATTTTGGAAGAAGTATATTTGGAATCCATATTGTTTGTTTATTTTTTTAATAAACTTTATTATTAATCTCATTTTGTTATTTTTAATTGTTATTATTTGTGTTATCTTCAGTTAAAGACTTTTGTTTTCGATTTCTTTTTCGTGCATTTAATTTCCTTTCTAATTTAAGCAATCTATAACCGAGTTTTTGTTCAGTACTATTATACTCGGCCACCAAGTGAGCAAAACGGCTTTGCAAAATATCCAGTTGTGTATGTAGTTCGGATGCCCTCTTCCGGATATATTCTTTAGTTACTTCATGCTTTCTAGCAGCTTCTTCATCCAATAAATTATCTTTAACTAATATTTGTTTAGCTTTAGCCATGAGTAATTTTTTTGCTTCAGGATATTCGGCCAATGCGTCCCACAAATCACTTTTTGATAAACAAAACAAATCCGAGTATCCATTACTACGGACATTAGCTGTTCGCCTATTACCCGTTTTTTGCCCGATAATATTTAAAAGACTTAATTCTCCAAAAACTGTTCCTTCGCGAAGAGTTACAAAAATTGTCTTACCATCTTCGCCCACAACGCTCAACTGTCCGCGTTTGACAATATACATTTCTTTTCCGATATCGCCTTTCCGACATATGTAATCACCCGGACTGAAAATCTGAAGTCTTAACTTTAATACAATTTCTACCAATAGTCCGGGTTCAGCATCCTGAAATATAGCGATTTTTTTTAAAGTATCCATGTGAACGTTAATAGCTATTTCCGCTGCAAGTTTATCGGGAAGCGAGCTCATAATTTCTTCGTCGCTAGTTTGTTTATTTACCCACATGTATTCAAACCATTTAATAACTCGATTTTGTAGATCTTTCTGGATTTTTCGAAATATCATATACTGTTTCACACTATCTAAACGATTCTGAAAATCTGTTTTGCTTGCCCCCATACTTTGAATCATCTCGCCTATATTACCAACAATGGTGGCAAAAACCAATATTCCGATAAAGTAATCAATGATTTGAAATAAAATTTCTCCATTCCTTTTAGGCAATTGTTGTTGTCCACATGTCGTGAGAATAAATGCTGACCAGTAAAAACTGAACAGGTATTTGTGAGCTAATGTATTATTAAATCTTGTATCACTTTCATTATAGCGCCATTTTGAGGGAGGTCTGTTGGAATCTGGTCCAATATACATACTGTATGCAAAAAAGGCGCAACCATTCCAATGAATAATGACTAATATGTTTATTACAAGATTAGCAATTCGTACTGCATTTGGGTAACTAGTTTGAGTTTCTGTCCTTTCTATAAGTTCACTCATTCTATTAAAGCGAATAACTCTATTAATTCGCACTATAGGATAATCAGTTCCCACGAAGATATATATTAAATCAGTAGGAAGAATGCTTATTATATCAACTTTGAAAAATGAACTTTGGAAATAATATTTCCTCAGCTTAGCCGAATCATGGACCAGAAGACCTTGTTCCAAATAGCCTACAAAGAGAAAAAAAATGTATATATTTATATAAAGAACAAATCAGGAAATACATGCAAAAATAAAATAAAATTATACTTAAAAATAATTTACACACCCGCATAATCTACAAAAACGGGGGGGGGGGGGTAGATTTGAGATAAGCTACATTTCAATTTTTACTACCTTAGCAAACAATATTTAATTAGAAACATTGTCCGTTTTATTAAAACCGATTCTTTGCGAATTTTTAATTTATTGCTTTTTAATTATCCTAGGCTGCAGAAAGGAGTTTGTTATTAACTGAAAGGAGACCCTTTGATTCCTCTTGGATGCCTTAAAGGAACCGAGCAGGGCAAATTCCTAATGTCCACTCCATACGTTCTTGTCGTTGCAGCTGTTATTACTGTGTTTATTCATATAGTATACGAACATGGATGGGCTGCTCACCAACACGCATTAGTCAGCGTGGTGAGTTTATTGGCTTTTTACCTCTGAGTTTAAGATCAAGAAACACCATGGTCTTTCTTCTCAGTGCCTGATAAGGCAGAATGAATGTTTGTGTAAATGATAAATATTTTTCCAATACATATATACAATTATGACAGACAAAAATAAAGCATGGCCCTTATTCCCAGGAGGCTGTAAAGTCATCAACCAAGGCAGCGGTTGGTGGCTGAAGGCAGAGGGTGCTAAGAATCCCCTGATTGCAGACCCAGGCTGCCATTTGATGACGACTTTTTATTTAGGTACTTACAACTGCAGATCACTTTCAAGTGAAGGAAGATTGCAAGAATTAGAAGAAGAACTGTCTTATATTAAATGGGATATTATTGGACTTTGTGAAGTTAGAAGAAAAGGAGAAGAAACAATTGATTTAAAAAGTGGACATATACTCTATTATAAAGGCACACATATTGGAAATACAAGTGGAGTAGGATTCATTATAAATAAAAAGTGGAAGAACAATATTGTGGAGATTGATGGTGTATCGGACAGAGTGGCAAGATTAGTTATACAACTTAATAGCAGATACCAAATGCAGATAATTCAGGTTTATGCCCCAACAAGTTCTCATAGTGATGAAGTAGTAGAAGATTTTTATATGGATGTACAAAAGGCTTTTGATCAGAGTAAACAACATTTTAAAATTGTTATGGGAGACTTTAATGCTAGAATTGGTAGACAAATGAAAGATGAAATTGCTGTAGGTAATTTTGGTTATGGTAATAGAAATGAGAGAGGACATAGACTTGTGGAGTTTGCAGAAAAAGAAAAACTTTATATTATGAATTCATTTTTTGAAAAAAATGTTAAAAGGAAATGGACATGGAAGCATCCAAATGAAGGTACAGCAGAATTGGATTATATTTTGACTAACAGAAAATACATATTTCAAGATTGTAATGTTCTTAATAAATTTAACACAGGAAGTGATCATCGATTAGTAAGGTGTAAGTTATGTGTTAATGTAAAACTAGAGAGACAAAAATTATTAAGAAAAACAATATTTACAGTTGATATTCCTAATCTTCAGAAACATTCTAATGAATTTAAATTAGAACTTACAAATAGGTTTCAAGTGTTAGGAGATTTTGAACATGATTCAGATTTGAATGAAATTAATATGAAAATAACTGATACACTTTTAAAAACTGCAACAAACATAGCTGGTAGAAAAAAGCAGCAATTGACTAATAAAATTTCTACTGAGACTAGAGAATTTATGAAGAAAAGAAGGAATATGAAGATATACAAAAATGATGTATTAAAAAGAATTGAATATCTCGAATTTTGTAAAATGGTACGGAAAAGAATTGAAAATGATATAAGAAAGTATAACTATGAAATAGCAAGGAAAGCTGTAGAAGAAAATAAAAGTCTCAAAAATGTTAAACAAAATTTTGGTATTGGTAGGAAATTTATATCTGCAATAAGAAAAAAAGATGGAATTATTACTAAAAAGAGAGATGACATCATGAAATTGGTAGAAGATTTTTATCAAGAATTATATAGTAATAAAGAACAAGTACCTCCTATATCTATTACATCTTCCGAATTGCCCAGAATTTTAAATGAAGAAGTAAGACATGCAATTAAGTGTATGAAGAAAGGAAAGGCTCCAGGAAATGATGGAATTATAATTGATATATTAAAAGAAGCAGGTGAAGAATTAGAAACAATTTTAGCAAAGTTATATACCAAATGTCTAAATAATAAAGATGTACCGGAAGATTGGAAGAATGCAGTAATAATATTAATATTTAAAAAAGGTGATAAAGAAGATATTAGAAATTACAGACCTATCAGCCTTTTATCAGTTTTATATAAAATTTTTACCAAGATAATTACAACTCGTCTACAGAGAACTTTGGATTTCCACCAACCAAGAGAACAAGCTGGATTTAAAAGTGGTTTTAGTACAATAGATCATATCCAGATATTGAGAGAAGTCATAGAAAGGACAAACGAATATGAGTTGTCATTATGTTTTGGATTTGTAGATTATGAAAAGGCATTCGATTCTATACACATTTCTTCAGTGATTAAAGCATTGGATCATCAAGGTATAGATCCAGGATATTGTCATATTTTAAAGAATATTTATAAAAATGCAACAGCAACAATTAGATTACATAATGATACTGGAAAAATCAACATTGAGAAAGGTGTAAGACAAGGTGACTCCATATCTCCAAAACTCTTTACAGCAGTTCTGCAAGAAGTATTTTGTGGATTAAAATGGGAAACTAAAGGAGTGAAAGTAAATGGAGAGTATTTAAGTCATTTAGATTTCGCAGATGATGTAGTTGTTTTTGCAAATAATGCTTCAGAGCTGCAGGAAATGTTGCAGGAGTTAGCAGATGAAAGTAGAAAAGTAGGACTAAAGATAAATGTTAAAAAGACTAAAGTAATGTTTAATCGATTTGCTCAAAATATGAAAATAAAGATTGATTATGAAGAATTAGAAGAAGTTAACAGTTACAAATACCTTGGTCAGATTATTAATACAGATGGAAACATAATGGAGGAAATTAATCATAGAATTAAGCTTGGTTGGAGTGCTTTTGGTAGAAATAACTTGATACTAAAAGGAAATATGCCTATGTGTTTGAAAAGGATGGTTTTTAACAAATGTGTTTACCAGTTCTTACTTATGGATCTGAGACTTGGACACTTAATAGAAGAGCAATACAGAGACTTCAGACCACTCAAAGGAGTATGGAGAGATGTATGTTGGGAGTAACAAGAAGAGATCGAAAACGCAATGTATGGGTAAGACAACAAACAGGTGTTACTGACCTTATTGAAAAAATTAAAAGATTGAAATGGAGTTGGGCTGGACATATTGCTAGAAGAGATGATAATAGATGGACAATTGAAATTTTAAACTGGATTCCAAGAGATTGTAAAAGATCCAGAAAGAGACCACATGTGAGATGGATGGATGAAATAAGAAAATGTGCAGGGGTGTTGTGGAGAAGAGAAGCTAAAGATCGGAGAAGATGGATTAAACTTGGAGAGACCATCCTGCAGTGGATTGATAATGGTTGATGATGATGATGATGAATTATCCTATCTATGTTTGTAATCCATATTTAAAAGAACTACTTATGCAGCCATTCGGAGTATTCAAACTTTATATGTGCGATTCTATTATATCTTTGAAAAAATATATATTTTAAATTGATAATATTCTGAACTAAGAATCACAGACCTAAATTGAATTTGATTTGTACTATATATAGAGTTTAAAGTATCGTGTAAAAATGTGTATCTTGAATTAATTTAAAGAAATCGATTGCATGGAAGCAGTCAAAAATCATTGGTTAAACATTTTACTTGTATATTTGTGCAACTTTTTAATAAAATTTCAATCGCTTCATAATGGAAACCTACTAATAAATTTAAGATTGAAATCAGAAATGTATTCTTAACAGTATTTTATAATCGTCAGAATTGCATATTTGCAATATAAAAACTAAGCAAATGTAAATTATATATATTTTTAAATAATAATAACAATAATATACATATATACGCCACACATGGTTTCGAATCCAAAAAAACTAACCCAGTTTTCTCCTCCAAGATTAGTTGATAAAAAAAATACATAACCATTCTTAACTAAAATAAAAGTGGGTTGTAATTTTTATTTATCTGTTCAGTTATTGTGTAAGACTTTTTGAAGAGATTTTTGTTCTGTAGGATACTATTTAAAAACTATTTTTACTACTATTTAAAAACTATTTTGCCTTTTACCTGCATATATATATATTAAAGATCAGCCTTTTCAACCTTCCGCTTAGCTATATAGAGATGGAGAGAGATATACGTATGTGTAATAATTTGTTTCCCAAGACGCCATTCGTCAGCTGTTATGTCAACTCGAGATCATCATTACTCGACAAATCGTAAGTCCGTGAGGGAAGCAAGTTATCAAAATTAAAAAAAAAAAAATTATACTTATTTAAGTTATAAATAGATTTTGTTCTCATCTTTTATTCAGCAATTACTAAATATAATTGAATCAAATGACAAATTATTGAAAGCTAAAAACAACTCTCCACCAGAGACTCACCTTCCAAAGTTACAATTAATTTCTTTGAATGTTTATGTTTCCCCCCTCACATCTCTACCATCAAACATGGCTCTCTACAATGCCCTCTTTCACACGCACACAAGAGCGGAATGTACGATATTCTCAACTCCATAAACTTTTTAATATTACAATATACCAGCAATCATTCTCAGGGTCCAGATTTATAGTGTGGAGCTTCAACTATTCCCTTCCAAATATTTATTGCAGACCACTGAACATTATCCCAGCGAATTTAAGTCGAATAGACACACACTTATTCTAGAAGCTAATGTTCATTCTCAACTAAGGATAATAATCCTGATCATCATCATTATCATAATAATAATAATAATAATAATAATAATAATTATTATTATTATTATTATTATTATTATTATTATTATTATTATTATTATTATTATTAAAAACTACTAAACAGTTACTTAAATGAAATATTTATTTGCACTAAATTTTGATTAGATCCTCATCGACTGGTGGAAAAGAAATTTCATGTCCACTAGTGACATCAGTCATAGTACAATAAACTTAATAAGCTAAAGATTAAATTTAAATTTAAATTCTTATCTTAGATGTTTGCCATATGATCATTATAATTTCAAATATAACTAAATGTTTCAGCAGATTCATTCTCAAATCTCAACCAATGAATAAAAAAAAATATATTAATTTAGTAGTAATATTTCATAAGGATATTCCATGGCACATCTGTACTGTAAAGTATGGAATATTTTCTACAACTTTTCTATATCAAATTTCTGGAATCAATGGATACCCAAGCATTAAGACACAATCCCAAAATTTAAATTCAAAACAAAATATTTATTAACATATTAACTATAGCTAATACAATATAAAAACAAACTTCGTAGCGATCCAAATAGCAAAAAAAAAAAAAAATAACGAAATAATAATCACAACATATTTATAAAGGATTTACATTGGCTACGGATTACAATTTCTTTCTGGGTTCATCTCATCTAGGATATGACCCTCGTCCCAACATCGGTATTCATATTCTAGTACTTGGAACAAATAACTCCTATATAACAGACTGTTAAATAAACTATTTCGACCCGATTCGTGACTTATCAGTTTGAAACACCAATTATTTTATTTTCTGAAACAGCGCTTTATCAGTACTAATGTTAGACCAAATATAATTATTACCAGAACAGTTAACTTTTAGCCCTTATCAAATCAATATTTCTTTTCTCTCCATTAAGGAATTCACCTAACTTATAAATTACTTTCATTTTTGGTACTTAAACCTCCAACTAATTTTATAACTTGATACTCCCCATAAACTTAATGCTTAACTTCTATTCACTAATTGTATAATAATTTAAGAAGTTACACTCACACATCCACAATTGAATTGGATACTTTGTCCTCATATTTCTCTAGCATTTTTTTACCAGTCCAGAGGTGACTTGCATCAGTGTGAGCTGGATGTGATGTGCTTTGCTAGTCTGGGTTTAAATTATTAACTTTGAATTTGGAATAATTATGGGTTCGATAATAAGCTGCAGCTGCGAGCCCAAATCAAATAACTAGTTTCAACTAATACATAATGACCTGGCAAAACAGTAAACAATATTTAATTTACTCCATGGTGATAATGATAATACACTTGCAAGAGAAAATAAATCAAGAATCAACCTTTTGGTGACAGCATAAACCTTAGTGTGCCTTTTACCTGAGGCTATAAGACATGTGAGGACCTTGTCTCTACACATATAGAAAAGGATATGCTAAATCACCACATACTACAACCATATAAAATATTTATCTTTCATGAAGCAAACTAATAATGGAGCTGGGAATATATCTTTAGATCTCCAAACACCTTCAAAGTTAAGTACATTTAATCGAGAGAGAGCTATGCTCCATCTCAGCCTTCGAATTAGCAAGAACTAAGCTCACCCCGAACAAACAAAGGTCATTTGCACTCTCACTTAACCTAAGGGTATCATATTATCGATGTATGAACCGATAATTTTAAAACTAGTCTAATGTGACTTAAGCACAAATTTTCATTAAAGCATTAATACTATAGACTAAAAAATGGACATCATTTATTTAGACACATATTATCTTAACTCAATCACCCTTTAGGTCATAGCAAAAAAATACATAAAATATATAAATGAACTAATAAACATGCAAACATTAATTTTAAAACTATTAGCATATCAATACTGTAAACCTCTTTTATTAAATACCGAATAATATTAGGTTTTCTGTTTTAACTGAAACTTCATATCGGGTCAAAATTTTAAACCTAATTTAAAACTTATAATAAATGAAATTCAACATATAGCATAATAAATATACAATAATAAAGGGGAAAAAATTTACTTAAAGTTTTTTCAGCACTCTGCCTCATCTGCGACTGTTCTCCCTTTTGAAAAATTTTTCTGTGTTTTAATACTAATTTTATCCTAAGAAAATAGATACATAGCCATGGCTTGGCAAATTTCAAGTAAGTTGCAATTTTATTTGAGACAAAACGAATTTTGAGACGCAGATTTAATAATAGTTATATTACTCATCAGGATCCTAGCTCACTTATTACTTCATCATAAAAAAATATACATTTGCAATATCATTTATTCCATAGTCACTTGATAGTGAATTCCTCATTCTTTATGGATTGAATCATTTTTCTTTATTAAATTTTTTATCAATTTGAATCAAATATTTAGCTCAGATTAGATGCTTAAGGCTGCACATTTGTAATATCTTTCATAAGTCTTTCATCCAATATTTCTTTCTTTCAGATCTCTACTTCGGTTATTCTGACATGTATTCTACAATTTGCTGTTAAAATTATTTTCATACAAGAACATAAAGTTTTCTCTGGTAAAAGCAATTAATCATAAGAATATACTGCTCAGATTTGGTTATGTCTTTATCATCAATAACACAGATGCACAATTAAAGCCATTGTTTTTTCAGTCTTCTATGCTTTATTAAACACATCCATCTAAGTATCATAGGAAACATTTTTGACAGAATAAATATCAATAAAAGTCTTTACCTGAAATATCTTGTGCTGGGAAGATTGGAGTATCTGGGTTAGATGCATTGCATTATCCATGATTTACTAACATTTGTTGTGCTGGCAATTTCAGTTATAATTAACTTCTGAAGGAGATCCAGTGAGCCTAATTTAGTGGTTTAAGGACATATTTTATAATTACACTATACTTTTAAATAATTCATAGGTCAGAAGATGGCAACCATAGAAGAGAATAACTTTGCCCCCAAAAAAATGAAGCAAAATTTTAATTATGTGCAATCATGACATGAACAATTTAGAGAAGAACCACTTCCCCCAATGTATCATCCCTTTTATAAACTTTGATTGTCCATCATCCTCTGGCCTACCTATGTAATCTTTGACCCTTGGTATTAAGTGCTAATTGGCTCATCAAACATAATTTTGACAATAATTATTCACAACACAGCCTACCCCATGTGATGTGCTTGAAATTTTTCCCGCTCTATGTAAAAAAAAAAATGTCGGAATAAATTGAGAGAAAAAAATTTTACAATCAAAAGAGTAGACTAAAATTTTGATTTAAAATTCTTGAACGACTATAATTATTGATGGTCTTAAAACTGATATGAAACAATTGTTCTCTCAATCCCCTTTCCAACGATATATTGCATGATATATAAAAATTGAGAATTGTTCCTATAATTAAGATTTTATATATCGCACGCACACACACACTCATGCACGCCCATTTATTAATAATCTTCACTATTTACTTGTAGCGAATTTCAAATAGCCTTAAACCTATTTATAGTTTTTTTAAAAATTTTATAGTTATCCCCCTAAATTAAATATTAAACAAGTGTTATTACAACAAGTTAAATTTCCTGACCTTTCCATATATTAAACTTTCATTTTCCAAATAATATAATTTGTCCAATTCAACACTTAAACCTTTATAAACAAACATATTCACAATTTTTCTGTTTGTGGGAGTCTTATCCCCTTCCACGCATTCAATACTCTTATACATTAGACTTTTCAATAAACTACAGACATAATTTTATTTATATATCTATTCCGAGCTTCATTTGATCTGCACTTTTTCAATGCAAAAAATTTTATTTTATTTTCAAACTGTTCAAAACCAGCATTGCCCTCAACTCATCGATCTTTGGTTTCTTTGATCCAAATCAAAGATCACAATATATGCCATCATCGTCATTTTTAACTATTTTTACCTATTTCTAGAATGAAAGTCTTTTCATGTTTAAAGCAGTTTCTCTAATTTATAGGGGGTTTTTCTTTCAACGTCACACTAGTAAATTTTCTTCCTTCGTCTATTTCACATGTGATCTCTCTAAGTCTTTAACAATCTCTTGTGTCTCTTTAAATCTTTAAAAATCCATCTATTAGCATCTTTTCTGGCAATAAGTCCAAACAACTTCATTTCAGTCTTTTATTTTTTTCAATGAAGTTACTGATAATTGTGTTCTGTTGTTCATATGGTTAATTTTTGATCTCTTATTGTTACTTCTAATATACATCTCTTTATATTTATTAAATGATCTGAAGTCTTTTCATTGTTCTTCTGTTACATGTCCAAATATACTAAGTTATTTCTATCAAAAACATTCCATCCAATCATAATTCTACTATTAATTTCATTTATTATGTTTTCATCTAATAGTTATTCATGATTATCAATCTTTATTTTCTTCTTTTAACAAAATTTTTTGAACATTTCTTTAATATTTTTATCATGTACCTTTAGTTCTACTTTCTTCTCTTATTCTGATAACTCTTGTAACATTTCTTGGAAACTTATGAAGTTTTATTTGCAAAATAACTCATCATCTTTAAGATTTAGCTAACTTAAATAATATTCCCATTTTAATCAACAAAACATTTCTTGTAAAACAGCTATAAAATGTTTTTGGATACATGGTATCATCCAGTCCTTATATATTTTGTAATATTGTTTTTCTTTCAGGCAATCAAATCATTGCTGATGTATTTTAATGAATACTCTTTAAAATATGACAACATACAGGATCAATATCTTGATGATTTAAAGATTTACTCACTATGGAAATGCTTACAGAATTAAATACCTTTTTTAAAATATTCAAATTCAAAGCATAACATTTAGTTGTATTTATATGTTGGATTAATATGAGTATTTATGTCTTAGAAAAATTTAACTTTATTTAAATATTCCAAATACATTCAACTATTAGTAATAGCACACGTTAATATATGCACAAACGTTTCGAGAGTTATTATTCTTCCCTCTTCTCCAGGTGATACTGGTCTGACAAGGGACAGTATTAGCATGGGAATAGAACTTGTCACTGGTCAGGCCAGCAACCCCTGAAGAAGAGAAGAGAATAAACTCTCTCAAAACATTGTGCATATACTAACCTGTGTGCTAATGTATTTGGAATATTTAAATAAAGTTAATTTTGTCTAAAGACATTCAATACTAATATTACATGATGGAAATAGTTCAATATATAAATATAACTAAAATACCATCATCACAAACCTTCAGGAAAATAATAGCATTTAGTGCTCCTTCCTATATTTTTTTCAATACATGGATGTGATTCGTTGTTTTAAAAACATTTTTAAAACCAGCTGGCTCATGTGGTTGGTTAGAATCTAAAATTCATTTTAAAAAATTTAGTATAGAACTGATGGAATATTAATAGATCTGTAATTTCTAATATCAATATTGTTACAGCATTCTTGCAATCATCTGACAATCTCTAACATTTAGACATTTGGTATAACTTTGACATCAATTTTTCTATTTTTTTACACACTTCTTTTAAAATACTAAGAATAATTCCATCATTTTCTGGAAACTTTCCCTTTCTCCTAGATTTGATTGCTATCCCACTTCTTCATTTAAAATACTGAGCAATTTAGAAAATGTAGTAATTGTAGAAGATATTTCATTCTTGTTCGTTATTACTATATAATTCTTTATAGAACTCTTCAACACATTTCATAATGTCATCGCTCTTTTTAATAACAGTTTCATCTTTTTTCTTACTGCTAAAATTTTTTTTCTAATACCAAGATATATTTTACAGTTTCGTTTGCTGACAATTATATTTTTTATAATATTATTAACTTTTTAGTATCATTTTACAAAACTAGATTTTCAATATTTATTTAAAAAAGTTATATTTCTTTTTTTTTCATTCGTTGTCATATTTCAATATAAAATTTGCTGGTAAATTGCTTTTTTTTTTCATCAGCTATCTTTTAGACAATTCTTAATACAGTATTTGTTATCTTTTTGCTGATTTCAGTAAACTCTGAATCATCTTCAATGTGAGTTAGTATTTTTTTAAAAATTGTAATTTCTAATGTAAATTTTTGGAGGGTTTCTGGCGGTTAGGAATATCAGTCATTAATACCGTCTTTTTAATAGTTTTTTTCTCTCTAGTTTTGCATTTAACACTATTTTATATCTTACTTACTAACTATTATTTTTTAAATAAAATTTATTAAGAACATAATAATTTTAAAATACACATTTTATGTTAATTTAAATATACTGCTCTTCTGCTGAACTTTATTCGAATACGAATTCATATATATTTTTTCTGATAACTCCATAAGTTTCTGTCTTCTCTTATTTCTGTTCACCAAAACCAAATTTATCCACAACACTTTTATTTTTCAGTCGTTTATCAATTTTAACATTAAATCCTCTCATAATAATTTTGAAATATTGTTTTATCTGATCAAAAGACTTTTTGCACATCCATACAAAAGTCCTTTACTTTTTCATCACAATGAAAATTTGAATTGAGTATAAATCAGAATTATCTACATTTGGCATCTTTCATTAATATGAATTACTAACTAATCTTGTTACTCTGTTTGATATTATATCAATTCCAACAATGTTGTTTTTCTACTTTTTATTTATAATGAATTGCCTTCAACTTATGCTTCAAATATTTGGGCCTTCAAAATAATGTACACTTTCATTTTTTAAATCAATCGTCTCTTCATTTTTCTTTAAACTTCACAAATTCCAACAATGTCCCATTTAATACTATATTGTTTTTTTTTTAACTTTACACTCTTCCTTAACTTGGACATGATTTGCAAGTACGTACTTAAATAGAAGGATATCATCAAATGGTAAATTGAATTCACAAGCAGAAGATTTTAGCACCCTTTGCCTTTGGTCTTCAACAAATGTCTTGTTGGGTAACTTTAGAGCTTCCCGGAGAAAAGGGCCATAATTTAATTTTATTTATTATGGCATAAATATCTATTTAAAAATATCATTTAAATACACAATTTACCTGATATTTGACTTAAGAACTGTCAAAAAAATGAGGAAAAAACCCACGTGTTTCTTGATTTTAAACTGAGATGTAAAACACCAATAAACTCACCACATTGGCTGATACATGTTGGTGAGCAACCTATCCATGTTCATTTATAATATGTATAATCACATATGGGATGAACATTAGAAATTTTCCCTGTTTGGTTTTTTTAGTTTCAAAAAGAAATCAAAGAGTCTCTTTTCAGTTTCCAGACAACTTTTTTTTGCAACCATCTAATATATATAACTACATAACATTAATTTTCTCTTTGCAGTTTAATAAAAAATAAGATTTATCTGAATCACAAATTTAATTATGTATGGCATATTTTATATGCAATAACTACACAAAGTGAAAACATGGTATCCTCTTTATTTAATTTCAACTGCCCCCCTCACCTGCATCATACATCATGTTTTGTTGATAAGCTTTGATTACAATAATAGATATACAGTACTTTTCAGCATATATATATATGTTCAAAAGATGGCGCTATACCAAAACCGCCCCGAACAAGTGTAAGATTTGTTTTACATAAACGAAAAAAGAGTCAGAAATTAACTACCTCTTTCATTTGCTCACCCCCCAGATCAGCTGATTTCAAGCTGGTTTGCTCTCCTCAGTGGGGGATAGAGTATAGAAACTAGATCTAAAACACTGACTCTCAAGTGTTTATGCAAAACGTTTCTATCAGATTGCAAGCGTGAATTTTTCAGACAGGTAAAGTCTTCAAACTCAGCCTAGCAAGCCAGATATTTATATGGGTCTGATCTCAGTTCAGAATCACCATATAATCAAAGTCTCTGCAATATATATCATTGCAAGAAAACTTTAAAGGTACATTTATGAAAAAACAAAAACAAGTTAATTACGTAACCTGCTATCACTTGTTATTTATGTTCAAAAGATGGCGCTATACCAAAACCGCCGAACAAGTGTAAGATTTGTTTTACATAAACGAAAAAAGAGTCAGAAATTAACTACCTCTTTCATTTGCTCACCCCCAGCAGCTGATTTCAAGCTGGTTTGCTCTCCTCAGTGGGGGATAGAGTATAGAAACTAGATCTAAAACACTGACTCTCAAGTGTTTATGCAAAACGTTTCTATCAGATTGCAAGCGTGAATTTTTCAGACCGGTAAAGTCTTCAAACTCAGCCTAGCAAGCCAGATATTTATATGGGTCTGATCTCAGTTCAGAATCACCATATAATCAAAGTCTCTGCAATATATATCATTGCAAGAAAACTTTAAAGGTACATTTATGAAAAAACAAAAACAAGTTAATCACGTAACCTGCTATCACTTGTTATTTATGTTCAAAAGATGGCGCTATACCAAAACCGCCGAACAAGTGTAAGATTTGTTTTACATAAACGAAAAAAGAGTCAGAAATTAACTACCTCTTTCATTTGCTCACCCCCAGATCAGCTGATTTCAAGCTGGTTTGCTCTCCTCAGTGGGGGATAGAGTATAGAAACTAGATCTAAAACACTGACTCTCAAGTGTTTATGCAAAACGTTTCTATCAGATTGCAAGCGTGAATTTTTCAGACCGGTAAAGTCTTCAAACTCAGCCTAGCAAGCCAGATATTTATATGGGTCTGATCTCAGTTCAGAATCACCATATAATCAAAGTCTCTGCAATATATATATATCATTGCAAGAAAAACAAATCTTACACTTGTTCGGCGGTTTTGGTATAGCGCCATCTTTTGAACATAAATAACAAGTGATAGCAGGTTACGTGATTAACTTGTTTTTGTTTTTTCATATATATATATAACATTGAAGCTTTTTATATGTATAGTATGTATATGTAAATTAAAATTATAGTATAAACAAAATTTAAAAACTAATAATTTATTATTATTATTATTATTATTATTATTATGAAATTTTAGAAAGCTCTTATATATATTTTTTTCATATTCAAAAAATAATTACAATCTTATTATACCATAATTTTATTTTTTAAAATAAAATGAATAGCAAAATGTCTGACTTTCATCACAGTTATATATACTCTGGATGAATTTTTTATATAACTTTTTTCACTCTAAGAAACAATAAATAGTCTTGCTACTAGTGGACTATGGCCTATTGATGTTGTTTTAAGTTCATAACTATTTTGGAATCTATACAATTTCCTACTTGTTGTTGACCACTTTAGATTCTCATTTAAATTCTTCAAACTTTAAAGTTTTTGACACAGTATAGAAATGATTTATAGTTTTTTTTCTGTCAATACTAAACATTACTAAATCAATAACTTTCATTTTATCAATTAAAAAAATATTTACAATTTTTTAATAAATTTTACAAAAATTTTACAATTAGAACACATTTTTAGTACATGATATATTGTACATATCAAATTTAGAAAGAATAATAAAGGAAAAAATAAAATATATGTACTTTCAAAGAAAGCCAAAGAAAAGCTATATCATAACATTTATTAAATTTATGAATTTTAATCTTTCTACTTTTTGCTTATTTACATTTTTTGTTAGTCTATATACATTTTGGATGGCATATAATTAAATTAGTGTATATTGAAACAACGCATATTGTGGTTTTCATTATATACCTAAAAACTTAGGAAGCGCTTAGCTTATATAAACTTATAAACAAAGTTAAACTTCTCTAACAAGCATGTTAGTGCAGACTTATTAGTAATACCTATCTATAATAAAATGATGACAATAATAATAAGAATAAATACTTTTAAATTTCTTCAACAGAAAAAAACAATAGTGAAAAATTTAGCCCGCTAAAAAAACCTTAAACCTTCTTTTTATTTAATGCAATATTTATTAAACAATTTATAAAATATCAGATAAGTAATTTTATTAAACCCTGGTATTTACCATAACTAAATAAAGATGAAATCTAAGAAAGATAATCTAATCTTGAATTAATATCTTAAATGGTTAATGAGGGCCATATTTTTTTGTGAATTAAAAATAAAGTAACATCATTATTATTAATGATTATTCGACTTTTTATTACAATTTTTTTGATTCACCTTGAACTTATCTTTGTGACATATACTCTTAAATGATTTTCTATATTCTGAAAAGATTAATTCTACAGTATCTATAATGCAGTGTTCTATAAACTCCCTTTCAGAAAATGGGTTTGGATTTCTGACTTGTTGTATTTTTTTTATTATATATCACTATTTGATAAAGCTTCTTTTCAAGTTTTCTATTTTAATACTTCTTTCTTTCTCAATAATTTGTTATAATCAGAATATTTAATAAATAGTGTCTTTTAATAATGTGTTCTTTCCAGACACATCATGTACATTGATTTACTATTTCTTTCTATATAAAAAAGTGCATTGGTCTTTTTCTTTTCAGATGCATGATTTTTTATGTCAATTTTTCTTATATCTTTCTCCTTTAGCTATCTTAATAAAAAATGCAAAATGATAATAATAAAATGAAGTAAAATGTTAGTTTTATTTTTGTGTTCATCTGTGAAAATCACTATAAAAACAAATAAAATGCTCTCAACATTATAGATTAAATCCATAATCAGATAGACCACACAATATAGATAATTTATTAGAATATTACACCTCTAATAGAATGAAGTAGAATTATTATAAAGGTTGAAAGAGAAAAAATCTAGTTGAGAAAATAAATATTTTATTTTACTCAACTCTCAATTCTATATTTGCACTGTATATTTGTACTGCGCTATGAATGTGTTTAAAAAGAAGTTTTATACAGGCCCATTTTATATACATTTGTGAAAATGTCTGGGAGCTAAATTGAGAACCCTTGATGGGTATATTGGTCTATGGACTGGAGGTTATCCACTCCTACATTAAGCTATTTATACCAATGATATTAATGCTGCTTTTTGAATAGTTGCATTAACACTTCAAAAAATAAAATAAATTGTAGCAGAACACTAATATATAGTAATTAAAAAACAGACTCTAATTGCAATTTAATCTTACTTAATAAGTTACAAAAAAAAGAATCAGGCTACTTATGTATTTAATCTTGATAATGTGATCATGTGTTAAGAGGTAAAAGTTCACAGAAAATGAAAGCTAAAGAAATGTAGATCATTTCTAATAAAAGTCACACATTAATCATAATCGGAATTTTCGTTAATTAATTAATAATGTGATTTCTGTCATTAACATTTTTTACCATTTGCCTATATATGGTATTAAATTACTAAAAGTCCACTCGATGCCTTTGGAAAAGTTTAAAAATGTGTTTTTCTATTATCAAACATTTATTGAGTTTATTTATATACTGAATTACATCTTGCATTTCAATGAAAACGTAGTTTATTGTCCAAGCTGCCTGCTGCAACATATGTTAATTAATACATGCATTACATAGAGATTTAGTTCAACTACTCATTATAAAGACTTTAAGGTGCTGCAATATCTGGATTATGAATTACAACATAAAATGTAACAGAACGTTTCATAACGTTATAAATCATGTTCAATGCCTTCCTTGCCTTCAGGAAATTTTCCAAACCACTTGTAAACATTCTGGTAGCTCATGACTTCATTGCTATGCCGAGTTTGCCCAATTTAAAATAAAATGTAATTATAGAAAGTTCCACCAAGAATTAAGGTATAGAATATACTGTCACATTTTATGTCATAACTCATGAAGCAGACATTCGAGCACCTTAACATTTTTGTGGTAAATATTGAAATTATGTCAATATGTAATGCATGCATTGATTAAGAGATGGCAGTTCAGGCAGCTTGGAAAGGAAACCAGTCAACAGTCTATTTTCGTTGGAATATACGGTATATATTTATATAATTTTTAAAAACTTATCCATTGCATAGAAAGCATAGAGAATTAAAATACATTCAAAAATGGTACTACTTTTAAATATGAGCCTGCATTTATTGAAAGAGAAAAACGTGGACTGACTGCCTATAGCAACAATGGGTAAATGCGGCTCTTAGTAGAGTTAAGAGCCGCTCCCATTGAAATCCGACTTTACTTCAGATTTTTTTTTTAATTGCACAAAAATTTGTAATTTGACAGAAATTTTAATCAAACATTTTTATTACTTATTTTATTATAAATTATATCATGTATAAAATGTATATACTATTTTCAAATATATTGACAAACTGTACATTAACGGCATCTTATCATCATTAATAGTATTCTGACTCATGGACAGATCCAGAGAATAGTTACTTCATCAATTTATCCATTCCATTTGTGGAACTCCTAAATGCTATCATAACATTTTAAAAAAAAAAAAATACCCAAAATTAGAAAATGAACAATGACAAACTCTCCATATAGAAGTGGTGATCATATGGTGTTCAGTGTCTTAATTAGAAAATGAAACTTGGTTTTCTGACTTAATTTTCCTTACAGACATTAAGGAGCATTTGCAAACCCTTAATCTGACTTTCCAAGAAAAGGGGGAAGTGATTAATGATTTGTCACAAACTGTGTTTAGTTTAAAAGATAAACTTTTGTGCCCGGTCTTAGAATCAGAATATTTAGTCATTTTCCAGGCGTAAAAGCAAAAATATAACTAATATCAAAGAAGAAAAATTAGACGAATATAAAGAAAAATTGGATTGCAAGTGGATTTTAAATGTAGGTTTGAAGATTTGAAAAGTTTTAAATCTACATTTGTTTTGTGAACCCATTTATTTGTGATAGTATTGAAGATGGATTTCCACTTTCTGAAATAATACTTGAAGAAAAAGCAGCTGGGAAATTGGAGTTATTAGAGATGAAAAAGGATCAGACATTGCAAATGCATCACAAATCTGGTTCTGTGCTTGAATTTTTGAAATTCATGTCAGGAACAAAATATCCATACTTAAAGAACTCTGCTAATTTTTGTTACAACATATTGCTAAGTATCATTGTATTCCACAATGAAGCTTGTGAAGTTGAAATATTGTTCATAGTTGACCAATCAGCAACTCACAGTTGCTGCGAGTTGCTATTAAAAGTTTTAACAAATTATACACCAAATTTCAAAGTGTTGACCAAAGGTCTTGTTAAATGTTATACTTTTTATTGATAAACTTTTATTATTATATTTTATTTTTATTATTCAAATTTTGAAATAATTATTTTATATTTTATTTCGCTTAATTATATTTTCTTATATACTTTATTTAGCAGTTAAAACTTGTATAGAATACGTCATCATATTAGTTAAATTAAATAATATTTGACTACCGTATATGTATTTATTTTCGTGTTCAATATGGTGTGGCTCTTTATAATATATTTATTTATTTTTTATTTTAAGTATAAACTTTATTAAAACACAACATATTTACATAATTACAAGATAAATGTTTAGTTCAGACAAAAAAAAGGAACAGTGTTATCCTTCACTAGTCCATTATACACATTGCATCATGTTCACTTAACTTTTCTGTCACCTGTTAATTGTCACTGTTTACGATTTAGACCTTTTTCTTTAACAACAACATTACAATTCTTTATTATATGTTTTACTCCCAGATTTCACATTTGGAGAGAGCAATTCCTCCTCATACACGATGGAAGGTTTTTTGGGCCAATATTTTAGGCATAAGTTAAAGTAGTTTTCCCAATCTTTATCTATTTTTTTTAACCAATTGAATTTCTTATTATCAAATAAAAGTGAATATCTTATTGCCCACAATGATTTCAACGTATGGATCATTACATTCGCACCGTGCGGGTTAAAGTTTATAACATATTTTTTCATAAGATATTTGAAATTTATTATATGCCTGTGAAAGACCTTCATTCTAATTTCTCTAAAGGCGTAGCAATCTTCAAACAAGTGCATAAAAGTTTCACTGCCCCTGTTACACATATTACAGGTTTCATTCAAACTCAATTCCAGTCTTTTATTAATATAGGTAGTTGTAGGTAGAATCCCATTGATTAACTTAAAAATAAATCTCATTGATGTCTGAGGTGTATATATTGAGTGAAATTTTTTTAAGACATTTTTCATTGAACGATTCAACCAATTATTTTCATTTTGGTAATTTGCTTTTTTTAAATCTTTATATCTAATACCATCTAGGGTGTTTACATCAAGTTCATCTTGCAAGTCTTTATATGCCATTAACATATCCGTAAGATACGATCTTTTTTCAGCTCCCAATCCGTTAATAATAAATATAACACCATTTGGGAGATTAAATGACTGATCTTTGGCTGCATTCATATAAGCTTTAGCAATAACAAATCAAACATAAGCTTTTGGGTCAATTAAATTCAGACCACTCTTATTTATTGGAAGCTGTAAAAGCGAGGTAGAGAGGAGATAAGTTTTCTTTCCGCATATGAATTTTTTTGTCATCTGTATAATCTTTAGGTTTGATTTATTATATAATTTTAACCATGGGCCGTAATATCCTAGCACTCCCATTATAATTGCATTAAATATTTTGGTTTTAGTTATTTCATAGAGTTTAAAAGGTATAAAACCATTAATTCTTTTTTCTATTTTCCTTGTGACTAATTGGTTTAATAGTTTATTCATCTTAGTTTTTGATAAATATAATGGAAGGCCAAGGAAGGACTTAGGCAGGGCTACAAACTCATTGGGAATTCTTTTTCCTGTTGCCGATTGCCAAGCTGCTGATTTATTTACTTGAATTAACGCTCCAGCTGCCTGCTGAAAGCTCCAGCTGCCTGCTGAACGCTCCAGCTGCCTGCTGACATTTTTTGATTATATTCATTACAACATCAATATTATAACAGTTTTTAAAAATTATTGTAATATCATCTCTAAATGCTGTGACCTTTAGTGAAACTTCCAATTGGGGCAGGTAAATTCCATTTATTAGTGTCCCTATTTCTTTTATCATGGGATCTACATAAATTGCAAACAACAGTGCTGCCAAAGGTGATCCTTGCGGAATTCCTCTATCTGGGGCAAAAAACTCTAATCTTCTCATAAAATTTTTATAAGAGATTCTATTATTCATAATGTAATTTTTTATTGCTTTCAATAAGAATTGATCATCTATAAGCTCCTTTAAGGTATTAAATAGATAAGATCAGTTAACTAGGTCAAAAGCAGATTTAAAGTCAATTTGTAATGCAAAATACTGTGTTAAATTATGCATCCTGACATGCTTGATAGCTTCTTAGATTTTAATAGCCACATTTACTTCTCTCTTGCCTTTTACAGCATGATGCACAGTTGATATCTTGTTACTGACTTTTCTAAATAATTTTTTTTGCAATATTCTAGCAATTATTTTAGCATTAATATCTTCAATTCTTAGTTCTTCAAACAGGGCATTTTCATATTCTTTTCTTTTTAAATGCTGAAGAGTATTCTGTTGTTAATATATGGCCAATCGAAAGTCTCTGAGCACATTTGATTATAAAATTTTAATAAAGGGCCAATCAGAAGATAACCAATTTGCTTATACACTGTTGCTGGGATTTCGTCATTTGTTAATACTGTTTGCAACTTTAATCTCTTTATTTCAACTAAGACCTCCTGATGTGAGATGTAACCATTCATAGTTTGCTTTAATTGCATCTAGAATTGTTCACTCTCAATTCTTCATTTGCCTGTAATTTCTTTTAATTTCGCAACCATATATTGATTTACCTCATCACCTGATATCACAGAGTCTTCAGTTGTCATCATCAATGGGATATTATTGGTGTGATGGATGTATATTTTTGCATAGTTAATTGTTGGCTTCACTATTTTATTAAGATCTGGGATTAATTTTCTTATTCTTCATGTGTATGTTTCTTCCTGCATTCTTTTATATATATCATTGTATTCCAGTTGCAATTTCTTCACTAAATCATTATTTTCTCTGAGGCTGGATATAGTACTTAGTATTTTATTGATTTCAATAATTCTATTTTTGATTTGATTTTTTTGTGTTAACACATTATTTGTGTTATTAATAGGCTTGAGATAATTTTTTTCATTTTATTCCATGCAATACATGGAGGTAGCTTTGATTGTCTTGTATAGTGGTTTGATACTATCAAAATGTTAAACATTTGATCAACTGTAAAGTTTATCTGGCTCATAATGTTCTTTTTAATAGTAAAGACATAGGCTTTATCTTTTATTACATCATAACTTTTTATCTCCAGTAGTATTCTTAGGTGATCAGAAAAGCCTACAAGAGAAGTTTTAATGAATTAATCTTTCACTTTACCATTCGACACAAAGAACAAATCTATTAGTGAAGTATACCTGCTGTTAAAAAATGTGTAAGCACCCTTACCATATTTCATTTTCAATTGATATACTGCAAGAGCTTCTAGTTTGTTTTTCAGGCTTTTAGGAATATCCCGGTAGGAGCAATTGAAGTCACCTTCCACCACAACAATGCTCGGCTTCTGCATTAACTTATTTTGTATAGCATGAATTAACTTAGGGATATCATTACCTTTATTAATTGAGTATACCGCAATTAGGTAATGAGGCCTATCACAAAAGGTAAAGGAAATCACTATAAAATTTATTTGTAACATGATTATTTGTATGATTCTTATACTTGATCTCATATTTATTAGTAATGCAACTCCCTGTGCTAATTTTTTATTCATTTTGTACAGAAACACATTTACCTTTACAAGTCTTTCGGTAATTCAAATTGGTGTGTTGCTACTAATCTTTGTTTCTGATAAGATTATAATGTCAGATTTTTGGGAAGCAATATAGTCTATAATTTTAACCACTTTATCACCTGCATTCATTCCTCTAACATTCATAGATATTATATTTAGTGATTTCTTCATATCTTGGAAATTTAATAATCATTTTATTAGCATCTTACACCACACATCTTTCATCCTCTTTCTTATCATAGGAGTCATTGTTTAATACCGCCAAATTAATATTCAACATTATTTGGTTATCGTCATTATTATCTTTCATAACTTTATTAATCTTTTGATGTGTATTTCTTCTGAGTATTTTGATACTATCCTCATTACCATTTACTTAAGTGTTGCTAAGTTTTTCTGTTTTCGTACTATCTTCATTACCATTTACTTGTTGGTTGATAAGTTCTACCGATTGTGTTATCATAACCATATCTTCGTTTTCATTTTCCATTTGTAAGTCTATGTTATTCTTATCATATGAATCTATAAGACTATAAATACCTGTGACATCTCCAAACTGCAATAGTTCATTTTGACCGGTAACAATTCAACTTCATCTAATATGTCCATATTTTTTAAGTTATCAATTTCTTCTTCATACAATAAATGCTTGTCTCCTGTATTACTAACTATATTACACCATGTCTTAAGTGATGATGATGATATGTTACATAGGTGATTTAATCAGTCAAATTTATTACACTTCATGCAGTTAGCAGTGTCACAGCCTGCTACAATATGCCCCACTTGATTACATTTAAAACACAATGGCGATCTACCCTTTATTATTATGGAAACGGGCATTTGATCTTTTGTTATTTTATGTGGTATCTGTTCTTTTATTACTCCTTTCTTTAATTTAAGTAATACTGTCCATGAGTTTGACAAATTTGGAAAGCTGTGCCCGCATCAATTTTCTTTCTATATTTATTATCTCAGCATAATCTCTTAGTTGGATTTTAAAAAATTCAACATTGAAACTTGGAGGTGTATCAGTATTTTTCCATAGTCCAATGGATTAGGTATCTTTTGTAATATAGTAAATTTTTTTATTTTGAATTTGCTTAATTATGTTTTCAGCTTTACCTTTTTGTTCCTTATTGAAATATTCAATCGAAACGAGCCCTCTAGCAGAAAAAAAAAAGTATATTTGACCGAGTTATAAGTTCATGAGAATATAGAGCCTTTAAGTATTCATCGATATCTGATTTATCAAGTATATATTCTCCTGTTATTATATTAGTTTGAATCACTAAGCTAAAAATTGATGTACTTGGTGACATACACTTTACAAATAGCTTTTTCCAGTATTCATTTAATTTCACAAAAGATTTTGTGGTAAGTTTCTTGCTACTTATATTATCAGCATAGTTATCATTAACGTCAATAAATTTAGTTTTTTCACTGAGTCTTTTTGATTATCTACTATATCTCTTTTTTAAATTAATTTTGATCGTAATCCAGCTTGTTTTATTGCATCAGATTGTAATCTAAAAACTTCATTTGGGTCAAAATTATTATCGCTATCCATTTTTTATTATTATTATTTAGTATTACACACTCTGGATTTTCTAGTCCAACGTTACTACTTAGGCTTTCTCAGTTTTTTGCTAATAATTGCTTTTTCGGTAAGTGCTATATTGTTTTCTTGATTTATTGATTTATTTGTATGTAGTTTTAAATTTATACTATCACTATTATTATCATTTTCTTCTCTTTGTTTATTTAAATTAGTATCACTATTAGTTTTCCTTAATTTACTTTCTTTTCTCATAAACTTAAACGCCATTTTCTCTTTATGATTTTTATTTCCCTCCAGATTATTAGTATCTAAGACTTTAAATTTATCTTTAACTTCACAAATACTTATTTTGGTGTTCTCGTTCTTTTTATTCTTTCTCCCCATTTTATTTTTTTATTTTAAACAATCGTCCCCGTAAATCAAGCAGGAAAGATACTTGCACTACCAACCATTACTCGAAGCGGCAGTCCAAATTCGGCTTTTTATAATATATGAAAAATTGGCATGCGGCTCTCATTGATGGCGAATTTGTTTTTACATTTTACAATCAGTGTACCAATACACATTTGAGTGACTCAGATTATGACCAACTCAGATATAGACTAGATGATCTGAAAAAAAAATTCTACTCCTACTTATAGCTCTAAAAAAATTTCAAGTTTTATCTGGCAAGGATTTGAACCTAAAAGTATAAGCATGGCAGACAAACATGTTCACCACTATATCATGCAGATGTTATAAAAGTACATTACAACTGAAAACAACCAAATTTGTTTATTAAAATTATGCCTATTTATGATAAACTTTACTCTGTAATATCTTGATATCATAAAGGCTTTTATGGCCATAATCCACTAGATATCTATTAAAAGAAGTAATAAATTTAAAACTAATGAAAACAATCACATTAATATATAAATACTGTTGCTCAGTTATTCCTGTGTATTATCCTGATCTACATATATGTGTGTATATGAATGTGAGTATATATAGAAAGCTTTGAATTCCCACAAAATAAAGTTTCTAAATGATTGTCTAAATAAAAGAAATAAAACATAAAATATGTTAGACTTGATGTCCGTGTCCTAGATCAAGTCTAATATGCCTTTGATAAAAATGTGGAACGTCAGGAAGACATTAATAATATTTGATTGTGATTTCCATAAAAGCATTAAATAGAGAAATACATCCATCAATGTATACTACGAAATAGAATTAAAATATATAATAAAACTATATATTGTTTATAATAAATTAAAGTTTTGTGATTGATTCTCCTGCCACTTCAAATACTCCCATAGTTTTTAAATGAGTAAACATCATTTTATATTTAAACATGCATAACATAATAATTACAAATATGTCAAATTGAATTTGACCTAGATATTTCAAAATTGTGTTTTCATTCATAATTTTTTTTTTTGAAAGATTAATTGATTTTCAAAAATTTCACATAAATGATTGTAATAAAATGAATTTAAAGATCATAAATATTACAAAGTCGTTTAGCTTATTTAACTGATGGGTTAACACAAACAACAACATGCAAATAATATTGAAACTATTCAGCTGACGGTTAGCAGAAAGTAGAGTGCGCTACGATCTTAAAATAAAAGTTGACTTTAAAAACCTAGCTCCCATTCAACGACTAGGCGTAAAGATATTCTAGTGGTACGGTTGCAAATAAAATAAGAAGGACATATGACCAAAATAATTTTATGTCAATCTATAATAATGTTCAGAAACGTATACATTATTAATTCTTAAAAATAATTTAACAATAATTCTAATGTAGTATTTATCTTTTCTTTTTTTTTTTTTAAAAAAAAAAAAGTTACTTCAGAAGGTATTTTGATGAACTTATTGAAAATGAAATAGTTATATACCTGAATGCCATCTTAAATTGAATATTTAGAAACTACTTTTGATTATAAATCAAAATAACAATCGTTTATATGTATGAAACAAAATAGTTAATGATATATATATTTTTATTTATTAACTGAAATACAGGCTTATTATATACCTGTATTAATATATGTAATACATAGGGTATATGAGCACAGACTTTCACGCGACCACCACTCTCCACTCTATCTCATAACACTGATACACTTGCACACATATATGTCGAAAAGATAAATAATCAGCAATGTCGTATTTCATGCTAAACCAGCAATTATCAGTTGATTCAGATTATCATCTCTACACATATATGCAATAAGTGCTCAGATATATATATATATTAAGATAGCCAATCTTCGTACTTTAATGGACAGACTTCAATCCACTCCAATTCTTCAACCGTCCATCCAATTGAAAATCTGATGATGGAAGATTCAAAGGCCACTCTGAGGCCAAGATTCTCATCACACCCATGTTGACTTAAAGTCAATCTGACCCCTCAGGTCCAGGACATAATCCATTTAATTTATGAAAATACAATTCCCTTTACCTGAAAGAAAGCAAGCAATAAATTTTCTGCAAAAGTATAATAATGATTTTAGAAAGGAGTTGATTTTATAGATATTTAGTAATTTGTTTAAAAATGAAATTGCTACTTATAATACCCTGCAGATCCGTTAGACTTAACCGTTATTAAAAACTCCTTACTTATTTAATATAATAATATGAATTTTTAAAAGTAAAACGTGTAGATTAAATTTGATTAATATAAGTGAAATATTTCTAAAGTAAAAGCAAAAGCTTTAACGATCTTACTTTTACTAGATAATATATTTCAATAAGTCTAATATGGTTTAGAAAATAATCTTGCAGCCTCTATTAGTTATCTAAAAATCTAATAGAGTATTACTGCAAAAGTCCTTAATTTCAGAAATTCTTGATGTAAAGTAATCGTATTAATGACAAAATATGTATCCTTTATTGACAGTGTTCATTTACAACATCGTTATTTTTTAATCACACTATTTTGAGGAAAAAACTAATAACAATGAAAGAAAGATGTGGGTCAAAATGCTGAACAAATATGGGTTCAAAGGCTTGTTATGTCTTTATTCTTTATCTTCATTCACATGTTTAAAAAATATGAGGTATGGCTATCAATCCATAGAAGAACTCAAGATTTATTATCAGATTATTTACTTGTGAAAATATTGGCTGGAGTGAGAACACTTTACAAGGTGCATATGTGATAAAGGTATGGTGATAAATGAATAAGATCCTGCATACATAATTTTATAAAAAATAATAAATTGATTTTTAATAAATTTTATTGGGTAATCTAATAAATGATTGCTATTAATCAATAATATAATTGTTCTAGTCAACACTGAATGCATGCAGAAAGTGCTTCCATCTATAAATTGAAACTGAGACTCAAATAAATCATATAAATCCCAAAGCCCTCAAATACTTTTATGATACAGATTATTACTTTGTTATTCTAAATTTTAATGGGCTACTTACATAAAAGCATTGTTTTAAAAAAATCTTTTTTTAATAGTAAATAAACATATAATTTCAATTTAAATAAAATAATTTTCTTCATTAGTTTTTTTATTATATTTCTTTTTTTTTTCAGAAGGGAGAGCCTGCTGTTAATGATTTTGATAGTTGTATTTGTTTTGATTTTGGAAAAGAAAAACATATAATTCTCTAACCTTCCTTTACACATTTATTATTTTTTTCACTAAATATTTATAAAATATTAATTATTTCAGAAGAATAATTCATATTTTAATAGAAAATATTTATTTTTAATTAATTTAATAGGAACAAAATTTTACTCTATAAATATAATATTACCATTAGATAAATTGTTAAGGAGATATCTTGGGAAGTGTAATGTGTGTTCAATTCTAAATGAGATCTGTTTTTTATTGTTAAAAATTCAAAACTTTGGGTATCCGATAGAAACACAGATAAGACAAGTTAATATAAAAGCATTTAATATTGAAGAATGATGAAAACCTTTGAGAGAGATGCTTGAATTGAACCAACTCAAGAAATTGGTCAAATTAAAATGCATCTTGGGATATTTTTCTTCTTTCCAATATTATTATTTATTTTCTGAAAAAGTATGAAATATAAAAGCAGCAAGCAAACTGAACATCATTTACCTATGAAATCTTATTATTAGTACATATATACACCTGGGTCTCTTTTTACATGGATTTATTTAACACGATTTTGAAGTTATGCGATTCATGTTTCTCCGGAAGTTGAACTCTAATAATGCGATATTACTTTAAATAATAAATTTCGCATACTTACATCATATTGAAAGTAATAGCACATTATTGGAATTCGACTTTCATTTTAGTAATTTCAATATTTTCAGTGCTTTATAATAGTAAGATTTTATGCAATAATGAAATTAAAATCATGATTTCCACATTTTATGTATACACACATTAAATTTTACAAGATTATAATGTAAATTTGTTTAAACATTGTGCATGTTAATTTTGCATTTTAAATCACATTCTGTTTTTGCTTTTTAAAAAAGAATGTAATCAATTATTAATCATTTAGTGTCCGCAAGTTTATTTTTAAAAGGTGAGTAATAGCAGTGGGCACAATTAAAATTGAAAATTAAAAAATTAAAGACAAAAATAAGAATTTAATTTTTAGTTGTTAGATTAATTACTAATTACTTTGTCACCAGAAAACCATTAACACAACATGAGAGTGATGTTGGTGCTAGTTGTATTTCCTTTTGTGAAGAATCTGATTTTTTACCAGTTTGCAAACGAACCTGTTTAACGGCAAATAGCGATAAAAATTAAAATGTGTATAAAAAATGTAAATTACTGTAAATTATGCATAAAAATATATTGTTTTGAATAAAATTAAATATTATAGTTAAAAAAAGTTTGTCTTGTATCAATTTTTTTCAAATTTGAAAATTTTTATTAGTCATATTTTATTTCCTTATTTTTTTTTGCGCGAATTTGAAAGTAATTTTATGTTGGTGCTTTGCTTTTACATGATCTTTAAAAAATCACAGTCCATATCCCCCTTTTTCAAAGTAAGTTACATCTATTTTTGCGCGATTTCGTTTGCGCATGTTTTCTGAGGAACCTATCTATAACATAAAACGAGACCCAGGTGTGTGGGTATATATATATATATATATAATCAGATAAAATTATATAATACAAAAATTATTGAAATTCTATAATTTTAAAAATATTTATATATAAATGAATAAATAAAAGCTTTAACCAGCCTACAGCATGATTATCATTTTGAGTAACATTTCTTAGATCTTTAAAAAAATAAGTCCCAATTGAGTCAAACAATGATAATGTTCCTATTGAAATGGCCATCTTCCTACAATTAATGTGCATTTTCACAATTATATTGTTTATTTAATAAATTATTAATTATCTTAATAAAATTATGGGCAATCACTTTCCATATGAAAAATGAAAATACTGTCAAAATAAAAACTAAAGGATTTGATCCTATAGTAAATGCACCATGAAAATGATAAGAAACTACTGGAATAATCTTACTACATACTATACTATTCATACAGTTAATCTATGTTTTGCTTTGGCTACTTTATTTCCCCAAAACTGATATAATTTATTGAAAAAATATTTCTTATTACTTCCTACTTTCAATAATTCGTTAATATATATTCCAATATTGATCTGAAATTTATACATGTTATTTCTAAATAAAAATGTTCTAATTTCAGCTAAGTTTAAATTTTAGTTTTAAAGTGCTTAACAAAATAGCAGTCATGCTTAAGCTGATTATAGCTTTCATTTATTTATTTATATACTGATATTTTTAAAAAAATGCACAGTTAATTCCGGTGTTTAAAATATATATAGAGAGAGAGAAAAAAAGAGAAAGAGCAGATGAAGATTAAGAATAAATATACCATCACCTTATTAATCAAGTTAGTATATGTTTTACATCCTAGTAATAACATAAAAAAAATCACTTCTTATTACAAAAGATAGAAATCTCAAAGTAATATATATATATATATATATTGCAATTTTATTTTTGCTAGTATAGTGTTAGGCAGTTTTAGTTATATATATATGTTATAATTCGTTGTCTGTATTTCTTCAAATCAATATACAGTAATCTTATAATTGAATATTTATAAATACAGTAATTAGATATATGTAAAAGTATAACTTTAAATTTTTTTTATCCACTTAGAAGCACTTTCGATTATCTTAGTAGCCTTTCAAAGTGTTAGTTGACAAAAACTAAAAGAATATGATAGGATAGAATAGGATAGTCGAAAGAGCTCCTAAATGGATAATTTTTTTTTAAGTTATACTTTACATACATATATCTAATTACTGTATTTGTAAATATTATAAGATTTTATATATATATATAAAAACAAAAACAAGTTACTCACGTAACCTGCTATCACTTGTTATTTATGTTCAAAAGATGGTGCTTTACCAAAACCACCGAACAAGTGTTAAATTTGTTTACATAAACGAAAAAAGAGTCAGAATTAACTATCTCTTTCATTGGCTCACCCCCAGATCAGCTGATTTCAAGCTGGTTTGCTCTCCTCAGTGAGGGATAGAGTATAGAAACTAGATCTAAACACTGACTCTCAAGTGTTTATGCAAAACGTTTCTATCAGATTGCAAGCGTGAATTTTTCAGACCGGTAAAGTCTTCAAACTCAGCCTAGCAAGCCAGATATATATATGGGTCTGATCTCAGTTCAGAATCACCATATAATCAAAGTCTCTGCAATATATATCATTGCAAGAAAACTTTAAAGGTACATTTATGAAAAACAAAAACAAGTTACTCACGTAACCTGCTATCACTTTTATTTATTTCAAAAGATGGCGCTTTACCAAAACCACCGAACAAGTGTTAAATTTTTTACATAAACGAAAAAGAGTCAGAATTAATACCTCTTTCATTTCTCACCCCAGATCAGCTGATTTCAAGCTGGTTTCTCTCCCAGTGAGGGATAGAGTATAGAAACTGATCTAAACACTGACTCTCACTTTTATCAAAACGTTTCTATCAGATTCAAGTGAATTTTTCAGACCAAAGTCTTCAAACTCAACCTAGCAAGCCAGATATTTATAGTCTGATCTCAGTTCAGTATCACCATATAATCAAAGTCTCTCAATATATATCATTAAGAAAACTTTAAAGTACATTTATAAAAACAAAAACCAAGTTATCACAACCTCTATCACTTTTATTTATTTCAAAGATGGGCTTACCAAAACCACCGAAAAGTTTAAATTTTTGTAAAGCGCCATCTTTTGAACATAAATAACAAGTGATAGCAGGTTACGTGAGTAACTTGTTTTTGTTTTTCATAAATGTACCTTTAAAGTTTTCTTGCAATGATATATATTGCAAAGACTTTGATTATATGGTGATACTGAACTGAGATCAGACCCATATAAATATCTGGCTTGCTAGGCTGAGTTTGAAGACTTTACCGGTCTGAAAAATTCACGCTTGCAATCTGATAGAAACGTTTTGCATAAACACTTGAGAGTCAGTGTTTAGATCTAGTTTCTATACTCTATCCCTCACTGAGGAGAGCAAACCAGCTTGAAATCAGCTGATCTGGGGGTGAGCAAATGAAAGAGGTAGTTAATTCTGACTCTTTTTTCGTTTATGTAAACAAATTTAACACTTGTTCGGTGGTTTTTGGTAAAGCGCCATCTTTTGAACATATATATATATAATAAAAAGCATTGTGAACTAATGGTTATATCTATACCATTTCTGTTTTGTTCACAATCTCACATTCAAATCTCAGTATTCTCAGTAAAACTGGAAATTTTTATAGTTTCCAGCTTAGTGGTTTTAGGTGGTCAATCTATAATTATCTTGGCCGGCATTTAAATATTGGTTGTTAAATTAACTACTCTTGAATGTTGAAGTTAATTTAAAAAAGAAATTACAAACTCTCAGCATCTCTTAATTGGTCTAATAAAAAAGGTTTTTTTCTTCATTATTTTTCTGGAAAGATATTGGACAAATATTTTAACCTCATAAGGGGATTATTGACATAACTCTTAAATAAATATGAATATATAGATAAATGTTGGACTTAGTTCACTTAATTTAAAATATCTGCAGGTAGTGTGAAAATAATCCACAGTTATGTTAGTTAACTGTGAATAAGTAAAAAATAGTGTATTAGCAAGAGTATCTCCTATTTCCTTGTAGAGTGTGATTTTAGATCAATAAAGTTAAATTCTATTTTTAATATAGGTCACCCTTTCTTTTTTATTACCTGTGCTATTTTTCTTATTATTCTTTACTTTTTCCATTATTTGCTTTAATATTTTCAGTCACTTATATTGCTTTCATAATATCAGACATTTTATTATATTAATTGTGGAAACTGAATTCTATCCTATAAATTAAAAAACATGAGATGAGTTTAACAATATTACTATCATTTAATTACTTCTGTTTTAAAATGTGTATGAAATATGCAAAACTCTATTTAACATTAAGAAAGCATCGATGAGGACAATATTAATAGACTGTGTTTCGTTAGATGAAGCAATATAAACAATACTGTGGCTAGTGGAACGACTGTATGTTTCTGAAGCGTTATTTAGACAATCTTTGTCGCCCACAAATCTAAAAGGAAGTAGAAATGATGATCAAAATGCGAAATACTTGGCAAAATTTTGATAGATTGTTATGCCTAGTCGGTAACTTATTTAAAAAAAAAAAAATGTTATAAATGGAGTTAATAAGTCTAAGTATTTTAAGTTTTTCTAAATATAAATAGAAGAGCGGTTTCTTCTTGATGTACATTTTTTGGAGACTTGAACATCATCAGGATTTGTTCTAGTAGAAATTTATATTTTAAAGAAGAAAAGATTAACGGAACATACAGACAAACTTATAATTTTTTTCAGACTCTGTCTAAATTTTTTCTACTCTTGCATTTAGATTAAATAATCAATAATAAACCAAGTGAAACTTGGACAAAAGTTTTATATTAACAAATGATTAAAAATTGAATTTTACATTGATATTTGTGTCTTATCTATCAGTAACTGTGCTCTAACCGAAAATATATAGGAAGAGAAAAATTGCTTGGTGAACAGCGTTATTACATCATTATGTAAAGAACCCCTTTTACTTCTTGGGGATTTTAGTATAAATATTGGTATAACCAATAAAATATATCCAAAAATTATTGAATATAATGTTAATGGATTTTACAAACTCAATAATAGGAGTTGTGGGATTTTTGGTTAATAGCATAAATCGCCCATCGTGAACACTCTGTTTCCAAAAAGAATCGCTGCAATTCTGCACTGATTTTCCTAATAAATTCATGCTCAAAACAATATCGTAATATAGATTACAATAGTATCGGAGAATAGATTGTACAAAAATTAATATTACTTGAGTTCTTAAAGATACAGATAATTGGAGAGATCAATATTAGCACATTGTGAGATTAACGTGTCATCACATTAAGACCTTTCCCCAGCATATTGATAAATGATTGGTTATTTTGAATAAGTCTTCTGTAAACTTCTGACTTTAAATGGCTGTTAAACACTAAAATTGCTCTTCTCCATTTTCAGACTGAATGCAAAAGTCGGAATTATATTAAAGATTATGTAGTTGTAAAAGTAGATTGATTTTCTAGTTTCATATAGAAAAAAATCTTTGACAATATTAATAATTTTTATTAGTCATTCATTAGACTAAAAATGTTTTACTTAATGAATAATATTTCTGTAGTATAATTTTCACTACACCACTGTCATGTAAGATAATGACTGATTTCTATCTGCTTTTAACACCTTGTGGAGAGTTGTAATCACAAACATATCTTGTATGAAAATCGTGTAGTGAAAATTACACTAAGAAATACATTTGACAATGATTGTAATATTAATGAGTTGATTAAAAAACACTTGAATTCTCTTTATGACTGACTAATAAATAAATATGAAGTTTTATAAGCAAATTAAGTATTGAAGACTTATGAATGAGAAAAACTGTAAAGGCGATTCAGTTTATTCTGATGCTGAGTTCAAAAGTCATATCAATTTTATTGAATTAGTAATAGCATTATTTGATGTAATAATGATATTTTTAACAGTGAAAAATGTATTTTGGTTATTTTTTGAATAATAATACAGAATTCATATAACTGCTTACTGAATTATTTAGACTTGGATGAGCTTACTTGATGGAGCTAATTTTCATGTAGTCTTAATACTATAAAGATTTATGTTAAGTGGGTGTTTTTACTATGAATATTTTAAGATGTGTCTTCTGATTTTAATGTTACTTTTACTGTTACAATTTTAAGAAACGAAAAGGGATAGAAACAATATTATTATCCATAACATCAAAAATTATTTCAAGAATTTTATTAACTAGATTGCTTCTATTTATAGATGAGTGAATAACCAAAACTTATGTGGTTTTAAAGAATCAAGAAAGAGTGATGGGTGAAGATTTCATATAGCAGGATAGCTCAGTTGGTTAGAGCATTACCTTAAAATTCAATAACCACGAATCTAAGGACCCAGATTCAAATCCCATGCTAGTACTGTCACTGGTCAAGGCAGCAACACCTGAAGAAGAGGGGAGAAAATACCTCTCAAAATGTTGTGTAAATACTAACCTGTTTGCTGTGATATTACTAACAGTTGGTGCATATACTAACCTGTTTGATGTGATATTACTAACAGTTGGTGCATATACTAACTTCTTGCTGTGATATTACTAACACTTGGTGCATATACTAACCTGTTTTCTGTGATATTACTAACAGTTGAATGTATGTGGAATATTTAAATAAAAATTAAACTTTTCTAAAGACATTCAACACACATATTAGATGATGGAAATAGTCCAATATAAAAATACAGCTAGAACACCATTATCACAATTCTTCAGGACAACAATATAATATTACAGTTTATAAACATAGCACTATATAAAATAAATATTTTATTTACATATATTTAATTTTAAATAAGAATGACATATCGTAAATTCTAGAAAATTTTGCAAGTGTCATTCATTCAAGCATAGAAAAAGTAATTTAAATTCATCGCTTACATCTTTAAGCTCTCATTTCTAAATGCTTAAGATTTGCCCATACATAAATGTTTGGGTCAAAAAGATAGATGGATTTATTCTATCTTTTCACAAAGACTTTATCTTGTGTTTCGAACTGAGAGTATTCATTTATAGTTAAAAATCCAAAAAGCGCATGTGCATTAGCTTTATGGCTGATTATTAATATTACAGTTTATAAACTTAGCGCTATATAAAATAAATATTTCATTTACATATATATATATAATTATTATTAGATGAAAGTGTTTGAATTTTATAATATGTGGAAATATCTGTTTAAATTTTCATACAATAAAAATTATTGTCAGCTATGAATAGACAAATAGCAAACTGGAAACGTTTTATGCATTCAAATATATATTGTAACAATACTAAGTCACCTAGGATGAAGCTGGGATGATGAAAACACATCATCATCCCCAAATTAACAAAATATAAAATTAAATATACAAATAATACAAGGAATATGAATATGAGATCAGCAAAAACAATGACTAACTATAAGTTCACCAACATTACAGATGAAAAATAATAATCATTCATCATCATAAATGATCCAAAAATAAAATCAACAGTCAATCTTGTGACTTAATTTGAAAGTGGCCCACTACAGATCAGGCTAATTATTTGGCCACTGCTAAACTTACAGCAATACAAACAATAATTCAGATGCACAAGTTTAAGCTCTAATCAATCAGAATATATTAAAAAAATAATGCTGCAATATAGAAACATGCTGATTATCATTAATGTTCTCTGGTCATTTAATACCATTAGTGTACTGGCCAACTATAAACTTAATTTCTAATTCATACTAAAATAAAATTTAGTGCATGAATTTTAAAGGATATCCTCTTTGCACTATCCAGCATTACAGAAGCTGATGTCCATAACAGTAAACATAAACCCCAATTCATGTAACTGACTGCTATGCACAAATCCAGCTCAGGGAGCAAAAGTTCTACAACTGTTACTGTGAGCAAGAGATAATACCAACATATAATAATTTATAATATTTTAGGATTAAATAAGTTCACTAGATTCAGAGAAGTAGCCCAAGATGAAATTAATGATCTATATTTACAACAAGACAGTAGCCTTAAATGCCCCATTGATAAATGGACTCAACAAGTACTACAAGATATAAACATGAGATTCATTAGTATGATTCCAAATAGTTCTGGCAGTAAAGGATAAAAATCTCTCCTTATACTGATTTCTAACAAAGTTGTTGGATGAGAGCATAACAAAAAACTCACTTTGGGACACAATAGCGACCATCAGGGAACATCCCAACTCAAGATATTTAGCGGTCGAGTTTTTCAACTAGCACCAAAGAGAAAGATTTAAAAACCAGGTTAAAATGCTGGGAAATTATGCTGTGTTTGTTGTTGATAAAAATTTACAAAACTGCTACACATAATAAAAAAATACATTCTTTGGCTATAACATTCAGGACTTTAAAAAGCTAATACAGCCATTTGGGGAAGGAATATATATTAAACTAATTTATTTAAGTGATAATCTGCTACCTTTTAATTTTAAGATAAAATTAAAAGAAAACATTAACCCAGAAAATATACTGGTGCAAATGGTTGATCAAGATGCAATGGTAACCATTTATATCAGAGGGTTGAGGCCAAAATGCTTTAGATATGAATGATATAGACACATTGTAACCTTCTGTGATCAAAACAACAATGAAAGGCCCAAGCAAACCAAGGAACTGACAAAGGAGAACAGTTACAAATGCAAATAAAGAAGACAAATAGGGTTCAAATAAAAAATAGCGATACAGAAACATTTCGAGAAATACAAAACAAAATTTTACCAAATACACATACTCAAAATAACGAAAACCACTCAGGCCTAACACAAGCTCAAGAAAGCCAGAATATCAGAAAATATATAACAACCAAAAAGCTAGAAGAGAAACCAAATCAAAAAACTAAAAAGCAATTTCTAACCCAAGAAAATACAAACAATAATGAACTGCAAACTAATTAATCATTACACACATTACAGCAAATCTCATTGTCAGTATAAAAACAAAAGACCAACTGACAACAAACAAATAAGCACACCAGAACAATTGAACTAGGAATTTCAAAACAATAAGATGGAAACTGATGATGTGCACAGAGAGACAGAAATACAGGTTTTAAATAATAAGAAAGGAGAAAGAGAGGACACCGAATCATCTCAAATTAGAAACAACACCAATGAACTTATTATGGAAGCAATTACATCAAATCTATCTCAGATTATTCAAGCATGTGCAGGTGGAAAAAAAGGCCAGGAAGACCCCAAAGAAGAACAAAAAACAATTAAAATGATCAGAATTGAAGAGTTGAACATCAGAAATTCTGAGCAGAACAGCGAAGACTTTGACACAACTGATGAAGAGATTGAACTTCAATATGAAGATGCTGAAGAATTGCTATCAGTAAAATATTAAAACATGAATTGAGGAAAGGAATATAAATAAAATTATAATGAAAGTTACAATAGCTGCTACTAACGTCAGAGGAATAAACTCGATTAACAAAATTTACAAAATCAAAAATTGAATCAAAGACATACACCGTATATAATTGGATTCCTGGAAACCAAAATTTCCGATTTATATGACGTGACTTGGTCTCTCTTAAAAGAATAATCAAGACTAGAAGAAGCACGAGATAAAAAGAATTGAAACACTAAATTTACTGCATCATTTATAAACTATAGAACAAAGAATATTTTCAAAAATTATCACAAGCAAAACTTGTATTTAAAGCAATGGTAAACCCAAACTGTAATTTGTAAATGCAATGTAATAGAAACTATGTAAACCAAAGGAAATAATAAACTACCTTTTGAATCATGAGTTCACTGGAATAACAAAATGAAATATATATTTAATAATAATAATCATCATCATCATAATTCAATTCAATCATCATAATTCAATTCAATTTATTTACCGTACAAAACTACAGCATTAATCCAATCACAAAATTGCACCATAACAATTATACAATAATATACATAAATGATAAAAATGACAAATTATTAATATAATTATATGCCATACTTTTTATAAGATAATTAACAAATTTTTAAAGTCTAAAATAAAAATATTTTCATTAGTAAAATCATGATTATAGGTATTAGGCAAATGAAACAAAGGTGAAAATTTTAATATGTTAGAGCGACAAACCTTAATATAAAATAAAGTAAATGTACATGTTGTGTGTAAACAATTATTAAAAGTAACATTTGAAATTTTGTTAGTTAATATAATTTTGTGATTGACAAGGTTATATAAAATTTTAAGATCTCTCATTTTTCTTCTAACCAATAATAATAATAATAATAATAATAATAATAATAATAATAATAATAATAATAATAATAATAATAATAATAATAATAATAATAATAATAATAATAATAATAATAATAATAATAATAATAATAATAATAATAATAATAATAATAATAATAATAATAATAATAATAATAATAATAATAATAATAATAATAATAATAATAATAATAATAATAATAATAATAATAATAATAATAATAATAATAATAATAATAATAATGATGATGATGATGATGATGATGATGATGATGATGATGATGATGATGGTGGTGGTGGTGGTGATGATGATGATGATGATGATGATGAAATTAAGGTCTGCTAATTATGCTATAAATATAAATTCATCATTGTGATTTTGATTAAAATAATAATAAAAATATGCTATAACATTGTGATTTACAAATATATTCCAAGAGGTTTATATAAAACACACCTATATATAATTTAAAATTAACATCTTTGAATTGTCATAGACTAATAATAAAAATTCATTTTTATAATACATAATAATTAATTTTAACATATATGTGGTTGGTGACTAATTTTAGTATATGTGTCTACATTACACCCATCTATATAAAAGTACTCAAATTGCTGAAAAAAAATTAGAAAATTAAAATTTTAGAATTGTGATAAATAATAATAAAATTTGATTCCTTTTTAATAATATATAAATGATAACATATCTGTGAGTCTACACTCATGTGTGCACACTAACATTTATATCCTATGATATTTTCAAATGTCAAAAATAATAAACTTTTAAAATCAAGACATAACTTCATGTTGAAAATACACAGAAAATGTAGAAACATGGATCTATATAAACATAGTTTGACTTTTAAATATTATAAAGGTTGCCAATCCATTATTTTTTAATTGTAAGTTAAAGTTTTTTCTTTAAAAAAACATCACTCATTCTAGTTTGGACAGTTCATTAAAATTTAGGCTTTGTGGCTTCATTTTCAATATTTTAAAAAAAATGGAGCTTTCTTTTGCTACTATCAAAAGTAAAATACAAACTGAAAACAAATGTCATTTCTTTAAGTAAACCTATTTTAATTTTAGTTGAACAATTTAGACAAAAGTTATTTACTTTTAAATTTTGTAAATTAGAGATTTTAACTGTCATTTTAGAGAAAATATTTAAAATAATATTGTTCTCAATATATATCACATTCTACTCACCAGATGTACTTTATATATATGATGCAGTACCTTTATTTGTGTTTCTCTGCATATAGATGAAATAGTATGCATATAAACTAATTCTTCAGCAAGCCAATGGAATTTTTTGGTAAGCTGGTTCCTTCTAAAACAGAAGATTGACTTATTGTCATATTTGGGAAATATATAATCAGTAATAGTTGGCAAACATACAGTCAGCTTCATTCAGTCTTTATAATTTAATAGACTTCATGAATACCATCTAGTATGCAATATGGGCTATGAAATATATAAAACTGGTTTTTGCTTCCATGTGAATTCAAACTCCACTCTTCTGACATTAGCAGTAGCTCTATTTTGTGCCTTCAGTTATAACTTCATAATAATGATGTAAAACTATTGTAATTTTCATAAATGATTCAAATCCACCTTTTTATATTCAGTGGTTGAATTTATAAACACACACTAGTGGTGTTAAATTTTTTCTTTAGCTTGAGTGAAAAGCATTAATGAGTCTTTTCAGTTCACCTTAATCCTTTCAAAAACAACTTTGTAGGATTTTATGAAAGTATTTGATTAATCAGAATTAATCAAATATTAATTAAACCTTTTTAAATGTTTAATTTATAATTTTTTTTAATTAAAAACTATTATTTAACTCTTATCTGTTATTTCAGTGTAATATAGAAAATATTTATAAAAAAATCTTTTTATGTTTATTTTTACTTTTCAATTATATATATATATATATATTGAAATGGTATATTTTGTCACACATCCTATTTCACCTACTGTGTCCTATAGTAGTAGTATTCTAGATTTAAACCCAGCCAAGTACATATATATCCACCTATATCCATGTATATCTATGTATAGTTGTGTATACTTATGTATATCTGCATATATTTATGTATACCTGTGTATAACTATGAATATTTATATGTTAAATTAAGCACATGTCTGTGTAAACATTGTTATATATGTATGGATACACTTATGTATATGTGAGGGAGCTGTGATGTGAAACTGATTTAATAGTATTACAGCATGATTATAATTATAAATCTTTAATTTAATATGATGTATATGTATAAATTTATTCATCATTTGTTCAAGATTCACATATATATGCTCAATTCCATGGGTGACCAACATACATATATAATAAAATGTTTATGCAGAAATTATTTAATTTCTAAAAATATTAAACAGTTCTTATTAAAAAGATCATATCACATACACCTATTTTAGAATTTGCATGGAGGTCAAGTATAAAATTTTAAAATAACAAATTTTATAGTACATCTTGGTCAAAACAAACATGATCACACATCACTATTTTCTATTCACTAGGGAGTCACATTTGTTTTACTAGGATATAAATGTTAGGTTTAAAAAAATTAACAAAAGAATGTTAAATTTAAGATTAAAATTAAAAGTTGTAAACAAATGGTTTTTACCCTTTAAAACCTGTATTATAGGTAAATATAACAGGGGGAATCAAAAATCTAATATATAAACCCCATTTTTCAGCACTCAAAAACTCTCTTATGATATAATCTAATCAGTTGCCACAGGAAGCTACACCCATTGAAAATTTAACATGAGTGGTTAGGAAGACCCCAACTTTGCCATCTTCCTATGGAAGAATGGTGACCTTCAGCCCATCCTGTAGTTGGCACAATAATCATCATCACTGCTAGGATGGAGAATTTCAATACCACCAGATAACATGAGAAGATATTGAGGAAGAGAAACCTATCCAGAAGAGTAATAGTGCCCCCTCCAAATGCTGTACAACTCAACCTTTAAAAAATCGGTAATATTTTTTTACCACAGAGCTCTATAAATCTATTACACTTATAATATTTCAATCATCTAACTATGAATGTTTATAAAATCATAATTCTTAATTAATTAAATCTTTTTAAAATAAATCTATAAATGTAACTGTAAAAGCTTGCATTAAATCATTATTAATTTATTTTTTTCTATAATCTGGAGCCATGCCTAATCTCCATTAATTATTTGATTTGATTTTAAATTTATGTGCTATGCTATGCCTCCATTTCAAAGGAGAGACTAATTAATATAAGCCTTTGGGGAGAGATGATTAGAAACTCTCCAGTAAAAATGTTTCATTGCTTTTTAGTAAACATAAATTGCTGCTTTGAAATCTATTCTCGCATATAACAACAGACCGCTAACCATTTGTTGTTATATACATATATGTTTTACTTAACCATTTGTTGTTATATACATATATGTTTTACTTAAGCTAATATGTATTAGCTTGTTACAGAGGTTTGCAATTATTATTATATCTTAGTTAAATAATGACCAGAGATGATATCACAAGCATATTTGTAATTATTATAAAGCCCATAATATGTTTTTCCCTCCCTAGTTAATTATAAAAAAATATGTACAGATTCCATTTATTAAAACTATATTACTATTAATGAACTCCTCTTAGCATGATAAAGATATGCTAATTTGAGAACTGGGTTGAAGTAGTTTCTGCTGAATGAAGCAATAGATTTAAGTGCATTTTAAATTATTTTTAATATATTAGTTTTATTTATAAGCATTATAAATGTGTTTTTACAAAGCACTATTGCATATTACAACTTGCTATGCTTTCTTTTAACCTTTTCCATGATGAAAATTCCAGTTGGCTGAGTGAGGTAAAACTCTAAATTTTTGCTTTGTCAATTACAGAATCAACAGTAAAAATATATTCATCTTTTAATATTATATTCATTTTAGTTTCATTTATAAAAAGTATAATAATTTGTAAGGTTATGAAAATAAACTAAAGTTTTTTTAAAAGTACATTTTTATTTATAATTATAAAAATATTCAATAGCAGAAAAAATAATAAAAAAAATCTTAGCAAATTACAAGGTGATGCAATGTCATTGATTTTCCTCCTCAATTTACATTATTATAAAAGTTAAGAATTTTTTAGTAAAATCTTACCATATTTCTAAAAATAATTATATTTTCAGCATATTTTACCAAAATACATTATAATATGTAAATAAGTGCCAGAAAAATACTCTAAAACATTAATTTTTGTTAGATAATCAAATAAATAGCTTGAGGCAATCTAAACTTTTGACAGATATCAAAATCATTACTATTCACTGGGTTTTTTTTTAATTTACGTTCGTGTAAAAGTATACAATGTTTTAATAAAATCTTACTACTTGTGTAAAATAACTATATTTTCAGCATATTTTATAAAAATAATTTATAATATGTATGAAAAATAATAAAAAAACACTCTAAAACATATATTTTCATTTTCAGTGGTGAAAATTATTTATCGGCAGTCTTTTTTTTGACCAAATAATCATCAGCCAATCAGTGTTGAGAATGGACAGCCTCCTTCTTTTATTAGACTTAAAATATCATTATTATTGTTTTTTACTTGTAAAATAATTCAAGAGAGAGCAGCATCTTATGGGACTTTTTCTAAGCTTTCAAACAGTGTAAAATCATCACCATAGCTCAAAAATGACCGATTTCAAGTGACCGAAAGACGTTGACATGGATCAGCATCCAGAGCTCAGTAAAGGTTAAATGGGCTCATTGTGACAGGCCATCCTATTATTTGATTTGGACAGCAAGATTTCTAGAACTGGAACACAGTGGTCCCAAACCCTATTTGGCTGCTCTGATACACCGAAGTAAATGTTCTTTATTGCACTAGCATGTCATACTGTCAAAGAATACTTAGTACCAGGTACTGAATCCCACAAATAACTGCACATTCATATTGCAATCTTTAATTTAGTATTTAATGCCATAGTCTCTGATGCCTACCTATGGTAACAAGTTAGTTTCACCCTATTAGTTAACTTCAGCATTGGTCCGAACCTGGGATATGGTTAGCCAAGGAAATCTATATTAAAATGTATTAATTGCTCACTGATAATAACTTAGAATTAGCAATTTAATGCTTTATATTATATGGTCCTGGTAATGTTTAGCTTATTGCTTACAAATCTCAAGGATAGTTGACATACCATATAGATATGAATCTTTGATTGCAGGTAGGAAATTATATAAAATGCATTATAATTAAGATGAGACTTCGGTACTATAATTATCTCATAATTGTTGTAATGCCTGTGCATGTAAACTCTGCAACTGATGCACATATTTCTATTGCTTATGTTTAATCAGTTTATTTAGTTTTGCTTATTAAAGATATTTAAATTTAATATTTAGTATGTCTCTCACAATCTGCTCCAAGTCGAATCCAAATCAAATCTAAATTAAAATATAATCTTATTAATATATATTCATTATCTTAGGAAGCCATAAGTGTTGAAATGTCTCTTTAATATTTATTATTATTAAATTATTAATCATTCCATCATATCTCATGTTCCACCCTTTTCTCAGCCAGCTCATGAATTAAATTGAGACTTAGTGTAACCTAATAAATGTCATCCATATGATATTAAATCATAGAGCATTGGTAAATTAGTTGAAGTATGGTCTGATTTGAGGCCTCAACCCCTTATCTGGATCAGCTTTGGTGTAATTTTCCTGAACTCTGGATTTTGTTAAGTGAATTTACAAATATGACCGTTACAATATATATGCATCGACACTACTATGTTGCTGTCTGCCATGAGACACATAATTGTCTCAACACACACACCATACACGCACACACACATATATATATATATTGCTTGTATTGATTTCATCAAAGTATTTGACTCAGTTAAATGAAAAAATATGTAGTAATTATAATTATATATTGGACTATTTCGATTATCTAATATAAATATTGAATATCTTTAGAAAGATTTAACTTTATTTAAATATTGCAATACAACTGTTAGTAATAGAACACAGGTTAGTATATGCACAACATTTTGGGAGGTATTATTCTCCCCTCTTCTTCAGATAATGCTAACATTGGGATCAAACCTGGACTTTAGATTCTTGAGTATTGAATTTTAAGATAAAGCTCTGCTTAATTGAGCAATCTTCAAGTGTTTCTAGCCTGACAAATGATAGTATTAGCATGGGAATTGAACCTGGACTCTTAGATTCTTGAGAATTGAATTTTAAGGTAATGCTCTAACCAACTGAGCCATGTCACTTGTCAGGTCAGCAACACCTGAAGAAGAGGGGGAAATAATACCTCTTAAAACATTGTGCATATACTCATCCATGTGCTATTATTAACAGTTGAATGTATTTGAAATATTTAAATAAAGTTAATTTTTTCTAAAAACATCCAATACGAATATTAGATGATAGAAATAGTCCAATATGTGGTAATGTTTGAAATAGTTGTGCATTGATGAAAGCATTAATATATTGTACAACTTCTCCTCCTAGACAATATGAAAGAAAAAAATATTATCGGTATAAAAATATGAGGTATTTGAAATAAAAACTAGCACGTAATAGTTCCAATTTATTTATTTGCATTTTTGAAATGATAGACTTAGGAATATTTTGTAGTCTGATTTGTGATGTAAGCATTAAGATATATGTAATCTGATAGGATTTTTTTTTATAAATTTGAATCTATTAAAACAAGAAAGGTAATTTATGTTCTTTATTTTTATATTTGTAGTATATTGCTACTTTTGAATATTCAAAAATGATTTTTAAAATAAGATCTCAAAATAAAAACTATAAAAAATTTAGAATTTATTTTTAATAATTAATATTCAAAACCCAATTCAGTAATGGTCAAAAGTTTTCAGCAAGTTTTGGCTTTTCTAGCGAGCAGCTTGGGAAATGAATCAGTTTAAGTACATTGATGGCCTTTTAAGTAGAAGAGTAAGATAAGTAAGATGTTGAAGTGGAAAACAAACTTTAATGTGTTGTTACGGCTTTTAACAAATTAAAAGATAAGAATCATAGGATTATTAGTTATAGAGGTTATTATTCTACCAAATTTATTAAATGCAACTGAGACATGGACTTGCTATTGATGAAATTTAAAACAATATTGTTAAATGGATTTGCAACATTTTAAAGATATGATGGTAGCAATAAAAAGATCAATAGGGTGTGGTCTTTCACTTAGTAGATGTGATTATAACAATAAACATCAGATGACCACCACCTCTTATGCTTGTGTTCATATGACTATATAAGCTAATGGGCTTGGATTGAAAACATTAAGGTGTTTTCAGTTTAAGACTCATAGTTTTGTAGTTAAGTGGAGATAAAATGTGGCTGCTGGAGAGTTGCATTAGATCCTAAGATCTAGATGCAGTACTCTCAGATCCAAGGCTCCTCACTGACGAAGGCCACAAGCCAGAAACTAGTCTGGAGATATTGGATGAGTAGACACTAGATGGGGATTTTATGCACAAGCCTTCTGGCATCCATTGATTACTCTAGCTTGCTGTGTGTGGCAATACGTATAGTGAGTTTTGCCTGTTTAGATGTGACTATGCTGAATGTACAATTATATGCAATCCACATAATTATTAAATAAAATATAATTTCATTAAAAAATGATGGTTAGCTTAAGCATGCTTTTCCTGGGAGAGGCACAATTTATTTAAGTTATAAAAATTACCACGAAAATATTTTCATTTGAAGCGATGGAATATCGATTGTTTTTACTGGGAGATATCGATGAATGTATAGCTACAATTAGGCAAGATATTTATCAGAGTTTTTCAGAAAGAAAAAACGTTGCATTAGAAAAGATCAAAAGATAACAAAAGGTAGTGTTTTCCTGAAGGTTTGCAGCGTTCTAATTGTATTTTTATATTGGACTATTTCCATCATCTAATATGTGTATGGAATGTCTTCAGAAAAATTTAACTTTATTTTAAATATTCCAAATACATTCAACTGGTCAGGTCAGCTACACCTGAAGAAGAGGGAACAATACCTCTCGAAACGTTGTGCATATACTAACTGTTTGATATGCTATTACTAACAGTTGAATGTATTTAGAATATTTAAAATAAAGTTAAATTTTTTAAAGACATTCAATACACATATTTGGAATTAGTTCAATATAAAAATACAACAATAACAAAAGCTAGATTTCAAATAAATAAAGGTCCATCCTGTGATATTCATAAAATATCCCTCATTCATTGTTTGATTTACATCAACACCTATTAATTCATCTTTAATTTTTGTCATTCTTTGTTTCTTTTCTCTGTTTCTCTTCTTTTTGGGTTAAGAGGGCAGTAATAATGTTGATCAGGCAACAATAATAATATTTGGCAGGTATTTACTATGTTTATTGAATATTTTGTAAATTTTAAAGATTAGTAATTTTTATTCCTAGAAGTAGCCATTTATAAGGGAAAAAAGGAAGAGGAGAGATGGAAAATTGACACTGAGACTCAATCTATATAAAAATTACAATTATACGTTTTTTAAATGTTTTACATTTTTTATGTTTTTTAATACTGGTTTTATTTTCAAAATCAGATGGTATTTCTGTTAGTAATCTCAAAGATAAAGGCCTTTCTTGCCACACAATACTCACGTTTCTGAATAGCCAACATAACTACTTTACATAAGCATTTAGCTGCCTGAAATAATTTCATCTCTACTCTAGACTTGAAATCTAGATCTCAGATTTGGTAAGCTCATTTATTAATCGTTTAACTATAGATTCTACAAGGTGTTTTTTTTCCTTTGCCACGGATTGCAGATAACAAAAAAAAAAAATTAAATAACATCAGGATTTTTCCAAATAGAAGTTCTGTATTCAATTTAGATAGACATTTAGTCAGTCAAGCAGATATTTAATTAAAAAGTTGAAAATAGAACACGTAAAATTTATGAATATTGTATTTCCGTTGATTTAAATCTGCAGCCGTTAGTTTATATACTATAGATGTACTCTATACTTGAAGTCAAGGTAGTTCATTTGTAAAGCCAACAAGCCATATTTAAAATTCAAGTGATTTCTTGTAATAACAAAATTATATATTTTAAATTTGTACCTATTTGAAATATATATTAAAATTTCTAGGAAAACTATCTATTTATACAGTCTGTATTTAACATCAGCGCAATAAAAGAAACTGTAATCACATTATCTGATCAAAGCCTTTCTTTAATCTTTTTGCTTTTCAATTGAATTAATTATTAGAATTGGTCATTAAAAAAAGTAGATTAGTCTTGCGATCTATTTCAGATATTTAAATAAATTAACTTTGAAAGTTAAAACATTATATATAAAAAATAATAAATTTATTCAATATTTTAGAGAAATGCCAATTATGAGCATAGATGGGTGTTGCTTCGTGGAAAGTATCAACACTATTATATAGATAAATAAAAGTGTGCTTTAATTTAATGATGAGATGATGAACCCTTAGATAAAATTACTGAATCGAAACTAAATTTATCATTTTAGTGCTTGAAGGTCATTCGATCATTTGAGCGACATCTATCCTATTACTGATAACAAATGACTCGTGTATATAAAATAAATTATTTAAAATATTGTATGTAAATATTGCAATATAAAATGCTATATATCGTTTGCCCAATTGAAAGCAGCAGTTTAAATCTAATTAATAAAACAAGAACTGTTCTTTATTCTAGAGTTAAGATAATCAATAATTTTCAAATGATATTTCTAGGACCAAGTTATGGATTTTGCCTTGATCAATGAGGCTTGGGATTCAAAGATGGAAATGAAATTACGCATCTAGCAATCATATTTAACTCCATTTTATTATTCAAAGAAATCCTGAAATTCAAATCAGCCTAAGGTTTTGAATCGAATCCAACCTGCTTGAACAGTTATGTAAATCTGATTCCAAGTTAGTAGCTCTATATTTTAATACTCTGAGTTCTTTGTTAATTTTTTTTCCTGGCTAGAAAAGTAGGCTTAAAAAATAAGCGATTTGTTGTTAAAATTAATTGGCAACAGAATAATTGACCATATATATATATTCTAACCTCCCCCCGCGCGCGCGTCCTCACCCCAAAAATTTATACTGTTTATAACGAATATTCCGGGTTCTAGCTCAGTTTAACAAAATAAATAAATGAAATATCCAGCATTAATTAAAATGATTACTAGCTCTAATTTCTCTTTAAAATTACAAATACGGTTATATTTCAAAAAAATAAATTAACAAATATTTATTATTTTCATGAGACATGGAGTGACGACACGGGGAACGAGATAGACTACATTGAGATATTATCCACATGATACTATCTCAATGGCATAAAAATACTATTCCCCCTTTTTACCATTCCAAATAACTAACTTATAGTATTCTTACGACTTTTAAAGCTCTTTTCACTACAATTAAAATAATAATCATGTCTTAATATTCTTTGTAATAAGAATCTAGCTCAATTAAATAAAATTAAGTAAATAAATAAAATAATATCAGATCTCAGGTTCATAAATTGTATTCTAACTGATTTAAAATTACGGTAGTAAACTATGAAAAGGGAATTTTATGTCATAAATTCACTACGCAGTTACTAACAATAATAAATAATAATAATAATAACAATAGTATAATATAATCTTATTACTTCCTGAATGAAATAAATAATTACGTACGTGGCAGTATTTTAATAATCTGACAACAGAATACGTGTGGCAACATTAGCATATATTTGAATGTAATATGGTGGCAACCAACTTATGACCAATAAATGATATAATTATGATCCTTTAATTTTATCATACAAATAAATTTTCAAATTACTTATAACACTTTTATGTTTACCTTTGTGCAAACGACTATATGTCTGTTGCAATTATAAGTGTATTGCTATATCATGCATCCCCGTGGAGAAATAACAACGAAGACACAAGCTTTAAAATAAATTTACAACAAAGTTTATTAATAACATAAACAAATAACAATATTTTACATTATTTACATGGATATCCTTACTCTCCTATCACAAAATTATTTTACTAGTTTATAAAATGAAATCAAACTTCTACTTATTTTTTCTAATTAACTCTTATCTTTTAAAATGCTTAAGAAAATACAGTATTATTATTGGATTTCTGATTATAATTTAGCTTGTTACAAAATGTATTTATCATATAATTATTATTAACACTTTATATCCCTACTATTATTATTAAATTTATATTTTTACGATTTTACATTCATAGTAAACATTCCACAAAAACAATAAAATTCTATTTTTTTTTTTATGTTATTTGCATGGAATCCCACTAATTCAAACATTCTTCTACATTCGGTATTCGGTTTGATTATTCATTATCCGATGTTTATTAATCTAATATATTCATTCAAGCCTTACTTCGGATGGTAATTACAATTATTAGCACACCATGCACAAATATATGTCTATTACACATTATTGAATTATTTCTTATTAAATATGCAATATTTAATTTTCTAAAAAAAATATTATTTAACACATTTCAAATTTTATTATCACTTAAAACTTTGTTTATATTTTTTTTTTTAAAAAAAAAAAAAATCTTATATTCACTTCCGAATTACTTTTAAACTGTATCATATGATTCTTTCTCTCTTTATGCTATTTTGTACTTTCACTTTTAAAGTTACACAATTCTAACACATTCCTGTAAATAAAATATTCTTGCATAGACGATAACGTATCTTCATTTCTATTTTATTCATTATTTCTGTGAAAATATCTTTCTGACGATGCAGATTCATGAAAACAAGGATAGCGAAAATAGATGCACAGGATCAAAATATAACTAGAATATTATCCGTCATAAACCTTGACAATAATGGCACAGTGAATTTAAAAAAAAACACTATAGAGGAGTGACCTTTATCTGTCTACCAACCTCTATTACAGGAGTGATGCTAAAGCTATTTCTTCAGCTTTATATGACATCAAAAAGTTTAAAAATACGCAAAAAAAACACTGTCCAAAATATATGTTCAGTGATAGGGCTTAGTTAGCTATACTGAATTCACACAAACTAACTATGATCCAAATACTTTATTTTTCTTATTTCTTAACAAAACATCATCTTGGTTTCCTCTACACTAGTACTACCAAGTCACTATCCGATCTTATTTCTCAAGATTTTTCTATACAGTACATCGACAAATTCCTATCTGCATTTCTAACAATAATAAAATTCATTTATTTCAAAACTATACCGCTGTTCTTTAAGAAAATCTCTTTACTACTTTTCTCGTATATTTATCATATACAAACTATTTTAAAATATTTGAATACTTTACAACATGAAAGTTCAAAAGAATCACACAATTGTTCTGTTATATTATATTATTAATTGTACCTTAAATAACTTATTGCTTGCATATTTAAAATTACTCCTATCTCATAACATGTTTTAATGTTGTATAAAATATGTACATAGAATTTAAACTTTCACACATCATTCTTAATCAATCGATGATCTAAAAAAAATACATTATGCATTATAAATAAATATCCAAATTACCAAAACGATCTTTATCTTCTCGATCGTGTTCTGTAGGCTTCACCATCCCATTAATTCTTGTAGATATTAAACTTCCATACATACACTTTATTTTTTAAAACAATATTTCTATCATTCCATTAAGCTATTATATTTAAATCTCATTATTATTAAATTTATGTTTATATGTTTTCCCTAATCTCATCTAGCATTTTATTTTTTAAATATAATCAGTAAAAATATTTAAAATTATATTTACGGTACTTCTTTATCGAACTTGCTTGAAAATTGTTCATATTAAAGCTAAAAAAAAAATATTTTATTTCTTCTTCAGTCACTTAATGTTCTATTTTAAAGTAAAACAATTACTACTCTGTTTAATAAATATTCGTATACGACAATCCTTGGTTTTCATAACATTGAACACAATTATTAATTCTGATATTCTTTTCTAATATTGTCTGCTAGTCTTTTCCCGCGCGACTGTTCCAATGCATCTTTTAAGTACTTTATGTAATCTTCAATAATTTTCCTATTTTCCTGGATCCATTTTCATTAAGTAATTTAATTTTATATTTTTCAGATCAAGCATTTCCTCCATTGAATACTTTATAATATTTTTTTAACTCTTCTTATTAGATAAAGTTTTTCGGTTCCTTTCAATAAAATACATAATAGCACTTTCATATTATTCCATAACTTTTCTTTATTTCAAAATTCTTGTATTATAATTTTAATAATGTTTTCCTTTAAAAGATAAACATTCTTTCTTCATCATTATTTTCTTTATAATAAAAATGCATATTAAATTTTTCCATAGAGAAGAATAACTAACTTTAAATTAGCCTTGTAAAATTGGTGCGTCAGAATTTTTTTTTCTGACGGCAAGTAACTTCTCTTTTAGATTTTCATATAGCATCCCAATTATATTTCTCTGAGTTCTAATACTAAGTTTCTGGTTGAGCATAAATAAAGCTGTATTAAGACAATTTCCAAATATTTTTCTTTCAGCAATATTTTTAGGTAATTTTCCTTGTACTTCCATCTCTACTGTAGGTTTTTTTTTGGTTAAACTTGAATAAATTCCCTGGTAAGATAACTTTTAAAATTAGCAATCCATGTCGATACAGTCAAAATATATTATATTTTATAGAAGAACTTTTAAAATAAATACCAAATTTTAAATTTATATCACTTTTCAGCTACGGTGTTATCAGCTACAAAAAAATATGTTACTTTCACTTTCACTTACACATTACTTCTCCCCCCCGCTTCATATAATTCTTATATTTTGTCTGCTAATTTACCTCCGTTGATTGGTTAATGACTTCTTTAGCGCGAACAAATTTAAACATTTTGTTATATAACAGATTAGACTTTTAAAATAAAGAATTGATGACGTCATGTCTCAAAATATTATTCAGACTAGTATTTTTAAATTCAATTATAGTTTTCTAAAATTATTTAAACTTTTAAAACAATTATTAAAACAATATTTAATATTTTAACTTTTACTTTAATGATTGATGGCAATTATATTTAGTTTCAAATTCACAAACTTTATTATTATTTTAACAAGCGTGTGTGTGAAGGTATATAATATACAGTCACGTGTTTACTAACTTTATCAAATAATTTTTTATTTACGTCTCGGTCTAAATTACCAAAACTGATATTCTTTATAAAATTTGGAAAATAATTTTAAAATGTTGAACCAAATATAATTCTCACCATCCTAACGTTTATTAATAAAATATACTCTATTAATTTTGATTATTAAATACAATTATAACACTACATATAACATTTATTTAATTTATTAGTTTTAAAATATTATATTCAAATTATTATTATACTTTTAAACTATTTATAGCTGTGTTATTTTATATGGCCAGCTTTTACAACCATAAGCAAGGATGTAATTAAGCTTTATTTAACTGTTTTCTTTTAAATTAATTTATTACATTTTTATATACCAAGTATTTTCAGCCTTAAATTGTACTATAAAATATAATTATCCTATTATTATTTATATATCATACAAGCATAACTTAAAATTTAAAATTTTTTTTAATAATTGACCTTTCTACCTTACCATGACCTACAGACAAGGGCACAATATATATATAAAGATCTTGATTTTTCATTAATGAAAAATACTCAAAATAATTTCACCCATTTTTGTCAAAATTTTTGTTATATTAAATATATAATGCCAGGTACATATTTTATAGATAATGACTGCCATTTAGGAAACAACATCTAATACATAAATCGATTTTTTTTCTCATACTATGGAGCAAAAAGAAAGTAACCGCATTAAAAACCAAGCCTCTATTTTGAAACCTATTCAGCAGATGAAAAAGATATTTAAAAGTATGCTTTCATATAGTAGTATTCAAATATTATTCTTAATATCTTATGCAAAAATTTATTTTAATAAAAATTAAAAAACCAAATTTGAGTTTAAAATCCCAGAGCAACAATGCACTAATCTTAAGCTGTAGAGTTCGCTAGTTTCCCATTGTATTAACTTCTGCAGGGCATTTTATTTCAATGCTACAGAGTAATTAATGATATTTTTGTTTCTTGCTACAAATTTAACTTAATCTGAAATGTTTATGACAATGCTAGTAATAAACAGAACTATTTGGCGTCAGTATTTGTTTAAAACAAATTTGTAAAGTTTGCACTTTTTATCTTATGTCATTTTATTGCTATGAAGTAAAAAAAGACTTTTAATATCTTAAATGTGTTTTAAAACATATTTTATTTGTTACCAGTATAGCACAAGCATCCTAAATAACTTAAATTTGTGTTTAATCACAGCAATATTATTAGCGACCACTTATGCATATAATCTCCAGTATCCTTACTAAATAAAACATTAATTAAATCTTCATAAGATAAAATCGTACTCATCCCATAATGATGATTTTTTAAGTTTTAATTTATGACAATTACACTCAGTGATTTGCAGGTAAAGAGACCTACAGTTTGAATGAAAATAAAATGTATTTATTTACACAAATATCTTTGACTTTCAGATTGTTAGCTCAAATTGAATAAAAAAATTAAAGTATCTACTAAATACTTTAGTTTCATGTTTGAATCTTAAATCCTCACTGACAAGACAGAAGTTAAAGGTTAGTCTAAGAATATGGATATTACAATACTATTATGTAGTATCCATTAATTATTTAGCTTCGTGGAAACAATTTGTATCTGATTTAAAGATAATGCAATGTATATTTTATATACTTTACAAAAGGACTTAATGACTTCCATTCCTAATATATTCTTGAAACATATGTATAAAGACATCTTAAAAAATAAATGATTCTCAGTATGCATTTCCTGCTGAACCAGCACTAATCAATTGGAACAGGTCACAGTTTCTCACATATATCATTATTTATCAACAGTAAATTGTTACATTTTGATTTACAAATATCAAACTTATTTCATTCACAACTTTCACATATCCATTCTAGAAGAATACATTAATAGTTATCATTAATCATTTATTAATCTAGAGATTGTCTCTAGTTCAGAAATAAATTTTAAATCTTAAATAAAAATTAATATATGTTTTTTAATTAAACCCACACACATGGGAATGCCTTTTTGGAAGACATTAGTCTTTCAAGATGTCTTTGTTCTTGTGTTTCAAGAATGTATAGTAGAAAAGAATTTAATAAATACATCTATAAAAGATTAAAACGGTATTTATTGGCTAGCATCCCATTTCATCTACTATGACCCATAGTAATGTTTATCCCAGGTTTAAACCCATCCAAGTCCATATATATTCATCTATATTAACATATATTAATGTATGTACACAGCATATATTAATGCATGTACACATATATAGTGTATCTTTGTATATTTTAAATTAAATGCATAGGTATAAACACATATATGTGTGAGGAAGCTCTAATGCAAATTTGTTTAATAAGTGTTAGAAATAAATTACTAGTTATAAGTCTTTATTTTATTAAAATTAAGATGTATAAATTTATTCATTATTTAGCTTAAAACTCACATATAATTTCAATTCTAGAGGTGTATAGAATACATATGAAACATAATGTTTATGCAACTTAAATCTGTTTTAAAAAGTAACAGATTTCTTGGAAAATATCATGACACACTCACCTGGTTTAATTTGTGTGAGAACTAAGAGTTAATTTTAAAATAAGTCTAAAAAATTTTTAAGACAAAGCAAAATCATTCAAGCAGCACTATTTTTCTATTCATTAAATTTTACTTTTGCCTTTTCTAAAATATTAATGCTGAATTTTAAAAGTAGTAAAACTATGTTAAATTTTGATTTTGTAAGGGGGGGATCAAAGGATTAATATAAAAAAAAACTAAATTTAGCACTGAAAGTTCACTCTCTAAATCAATCAAGCACATGCTGCTGGGAACTATACCCATTTTGACAATGGAAATGAGCAGCTAGAAAGCCACCAAACTTGCCAGATCAGTCTATAAAAATGGAAGAGTTCAAGACCAACAGCCTGACTAGAGAAATAACAGTGCCACTGCCTTCCAGATGACTCAGCTAGAAGAAGACTGGTAATATTTCTTCCTGCAGAGCTCTTTAAAATAAATCTTAAATTAATGTAATTTTAAAGTTTCTTAATCTAACTAATTTTAATGAATGTACATAGATTTATAAACTTATAAATAATTCCTCATTAAAATAAACTAAATTCTGTGTATAAAATTAATGTAACTTTTAATTAAATAATAATAATCTGTCACAATCTTGCCTACTAAATGAATAATCATAATTTAATAATTGTCTAAACATAATCACTGTATCCAGTTATTATATCTATATTTGCTAATGTGCAGTCATGCCTATTCTCTTTTATTATATTTATTTTATTGATATTTATGATATGCCATAATTCAAAATGGAGATTAAATACATTAGTAATTTTACAGAGATGATTAGAAGCTATCCTGAAATTGATTTATCCTGCTTTTTAGCAAACATAAATCTCCACTTTGAAACCTATTCTTTTATATGTATATTTAGTTAAGCATGTTAAAAAATATATATAGTTAATAATCACAAGAATGATATTATAAAAGCATATTATTAATAAATAAGTTAAACCCCAAATATGCTTTCCTCCTATTTAGTTTATTATATACACTATCCAGACTGAATTTTTAAACTAGATTACTTTAATAAAATTCTTCTTAGCATGTTTAAGTATGCTAATTAATGAACTGAAATAAGGTAGTTTCCAGAATGAAACTAAAGTATTTAGCACAGTAGTTTAATTGTAATATTAATGTTATTTTAGTAAGTGTTATGAATGAGTCCTTGCAAAACACAACACATGCAATATGCCTTGCTATATTTCTTTGTAAATGGGCTTATGGTGAAATGCCAGCACAATATTATTAGTTCAAACAGTCTCTCTAGAACTGGAACACAAGGGTCCAAAGACAAAGACAAATTTGTAAAACAGCTTTGATCTCCCGAACTGAGGTTCATTTTATGATAGCAAGTCATACAGTCCAAGGAAACTGAGTACTTGGTACTGAATTTCATGATTAATTACACATTTGGGCCATTACTCTTATTTAGTTAAGATAGCACCTTAGTATCAGAAGCTTTGCTGCAATACTAGTTTATCCCTCCATATTGTTATTCAGTTCTGCATGGATTGAATACCAGATCTAGTTTATATAAATAATCTGTATATGGAGTTCATTTATGGCTCATTATATATCAGTTAATCAGAATAAATTATATTTTGTCAATTATCATTCTTGTAAGATTTAACTCCTGTAGCAAACCTAGAATAAATGCCATACTATATTCAGGCATGATTATGAACTGCAGATATAAATTATAATAGACATAAAAACTAAATGATTTAAAGTGCAGCATAAAAGATGAGACCAACTCAGCTCATCGTTGTAAGACGCCTGCAAGTGTAAAATCCCAATGCACTTCTATTTTGTATTAATTAACTTATAATTTAAAAATTAAAGATATTAAACTTGTAAAAATCTTTAGTGTGTTATTAGCAATCTAATCCCAACTCTTATCTTTAGTATTAATTATTAATACATGCATTATCTCAGTAAGCTATATGTGTGTTTTTTTTAATTAATTGCTAATTTATTAGTTATTTCCTGAGTCTCGTCCTCTACCCTGTTCTACTGTCAGCTCGCAAACTAAATGAGACCAAGTATAATCTCATATATATCATCCATAGGATAGTGAATCATGGAGCATTAGTGTAGGAACTGAGGTGCGATCTGATTCGAGGTCTCAACCTGTCATCTAGATCAGCTTTGGGATAATTTGCAAAAACTCTGGATTTTGTTGCATGAATACGCAAATATGACCTTACAAGATATCACACATGGAAAAAGAGAACAAAGTGAATTACTTTGTGTGTGTGTGTGTGTGTTTTTTTAAAAAAATAAAGTGAATTACTTTAACAGAGATTTAAAATTTCTATCTGGGCTAAGATAATCTCCTTAGAGTGTATCAAAGTTACGAGTGAAATAAATGTAACATTTGTAAATCAAAAAAACGTAGCAATTTTATAGTATTTATTCAATGTAAAACTAATCCATTAAAACCTTAAGAAAAATTTATAACTATATTTTTTATATAATATTTGTTATTAAAAGTACATTTTACTGTATGTATAAATATATTTATTTTTTTATAATAAAGTAAAAAATATTTGTATAAAAATATATATTTATATTTATATAGGTTTGTTGTCAGTGTAGGAAGTGGTTTCTTTCTTCTTTATAACCTAAAGCGGATTGCACTTTCGATGAAGTTTGCCATAATTATAGCTATGATCAGAGCTATGTTTATAGTGAACATCACCGAAATCGCTATGGTTATGGTGAAATTCACCCAAAATGCATTTAGCTTTAAGAAAAAAAAATCACTATTATATATATGGAAAGACTTCATGGTTTAATTATTATCCTATCCTCTGCTTTGTCCACAATTTGAGGTTCAAATCTACGTAAAATTTAAATGTTTTCAAACAAGCCTAGACTTTTTTTAGATAACTAAATAGTATCCAATTCTGTTAACCATCACTAGTTAGTAAATGGATATCTAATTTATCTGTAGATGATACAGCTAGAAAATAATTTTAAAAACGAAAACCTGGAAAACATATTTTCAACTTTCAAAGTAGTAATCTGGTAAGTGATGAGTTTTTCTTTACTGCAAAGATACGCTGTGAATATATGCTGTGGGGTTTTTGTACCGAAGTAAAACAGTTTTATATATGTGTGTGTATATACGTTTGTGCATATTTCCGCCCCAAAAGCAAGACTTAAACTACATCGATATATAATGTCAAATAGAAAAAGTAAAATTTTAATCACTTTTATATTAATTAGATTTTCGGGTTAATTATATTTTAAGCAGCTTTTTTTTAAAAAAAAACATTTTACCCATGTAATACTGGCTAATTTTCGTATGTAATTAAAATGAATCCATATATTCGTTCTTAAAAATTAATTTAAAAATAAATATTAAAATATGTGACTTATTTTCACTTCTTAACGATTTTTAGTTAGATAATTTAAAAGTTAAATCGTTTTTATTAAAAGATAAAAAAGAGAGAGAAGGCGAAAGAGATGTGTTAGAAAGTAAAATATTTGTATGTGTGTACATATATATATATATATCAAATGTTTGGTCAAATAAGAACGTAAGCAATATATACATTAATTTCATAGTATTTTAAGACAGGACTCTCTTCTTACTCACTAAATTAATTTTCTTTTTGTAATTGTCATTTTATTTTTAAATATCTTTTACATTGCTTCAGGTTGATACTGATGAAGATGATAATTATTATCATTATTATTATTTACTTTATTTTTTACAATTCCATTACTTTCAAGACTCGTTTACTATTAAACTATATTGCCGTCTTTTGTTTTTATTTGAAACAATTATAATAATTATAAGCTTAATTGCTAGAAAAATTATATGATGTTCAAGCATCGAAACACTCAGTCAGCTAAGATAATCTTATAATACATTGAAAAGTAAAGGTTTTGTCACTTTCATGTTCAAACATCATGAGAAATAATTATTTAATTATTTTAGATATCCCATAGCCCAGGGGTGTCCAACAAGTCGATCGTGATCCACCGGTCGATCACAAAGCCATTTTTGGTCGATCGCGAGGCCAATCTGGCAAGAGCTGTCGGGTAACGAGTGAAACAAATTAAGTCAAGATTTTCAAGGTTTTTTTTTGTTATTTTTGTTTTTGTTCTAAATTTTTTTTCAATTCTAGATAGCTGAAGTTCACTAAGCCGAATCATTATTGAAAATAATATTTTTTAATCTTGATTTAATGTAGCTAATTTGAATTAATAAATACTGTTAATAATAACTCGTGTTGCCTTAATTCGCCTGGACATGAGTTTTTTGGCCCGTTAAATAATTGTTATTTTTATTAGATAGATATATAAAAATAGTATATATTTCACATCTCCCTCCATTTAGATTATGCCTATGACAACAAGTCGATCGCCTATGAGAACAAGTCGATTGCAACACATTTTAAAAATAAAAAGTAGATCTTATGAACACAAAAGTTGGCCACCTCTGCCATAGCCAACCAACTAGCCATCTAACAATAATCAGTATATAGTTATTCTTAGTTAATAGATGTGTTTAGGTTATATTGTTTGGTTTGATGAATGTAGATGGCTGATTATAATAATAAAAAATATCATTGCAGTATAATATATTCTTCGCTACTAGTTCTACAAGTGTTAAGCTATATATAGCTTGTATTTTTCCTATAGTTTAGATAGCAAAGATTAGTGGTATCATGCACTTTATGGGTTTTTTGGCTTTTAGTTCTATCTCAAACTGTTAGATTAATAATATTTTTCTTATTAAAAAAAATCTAAATCAGGAATTTTAGAATTTCCCAATTACAAGATTATTAAAGAGTATGGAAATACATTTTTTTATTAAAGATTCTTTTTGCAGCTGCAATTTTTTAACTAAATATATAATCGTTTATTTGCTGAAAAGTTCATCATCAGAAATGACATATTTGGGTCACAATCCATGCAGCTTGAATTTTAAACTCTCCACACTATCAATGTTAATTTTCATATTACAATTAATTATTTTTATATAACTATTAATATATGTTTTAACTAGTTAATTGCCTCTCCAAAAAATCAATAGCTGAAGTTGTTTTTAGTTTTTTTTCCTTTAATACTTACAACCATTTCAGCTATGCAAATGTTATGTATTGTAGTATTTAGAGCATCAATATAACATCATATTACCTAGACTGCATTTTTCGCATAGATATTTTATTAAACAGTATATAGATTTTATTATTAGCTAGATAGTAAAGTAACCAGTTTAATCTGGTTTGGTTGGATAAGTGTCTATATTCTGATTATAATGATTGTAATAGCATTTATCCACTGAATGCTAGCCATGAAATTACTCATTAATTATTTTAGCTATTGAAAATATAAGTCTTTGGTATAAATTTAATTAGGATCAGCTAAGTCCCAATAAGTTACTATAATAATATAAAAGTCAGATTTCTAAAGAAACATTTTTAAACAAACTTGCAGGACAACTCCCATTTTCTCATATCAATGCCAATTAAATAGGCATTGATATACGAAAACGGGTGGTTGATTGCAAATTTGTTTAAAGAATGATTATTTGAAAATTTGAGTTGTGAATTATTATAATAACATATTCAGATTTAACTTCTCATGAATAAGATAATAAATAAGTATATATTCTTATCATTACAAAATGTCTTTACTATCTATATAATATTAAGCTTTTGATAATGCAGTTAATAAATCATATAAATAAATTATTCACTTGCTCATTACTGGTAAAGCGATTGATTAAGCGCTAAAAATTCCTAAGTAAATTTCAATTGAATAAAATAAATTATTTGGTAATCAAATGAAAATGGTGGGTTCAACCTGCTTTTTGATGCTTAAACATCATATTATCTTTCAAACAATTAATGGTGTGATTATTTGTATGTTCACAGGACTGCACACATCAGTTAGTAGTGATTTTATTGAAATATTATTAAGTAGATATACCTTTCTTTTGTGGATTTGAATATGACAATCTACATCTAATGTTTACTGACTATTCTAATTTGCATTATAAATATCTATTTATTTTATAATATTATTATTAAAAAACAATAATCTTAAATCATAATACGTTTTGGTTTAACAAGTTTCAAAAAATATTTTTTAAAAATGTAATATTATTCCTTCTTATCTTCATATTTTATATAATATAAAAATGATGAAAAATCAGACTAGAAAACTTGCATAAGTAATTAGATCAAATATTTAAGAATACAATGGCAATAAAGTTCTAAAGAGGAAGAGATAAAAGGAGAACATTAGATGAGATATGTTGGACTATTTCCATCATCTATGAGTGAATGTTGAATGTATAGAAAATTTTAAACTTTATTTAAGCTTGCCAGATACAAACAACTTGTTAATAATAACACACAAATAGACAACACAGGTTAGTAATTACTTTCGAGTAGTATTATTCTCCACTCTTCTTCAGGTGTTGCTGGCCTATATGCGCAGTGATAATATTCACTTAGATGTTGAACTCGCACCTTTATGTTCTTGAAATTTAAAATAGTATTTATTTTAAAAACGTTCTTTTTTTTTTTTTTAATATAAAATGTTCATTCTTCATTACTAAACCTTAAAGATCTTAAAAAAATATTATTCTTTTTCGCGCGGATAAAATTACTGATCAACATCATTATTTTATTTCAAATATGATTTTATTAAAAGCAAATAGATGCATAAATAATAATGAATTTAATTATCACCAATTTTAAATACAAAAAATAATAATACATATGAGGATTGTATAAATAATTACGTATTCATTGAAGTGAAAATAAGTTAATCCATTCATAAATTAGGATATTAAAATAAAAATGTTATCCCAAAAAAATTTCAAATAACCTCTTTGAAATTAACTATTACAATAATATTACAAAACATTTAACATTTAAATGAACTTTTCTGGTAGTTTAAGGGGACATTGATAGGGAATATAATGTTATCTTTAAATGAAAAGGAAAATTTAATGTGTTTTTATTTTACCATCTTATAATATAAAAATAATTATATTTATATTTTCATTATTATAAGAAATAATTTGTAATGGAAAAAAAAATTATAACTACCAATATTTTGTTATTAATAGTATATGACTTTTATTTACAAAAGAAAATATCAAAAGCAGGATATTATAACAGTGAGTAAATGAAACTATTCTTAATTGGATTAATTTCTTTTAAATTAGCATTTTGTACATGTATATGCAAATTATGATTTATTAATTTACATTATTTCTTTTCTTATCAAAAACTCTGACATGTGTTGTGGCTTGATCACTCTTCAGACTACTGTCTTAACACCTGATTGGCTGTCTGAGAAGCAACAGTAAGCACATGCATCAGATTGGCAACCTCTCAATTTATTACCGATTTTAACAACAATATGTGATTTATATAATAATATTATTTATGTATGTTGCTGATAACTTATATTAACATTTAGAAAACTACAGGCGTAGTAAACTTAAGGTTTCGCACTATACTATCGGTAAATTAAGACTCAGTGAGTAATATGTGAATATATTTATAGCTTCATGCTTTCAAGTTAAGATGCTTAAGACTGGCTTATATATAAAAAAAAAAGTTAAGTAGAGAAGATGGTGGGATCATCCTTTTCTTATCAAAAACTCTGTCATGTGTTGCGGCTTGATTGCTCTTCAGACTGCTATCTTAACACCTGATTGGCTGTTTGAGAAGCAACAATAGGCGCATGCGAGAGATTGGCAATCTCTCGATTTATTACCGATTATTTATTCTTGTCAAAAGAAAAAAGAAAATTATAGTATTCTATTTATAGTAATATTTGTTAATAGTATGTTATTTATTATTTTTCTTGATTAAATAAATTAATTGTCTATTTAAAATATTTTGCATTTGAGATAAATTAAGTCTGGTGTCTATCTTTTTTGTATGCTCATATTACAGAAATATTTACATGATTTTATAATTAATATATTTATCATCTCTTAATGCAGGGGTGGGCAAATGGTGGCCCAAGGGCCACATGCAGCCCACTAAGACTTTTTATGCGGCCCTCCAAGACAATCAGAAAAATCCACCTTGGACTGAGATTTCCTTCCTGTTGCATGACCGAATATTCATCTCATATTTTCCACTAAAATGGCCACGTCAATATACATGCACAGTGTAGATACGATGTGCAGTGATTTTCCAGTTGATCTGATTAATTTCAATTTTGTCTTTGCATTAGCAAATATATATATTTCCAACTTTTGTGAAATCATGAATGCTCCAAAAAAATGTAAAATTGGTAATGAATGTCATGTGTTTAATGAAGAATGGACAAACAAATATTTCTTTGGTATTACAGGGAATAAAGCAGTGTGTTTATTGTGTCATGAAAAAAGATGTGGCCCTCCGTTAACCTTCGCTTCCACAAAGTGGCCCCCGATCCGGCCCTCCACCAACCTATGTGGCCCCTGAGCCAAAACAATTGCCAACCCATGTCTTAATGGTATCTCATTCAAAACCTTATTAACTGATATGGTTCACTAGTTAAATACATCCATGATAGATTTAACAAAGAAAAAAATAGGATTATCTTTTTTAATCTACAATTATATCTGCTAACACCAGGCAAATATGTTGGTGCTCCTCCATATCACCCAGAATCCAATGGTATGGCTGAAAAAGTTGATATTAAATAAACTAAACTATACAGACATAGACAAAGCATTAAACATGGCAATACTATATCAACACATTACATCTTCCACATCTACAGGAAAATTACCTGCAGAAATATTGATGGGCAGGAAGCTACACAACAAGCTGTCCATTCTTATACCAGACCAAAAAATAATAAAATTTGGGAAAAAATATCTACACTGTTAGAGAAAACGCGGACCAAATACTTGAAGTTCAAGCAACAACAGGAGTATGCTACTATTGGCATATAAACCATGTTTGGAAAAATTGGATGGAAATAAACATAGATAATAAGAAAAAATTATCTGCAATCTAAGACATCTGGCTAACCCTGCCCAGAAGATCATATGAAAAAACATAATGAAGCAGCAAAAGTTTCATATGAACCTGTTGTACTACAGTCCCAAATAGAGGCTACTGGTTTTTAAGAAAAAAGCAGATGCCACCAACCTTGTCACCCACTGGCATATTTAAACAAATGAAATAAATGTGAAAGAATGCCCACACTCTTTAAAAATTAACAGAAACCAAATATTCTCTGATCTTAGATCAGATTAAGTATTCATTGCCAAAAACCAATATGTGTATTATTAGTTAGTACATTAGCTAAGGACTTAAATGGACTAATAGGTGATGATGTTTACTGAATCTGAATGTTTACAGTCTGGATGGAGACCTGGCAATAAATAGCAAGGGTATTAAAATAGAGCTATTTTTTTTATATTGTAATGCAAAGTTCATTAAATTATGAACTAATAATAACTTTAAGCTTTTCATGCTCTGAGAGTTTGTTGGTTATTTCAAGATTTCTATATATGTTGTGCTACTTATACTCATATAGGCCTGATCACAAATTATTGTATGGTATCAGAACATAGCCATAATTAGAATTTCATTAATAACAACTGATGAGGACAATTTAGAATGACTGCAATATTTAATTTTAAAAAAAATAAATACAAAATAAAATAATCTACAGAATTTATGCCTATAAACGTATGCCATCTTTCTGAATGAGCACTGCATTATATTTTGATTGTTTATCTGATTGGTCAAGAATGTATGACTGATTTTACTCTTTGTTTAAGAATAACAAGATATTTATTTAATGATGATTAGCTAATTTGACTATGAAATGGCTACATTAATAATTCCTGACCATCTTCAAAAAAAAATTACCTAACCAAAAAATTTGCCTCCATTTGAAATTAAATATCAGTTCATGAAAACGGCAGATTAACATATTAATTCCTTCACCTTTCAGTTATAGACAAATTTTAGAAGATTTTACAGGTATAACTATTTTTTCTTATAATATTTTTTTTTATTATTTCTAGATCCTATTTTCAATTATATAAACTAGTTATTTCCAGTTATAGTAATGCAAATAAACATTATAACAGATTAGGCATTATATATTATGTATGTTATTATAAATATTGATACCAATTAAGTTAGCTAAATTTAGAATTAATATAAAAAACTAAAGATCAAGAAATTATATGCTATAAAAAATTCTTCTAGTGCTATTAATGTAAAGTTAACCAGTTTTTCAATTAGTTGTTCCTAGCCAATATAATAAAACGTTCCAGTTTATTGCTTAGTAGAGTATAACGATTTTTGTACAGCCTTGATAAAGACTCAAATAAGTTGAAAGCCATGGCAATACTGTTTTATATTATTTTAATGTGTATCTCTTTTATACAATAATCTGATTGTTTTTATTTTTTTTCATGTGTCAAAGCATCGGCCGGGAAGCGAACCCGGGACAACTACTTATATGGCAGCTGTGCTAACCACTCGGCCACCAATGTTTGACTAGTCCTATTGTTAGATTGTGATTTAGAATTAATATAGTAGAATTTTACATAATTAATTCCAGCTCCATTTTGGCACTAAAATAAAACCAACTCTAAATAGAGACTTCAAAGCAAAGACACCTCTAACAGCTTCCATAAAGGAATAGTACATGAGATGATCATCAACTCTCAATTTTGTAAATAGTCTGACTGTTAACTAATATTCATTTACCAATCAATATTGGATTACTAGCTAGATTGACTATGGATTGGATATTTAAAAGAAATTATGTCTGATTGGAACTTGGAAAAAAATTGAAGTTTTTTTGTTCAAATTCAAAACAATATTGTAACTATGGTATGTTATATGCTATTATTATATTATATACCTTTTATTTCATATATATATATATGTGTGTGTAATTATATAACTCAATATTTGTAAATACGGTAACTAAATAATTAAAAAAATTTATCCACTTAGGAGCGCTTTCGATTATCCAGTAATCTGTGTCAACTAAAGCTTTGAAATGCTAACTCATATATATATATGACTGCATCACAATGATGACAGTATATTATTTTTCTCAGCCTTGCTCAGGAATTGATTGATTGCTGCAGATTTTTTTATTAGTATTAAAAACGAAATCCCGTTTATTAAAATATTTACCATATATAATGCAAACATAATATTAGATTTTAATCTAGTTGACTAATGAAAATTAAAAAGTAAGGCACGTGTTTAAAATAACCTAATTCTGAAAGCTATCATCTTTTCAACAGTTCAGCCGGATTTAAAAAAAAATGTATCTTGATAATTCAATAGGATCCAAATTTTTACATACCCTTTCAGCGATTATTATTTAATTGGCCGAATGAGTTAAAAATCAAAACTTTTAATTGGCCAACTCACAACTTTAACAAAATCTATTGTTAAAATAGATTCACTTTTAATAATATAAATACGTTAGTTTCGTTTGTAAAAAGTATATTACTAAATTGTCAGATTACGAAAGTAAACGAAAGTCATGTCAAAAATAAAATTTGATTTATAATTTAAAAAATATTCAATTGTGGTGAAATAAAAGTAACCGCTATTCAACCAACCAAAAAAGATTGCTGACGCAATCTTTTTTTTTTCACTTTAACATTATGATAAATATGTAGCAATAAATAAATAATTCTTGGTAATATCTTAACTATTTTTCTAAAATAATTTGATTTTTAGTATTATTTTATCAATAATAATTTGTAATTCAATTCAAATATTGTTTAAAATGTTGTAAACATTCGTTTATCATTTTCGTAATAAAAATCAAAACAAACGTAACTTTTTACTTTTTGGCAGCCATTTCCCTTTTTGACAGAAGTTGGACAGCCAATAAGATTCAAGAAAAGGTGGTGAGGAAGCAGTGCTTTGGTTTTGTTTGACATATATGGTCATTTTTATTGATTTTTTACTTGTAAAATAATTCTGAAGAGGGCACCATCTTACAGAACTTTTGATTTTCTTTCAAATGACGTATGTGGGATAAAAAGTAGCCGATTTAGAGTGAAGTCAAATCTACTCATTTTTTTACGAGTCAGGCAGTTGAAAGCACTTAGACTAGAAACTTGGTAAATATAGTTTCATGAATGAATTTATTTATCTTGAATGCTCGAATTCAATATTTTATTATATATGTGTATATCTGAGAGTGTGATGAGCGTATAAAATAAAAATACACACAGCCTTAAGAATATATAACTAAACTAGGCATTTCTAAAAATAATTACCTCAAGTATAAACAAAAACAGCTGCACACCTAAACTCAAAATGTACACCAAGTGCATATAAAATTACTTACATATTATAAGCAAACATCGGGGGTGGACTTACTAATGATGAGTAGCCCTAAATAATATTATTTGAGAGCCCACATTTTTAGGGCGATTTAGTATATTCTATAAAATGTTTAAAAATATTAAAAATACAATCGGTACAAAAATATTAAAATTTACAATTGTTATAATTATTAGTAATAAATCAGCTCCTGGCAAATATAAAAGATAGACAATACTAATAGAATAATTTGGATATTTCAAAGTAAAAAATTTTAAAGTCTACATTTTATCATGTAATCTGAAATAATTTACCAACTTAGGTTACTGTTGTATTTTAAATTGCTTCTTTCTCTAATTTTGATACACTTCCGATATCTGAAAAAGAAATAATTTTCAATTGAAATTAGAAAATATCTAAGATTTTTTCTAATTATTTCAGATAATGATATTTAATATTTTACTGGTAAAATTCCTGCACGATTTATCTTCCGAACAATTAATTATTCATAGATTTTGGAATCACAGCTAGATGATATTTTAAATTTAAAATAAAATTATTTTTCTGTATTGTCTATATATAGAAAAAATTAAATTAGATTAATATAGTGTAACGGAAATATATAAATTTGATTTCTGGACTTCTGGTTAGATTTTACAAAATATAAACATATATAGCATATAAATCAATGTACACAGCAACATATTAGAAATAAGGATTCTCGCATGCACGGTGGATTAGTAGGAACAATATAGGCGGGAGAAATGGTATAGATATGGATAAGCGGCTTGGCAGGATACAAAGAATAAATAACACGCTGGATTTACAAAATACATAATTGGGCTAACATTAAGCACAGCAAATGATGAATAGAAGCAGGTTAAGACAGACAAATTAAAAACCGTACCAATTTGTTCTTCGGGTAGAAAGATATAAACGAGTCTAAAATGAAAATGTCATGAAGATCTTAGTATAATTACTAAATGCTAAAATATTTTAATGTTGATTTGTTTATCTGTTGGACTTTATATTAAGAATTTTTGTTTTGACTGGAATTTATTTTTATTTCTGTAATTATGTCCAAATCGATAATGAATAATTAATAGTTGCTTATTATCAACAAAGTGTTGTTGGTTTTTTTTTTTTTTTTTGCTTAAATATTGTAGAATATTTAATTTAAAAGTTGTTGGTTTTTTTTTTTTAAAAATTGCTTGTAATTACTTGTCTGTTATATAGGCGAACATCTATATATATGTTGATACGAAGATTTTCACGGGTTGCATATATAAAAGACATATTTTGCGGTTCATTCATGTTAAAAAATTTAAATATTAATATACCGACGTTTCAACGTGATCACACAAGTCATCTATTGGGTGATAAAAGGTAGAAAGATGGTTGTAGAGGCGCTACAATCGTTGATTTGAAAAAAAAACATTAAAGTTCCACCAATATCAAAAATGTTAAATTAAGAATTTTTTTTTTAAAAAATCTTTCCAAATAGGAGGAAGTTTGCATGTATCATCTCACTTATTGATACAATCTGGCCTTTTAAGTATCTCAATGGCTTCTCTGATTTTGCACTGGTAAAAGATTATCACATCTGGTTATGATCCTGGTATTAAAAAAATTATTTTATGACCTGAATCTATAATATGGAGTGATAATGCTGATGATGATGAGTGTTGTTTAACTGCATTCGAATGTTCATCTCTCCTACCACTGATACAACGATTATTCATACCTATGTAAGAAGCTTTACAATTTTCACATAAGATTTGATAAACACCATGAGTTTCAAGAGGGATTGAATCCTTAGGCTTTTGATGAGTAGAAAATGCTGTATTTATATTATAGCATTTGAATATACATTCAATACTGTCTGTAGTTTCTTCTACATATGGAACACAAATCCTAATAGCTGATTTATCATCCTTTTGTTTATTATTTTGTCCATTTGTTAAAAAATCCTTATTTTAAGTCGAAATTGGACAAAATAGGAAACAAAAATATAAATCAGCTATTAGGATTTGTGTTCCATATGTAAACAGAACTACAGATAATATTGTAAAATGTTATAATATAAATACAGCATTTTCTACTCATCAAAAGATCAGCACTACAATAACCAAGCCTAAGGATTTAATCCCTGTTGAATCTCATGGTGTTTATCAAATCTTATGTGAAAATTATAAAGCTTCTTACATAAGTATGAGTAATCATCACATCAGTGTTAGGAGAGATGAACATGCTAATGCAATTAAACAACACTCATCATCATCAGCACTCTCACTCCATATTATAGATTCAGGTCATAAAATTGATTTTTTTAGTACCAGGATCATATCCAGATGTGATAATCTCTACCAGTGCAAAATCAGAGAAGCCATTAAGATACTTAAAAGTCCAGATTGTATCAATAAGCAAGATGATACATGCAAACTTCCTCCTATTTGAAAAGATTTTTTTTTTAATCATTCTCAATTTAACATTTTTGCTATTGGTGGAACTTTAATGGGTTTTTTTTCTTTCAAATCAGTGATTGTAGCGCCTCTACAACTGTTTTCTACCTTTTATCACCCAGTAGATGACTGTGTGATCAAGTCGAAAAGTCGGTATATTAATATTTAAAATTTTTAATATGGATGAACCAGCAAAATATGTCTTTTATATATATCTAAATACAAAAGTAAATATAAAAGTCAGTTTTAAAAAGAATTTTTATAGTCTGTAAAAAAGAAACCAGGTTTGCATATCTTTTTAAACTTCTTTCATCTATGAATGTAGAAAATTCTCCACAAAGGTGATTAGTATTGCTGATGCCCTATTCACTTTGAACAGTTATTTTATTTTGTATTTAACTATCGAATTCTCATTCTCATTATAATCATCTTTTTACTGGCTTTTCATCTTCTTCACTTTAGATTGGATTCTTTGTATCACAGTAATAATTCGATTAGAGTTTGGTCAATAATTTTACTTTATTGTTATTAGATTTTTTTTTTTGAATTCGTATTGCACCATTTTTTTCTCTCCTGACTTTTTTTTCCTGCCATTTATTCATCTTTTAATTCAGCTACTGTCTAACCATATTTTCTTCCAATTCTTTTTGTTCTAAAGAATAATGTATATATATATATAACTTTAACCGTGAAGCGAACCCGGGCCAGCTGCTTATAAGGCAGCTATGCTAACCGCTAAGCTAGGCCACCAACGCTTGACAAAATAGTTTTGTCTACCATTTTTATGTCTGCATCCATTTATAATTCAGTGTCTCTTTTTTTGGTTATTCTCCACTTTGTTTATTCTAGTTTTCATTTATTTTATTCGGGCTTTTATTTTATCTTTAAGATGTATGTAATGTTCATTATCCTTTCTTCATTTGTTTGAGTAAGTTTCTATTTCATTCTTGTTATTCTGTTTCCATTTCTTTTCACATTTGCTTCAAATTTTGCTCAAATTTCACTTTTTCCTCTACTTACCTGATTTTCTTTTCTACTTTATCCAGGGTTTGTTGCAACTCTTTTCTGAAATTGTTGTCCCACATACTCTTCCATTTCTTTCATTGTGATTTTAAAGACTTGTAACAACCTTATTCATTTTATACAGACTATGAAAAAAAATTCTCATCGTAAAAGACTTTTACTAATCTTTAAAAAAAAAATTATCAGCACCTGGATATTCAAAAAATATATAATATTGTAAAATGTAATTCAAAAATCAAATAATAATAGAATTAATAATGACTATTCAATAAAGAGAAAGCATTTTTAGTTTTCGTTTATTTATTTATTTTTCCAAATTATAGAAGAAGTTTAGGAATTACTCAACAGCTAATAATAATCTATTTTTTAAATAAATGAAAAATCAACTATCTCAACCAGAAGGAAAAGATGTATTAGTTGTATAAAATCACCAATTTTTCTAAATGTAATTATTTATATATATATATATAGTAGAGCCTGTTTTTGCATTTAGCATAAAATCTCTGTAAAATGACCTTTTTGTAATACTAATGCGTAAGCCTGTGGTTAAGACCTGTAGAGGTCCCTACTATCGCATTTTGAACCGCACATGCTTTACGTTTATTGCCTTGGTAAGTATTATATGGAATAGAAAAGAAACAAGTCGAATTATTGTTATTTTTAATATTTATGTGATGTCTATACAAATAATATCCCCATCATTAAAACAATTTATGTAATGTCTATACAAATAATATTTCCATCATTAAAACAACATAGAGAAAAACAGCCTAATTCTACAAATCAATCATTAATATGCTAAATAGCTTTATTTTTTGGTTTAAAAAGATGTAAACAAATTAATAGCATTATGTTATGGCTCAGATATACAAAACTGTTTGCTTTCTGGGTAATCTAAAAGATAAACTCCTTTGTTTGATCGTCACAATAGAATAACCATTAAAAACATTTTTGTCAATGCTCTATTTATTATAAACTTGGGATTAGTTTAATAGAATTCGTCTTTATATTTGAAGATGTGCGCATGTGCAACCTGAAAATGCTTTAAATAATTAAAACGTATAACGCAAAAGTAGTCACTTAAATAAAATCCCTATTTTTCCCCCAGGTTCAACACTAATATTAACTTGATTTGGTCTTTCTAGATATTATTGGAATCTTATTAACACTTATTATTTAGGATTAATGTGATCTACTTTAGAAATATAGAATTTAACCACACCTGATGTGATTGTAGTTAGTAGCAAATCGTAAATGCATATTTATTTACTGTTCGGTTTATTCATATAATGATAAAATTGAACTAAAGCCAAAAGTGAATGAATTGATTTTTTTTCATTTTTTTTTTTCATATGTCGTAAGCCAAAAGTGAATGAATTGATTTTCTTTTCATTTTTTTTTTTCATATGTCATAGCATCGGCGGGAGGCGAACCCACAACCGTTTGCAACCAACTACTTGCTTGCAAGGCAGCTGCGATGACCTCTCGGTTATAATAACTGCAAAAAAACTAATTGTCTTTTAAAAAAATTATGATGAATTAATAAATAATTTGAGTTAGTTTATTAATATTACGAACTAGTATAACTGGGCTAGTTATCACAGATACATGTCTACCTTGCGCCATTAACTAAGTGGTATAGTTTCTTGGAATAGTTTAATCTCAATTGTCCAGAGTAACTTGTTTATTTTTTGTCTTTTTACTATGGTAACGAGATGAAAAAATAACTTTTGCTCACCGAAAAATCGATCTATATTTATCGGATAACTGTTCATTTTAATTGAGTTAATATCAGACATTTTAATATAATGTAAAAAACCCTTCTCTCTTCCCCAAATTAATGTATAAAAACAGACTCTACTTTATAAATATGTGAAGTGAATTAATATTGTAAAATAAACTTTGTTATATATGTGCGTGCGTAAGGCGTTATTAATTGTTAATGAATAATACTACAAAAATTTCACTGTTAAACAGATTCTTAAACGAAAAAGAAAAAATTTTAAAATGAACAAAGAAATTTTTTCAAAATATATTTCTAAAATCTAATAGTAATTTCTAATTAGCCTTTTCCCCCTTCTCACCCCAGCCTTTTATTTAATTCATTATCCCGTATTTACAATTCTTTGATCGCAATGTTTCATTTAAAAAATTGATAAATTAATTTCTTTGTATAAAAATATGTTATTTTATTTTTGACTGTTTCTCTGAAAAATATATTATTCTAATTAACTAAATCAGCACCGAAGTGTTTTGATCCGTAAAATTTATAATAAGCACCTTTAATTTTTTTTTTTTTTTTTTGAATAAGTATATTTTGTTCTTAATTTTTAAAAACTATATTTATTTTTAAGTATCTTCTAATTTAATGTTTTGGGGTTTTTTTTTTCTAAAATTTGTCTCGATTTTTAATAATCGGTTATTTAATTTTTGATCATTATTGATAACTTCTGCAATTAAGTGAGAAAATTTTGTTTGCAGATCGTCTACTTTTTTCATTAATTTTGCAGCCTTTTCTTTTATTCGTTGTCTTTTTTCTTCATATCTCTGGGCTGCTTCCTCATCCAGTAGTTTATCTTTTAATAATACTTGCTTAGCTCTTGTTATTAGCATTTTTTTGGCTTCCGGATAGACTTCCAAAGCATCCCACAAATCATTTTTTGATAGACAAAATAAATCAGAGTAACCATTACTGCGGACATTGGCTGTGCGTCTGTTACCTGATTTCTGTCCCACTATATTTAACAAACTTAATTCTCCAAAAACAGTTCCCTCATCTAAAGTAACAAAAATCGTTTTACCATCATCTGCCACTACACTTAATTGTCCTCTTTTTACAATGTACATTTCTTTTCCGATATCTCCTTTCCGACATATATATTCTCCAGGACTGAATATTTGTAGTTTCAATCTTAATACAAGTATGATTAGCAAACCAGGTTCTGCATCTTGAAATATTGATATTTTTCTTAGAGTATCCATATGGACGTTAATTGCAATTTCAGCCTGTAATTTGTCAGGCAAATACTTTAAAATTTGTTCATCACTCACCTGCACGTTAGCCCACATGTATTCAAACCATTTGATAATGCGATCTTGTAATTTTTTGTGTATTTTACGAAAGGCCATATATTGCTTGATATTTTCTATACAGTTGCGAAAATTTGTATTCCTAGCTTCCATATTTTCAATCATTTCACCTATATGTCCTACAATAGTTGCAAAAATAAAGATGCCAATAAAATAATCTATTACTTGAAATAAAATTTCGCTACTTCTTTTAGGACGCTGTTGTTGCCCACAAGTGGTTAAAATAAAAGTGGACCAATAGAAACTGAATAAATATTTATGCGATAAGGTATTATTTTTTCTAGTATCAGTGACATTATATCGCCAATATGAGGGTGGATTGTTATTGTCAGGACCTATTAAAATGCTATAAGCAAAAAATGCACACGCATTCCAATGAATAATAATAAGAATATTTATAACAAGATTGGCGATGCGAACAGTATTGGGGTAATTGGTTTGGGTTTCTGTTCGCTCAACAAACTCGCTCTTTCGGTTGATACGCATAATTCTATTGATCCGAACAATTGGTTGTTGAATCCCAAAACGGAAATATAAAACATCTGTGGGAACAATGCTTAAAAAATCAATCTTAAATTGAAAACTTTTAAAATAGTGCTTTCTAAGTTTTTGCAAATCATCAACCAGAAGTCCTTGTTCCAAATAACCTATAAATAAATAAAAAAAAAGTGATTATTATTGCGGCATAAAAAATACAAGTTTAAATGTTAATCTATTTTTTAAAAAGCTTAATCTTTTTATTTATTATTATTTAGTCAGTTCTATCTATTATTATCGCCGACAATCGTTTCGGGGGGGGGGGGGGATTATGATACAAAACATTTTGTTAGATTTATATCTTGAACAAATAGTATTTTATGATTACATTAGTATTAATACATAAATGTTAAATTGTTATTAATATCTTTTTATATATTTTTGAAAAAGCTTTGTGGCTGAATGGTTAGCACACGTGCTTGCAATGCGTAGTCTAGATTTTGCTTCAAATGAAACTTCGATTTTTTTTTTCCAAATAACTAGCAAGCACGATTTTTATTTTCTTTTTAAATAAAATGTATATATGGTCAACTCAAATAAGTGTCTAATGGAGTTTTGGATATATCTAGAGGTAAATCTCCGGAAGTTAATATGAGTGATCAGATAAAGTTTAAACTAAATATAAAGTCAGGGAGTCCCTAAAATTCTGACGCCATGGTTTGCATTTTACTTTTTTATGTATACTTGATTATTAGTAGATTACCATTTCCTCTTCAGTGGAATATCTTGTGGCTTTATATTCACAAAGCCGATTAGATATGTTAAACTGAGATTTAATTTAATTAAAATTTTAATAGAAAAAAATTAGGTTATTTTTGCCCTCTTTTTTTTTTTTTGTAGTAGTCTGATATTTGGATAATCCTATTTTTGTTTAATTCTTTGTTGAAGTTTCATCATTTTCTCTTATTGCTTTGCACATTCTAATCTTAAGGATTTTCTAAGATCCTTGAATTCTTTTCTATTGTAGCTTAATTCCCTCATTCTCATCTCTTAACTGAACTGGTGATTATATTTTTCTGATGTTTAAGAAAGTTAGAAATTTCTTATAGAAAAATTAAATTATTTGGTTTATGATAAAAGCTTGACACAAATGATTAGAGAAGAACTTGAATAAATTCCAAATAATTATTAAAATATTTCAAAAATCTTCAAAAGACTAAGCCATAAAAAATAAGTTTAAAACATTCCTGAAGATATGCATCTTGAAAAAAAATTTTGAAAGAAGTTCAAAACAAAAAGGAGAAACCTTTTCTCTCAACATACAAATAATAGATTGGATCAGCATCTTAATTTATTTAGCTATGATTTCTTTTACACAGATTAACTGTTAATAAAATATTGTAAAAGAACTTGTAAAGATTCCAGTCAATTGACAGAATTATTATAACTTTCTTAAGTTCTTCAATTTCATCACTATAGCTGCAAATTTGGAAATCATTAACTATATAGTTCATAGTTTGTGTTTGTCCGTGTATACATAAGGACATTTGATTATATTCCATTTATGAAGTTGATGAATGATCGTGGATTATTCTGAGTAGGAAGTTCAAATCCAGCTAATTTTATTGTTGTATCTAAAAAAGAAATTTGTTTAGAATCTCATAAGAAGTTCATTAATTTTATACCATAATTTTTTAGTAGTAAATAGTTTGACACAAATCTTAGATACTACTGGACAATTTTGAACATACTGAAATATTGACAGTTTCTATTAAACCAACAGTTTTCTGTTTGGTTTAAATAGATTTAAAAAACAAATGATTTACAGTTCAATAATTTATTTTTTAGAATTATTTTTCAAATTCTAAGATATATACTAAAACTATACCTTAAATTTTCTTCTAATACAAATATACATTTTTAATAAACGATATTATACATTGTAATATATAATTTATAATTAATTTCTAGAGGCATCAAATGATTTTTTTACTAATTAATAAAATGTCCCATAATTCCATTCAATTGACTGTTTTGTTTTTTTCTCACAACTCCAAATTATACTTCTCTTAACAAATATCCATTAAAGATGGATCTGTACATATTTCTGTTTAACACAGTTTTTATTTCAAATGATTCTGTTTTTCTACTAGTAGAGGTCCCTACTATCGCATTTTATACGCATATTCTCGAGATTACAGCCTCAGTAAATATAACAAGTAAGTAATATGTAATAAAGCTTCATGGATTCAGCTATTTTTAAACATTCCCACAAAACAAAATAGATAAAAGCAATATAAAAAGAAGACCAGAGTGTGCAGTTATATGATAGACTATTGTTAAATGGTTTTAAAAAAAATTCAAACGTTATTTATACTTTTCTAATTGTTAGTAATAACATAACTTTTAATGTAGAACCAACATTGTGAGGAGTAATATCCCCCCCCTCTTCTTCAGATACTTATTGGCCTCACTAGTGATAGCTCTAACCAATAGGAGTATTCTGTCAAAGAAAACCTAATTGGTTAGCTCACCTTCATAAACCTAAGGTCACCGGTTCAATTTTTGTGCTAGCTGCCACTGATTAGCAATACCTGGAAAAGAGAGGAGAATAATACCACCTGAAACATTGTATTTCATACTAAATAACCTATATGTTATTGTGAATAGTTTAATATGTCTAGAAAAATATAAGAAAAGTTTGAATGTTTCTAAAACATTTAACAGTGCGATTAGATTATGAAAATAGCCCAAAATAACTACTACTAAATTACCATCATTACAGACGCTAAGCATTACGTTATTTTTGTAATTTGACTGCCAAATCTATAGGGTTTTTTGATTCTATAAAACCTTATTGAGACTCTTGTTACATTCACTTATAGGCTGAAAAATTATCTATAAAATCTTTAAAAGCACTTTCATTGGATTAAAATAATTCGGATAATTACTAGGGTTTTTTCCTGTCCTCTAACAATAGAAGCATAATTAAAATCGATTGTCAAATTTATGGGTCCAATTTTTTTTTTCAAAAAATAGCAATTGTTTGAACCTAACATATCACCCACTTTTCTATTTTTAAGATAGCAAAAGTTGTTTTAATTTTATCAACCAGGAAATTTACAATTTAAAATAATCAGTCTTAAAAAAAATTGAAATAGACAGCAACAAATAAATAAAAATGTATTCAGTACATGTAATCAGGCTTCCGTCTCCTTATTGGAAACATATCAAAATGTTTCCTCTTTTATAATCACATGACCAACCATTCTATAGCAACTTCACCCAATGGACATTATTTACATTATACGGATAAATAAGCAATTATTTTATCTAGCGCCGTGTTTACAATTATATTACATTCAAATATCAGTCTTTCAAGCTAATTGAGCACGCGCCTTTTGAGAGTGTTAAATAAATGAATACTTTCCTCTTCAATCCAAGATATAGTATTTATGCGGTATTTATTCTAAGTAATTTCACCGACGTGATTCAGTCAAAAAACATCGTAAATAGTAATTTAAAGTGAGAATTCTGCTCACGCTCTCCTCAACAGTTCTTCAGATTTTCTCATATAAAAGAATTTGAGTCGTAGGAATAAGAGGATCCTTTTTATTCCTGCATAAATACTATATCTTGGATTGAAGAGGAAAGTATTCATTTATTTAACACTCTCAAAAGGCGCGTGCTCAATTAGCTTGAAAGGCTTATATTTGAATGTATTATACGGATAATAAACGTAATTAGTCTTGCGTTGTTAGCCGGGAGGTATCGCAACCGCCATGCAAGCAAGTGGTTGGTTGCAGACGGTTGTGGGTTCGCGTCCCGGCTGATGCTATGACACATGGAAAAAAATAATAATAATAATAATAATAATAAAAACGTAATTAGCCAAATAGGTATACTGTAATGTATAAATAAACTTATTACAATTCTTTTTTTTTTTACTTTCTAATTTTATTTAGGATTGATTATTTTAAATTTTATGAAAAAGTGATACTAAGGACAAATATTTAAGATTGAAATTTGACCATCTGAAATATCAAGAAAGATCTCTATCAAAATATAAATAAATCGATAGAATTTTATCAATTATCCAAGTTTTTTTGCACGATTATTCAAAATTGATAGTGCCCTCACTTTTAGAACCGTAGAATTTTATCAATTATCAAAGTTTTTTGCACGATTATTCAAAATTGATAGTGCCCTCACTTTTAGAACCGTAGAATTTTATCAATTATCAAAGTTTTTTTGCACGATTATTCAAAATTGATAGTGCCCTCACTTTTAGAACCGTAGAATTTTATCAATTATCAAAGTTTTTTGCACGATTATTCAAAATTGATAGTGCCCTCACTTTTAGAACCGTAGAATTTTATCAATTATCAAAGTTTTTTGCACGATTATTCAAAATTGATAGTGCCCTCACTTTTAGAACGTAGAATTTTATCAATTATCAAAGTTTTTTGTACGATTATTCAAAATTGATAGTGCCCTCACTTTTAGAACCGTAGAATTTTATCAATTATCAAAGTTTTTTGCACGATTATTCAAAATTGATAGTGCCCTCACTTTTAGAACCGTAGAATTTTATCAATTATCAAAGTTTTTTGTACGATTATTCAAAATTGATAGTGCCCCCACTTTTAGAACCGTAGAATTTTATCAATTATCAAAATTTTTTGCACGATTATTCAAAATTGATAGTGCCCTCACTTTTAGAACCATAGAATTTTATCAATTATCAAAGTTTTTTGTACGATTATTCAAAATTGATAGTGCCCTCACTTTTAGAACCGTAGAATTTTATCAATTATCAAAGTTTTTTGCACGATTATTCAAAATTGATAGTGCCCTCACTTTTAGAACCGTAGAATTTTATCAATTATCAAAGTTTTTTGTACGATTATTCAAAATTGATAGTGCCCTCACTTTTAGAACCGTAGAATTTTATCAATTATCAAAGTTTTTTGCACGATTATTCAAAATTGATAGTGCCCTCACTTTTAGAACCGTAGAATTTTATCAATTATCAAAGTTTTTTGTACGATTATTCAAAATTGATAGTGCCCTCACTTTTAGAACCGTAGAATTTTATCAATTATCAAAGTTTTTTGCACGATTATTCAAAATTGATAGTGCCCTCTCTTTTAGAACCGATTTTATTTTAAATATCTCAATTTTTTTTACAAGTAATAATGACAATTGCAATGGTATACATGCAACTGTGTATGAATAGACTTCTGCGAAAAACCAGTTAATTTCAAATACTATCTCAAACTTTTTTTTAATAAAATCTACGTATAAATAAAACTATATAATAAACATTTTTGCAATTGCTTGCCATGTCTATAGAATTTTGCAATTTTATATCTCATTAAGATTTTTGTAATCTCTGAAAATATTTTTGCTTTAGCCATAATGAATAGATACTTCATGTTAATTTTTGAACTTATTGATCTTTCTAATAGTAAAAACATCATTAAGGTCAATGGTCCAAATTTATGGTTCCATATATTTTTAAGCAATACCAATTGCTTAAATCTAAAATATCATCAGTCTTTTTATTGTAAAATTTAAAAAAAAAAAAACTGTTTTAATCTCATCTTTACAATTTGATTTACATGTGTCAAATTTTCTGCACTCACAATTTTGAGACCAGCACCTTTAGATATATACACTGATGCTTATTATTAATTATTTATTAAATTAAAATTATCTCTAATCTACTTAAGGGTGTTTATTTTTCATAAACAGAAAACAACTAAATGAATCATATACAGTAAGTCTGATGTATCAAGTAATTGGTTCCAAAAACTCATACATTTTATCATCTGTTCATTATAACTTACATTTAGAAAGCATATATATATCTCAGATCAAATTTAACTTCACAAATAATCATTTAAGCAGTAAAACTAAAAAATATAGGTGGAAAAATATATATAAAATTAATTGATGCACAATACATGCTCTATAGTAAATTTTAATGAAAATTACAGTTCATTTTTTAAAGCATAAAATTAAAATGTAAACAAATTTACATATCGTAGTAAAATTTTATAATCATATATTCAAGATTTTTTATTTCTTTATAAAATAATATTCAGCAATGGTCCTATCCATACTAGTAATTTCCCCCAAGTCTTACACTGCTGTAGAATCCACTTCTTTTCTTCAGTTCAGTAAACCACACTTTGCTGGCAACAAATTCCTTCACAGAAAAGCACTTGTATTCATCTTTAAAACAACTGTTTAAGAAATTTCTTAATCTTTTTACAAACGATTACATCATTGGCACTTCACATGAAAAGCTTCCATTCAACCTGTTCATTTTAAATTCATATTTCAAAAATAGTTGAAAGGAAATCAAGTACATTACGTGACTTAATTTAATAAACTTTTTTTTTTTTCATATGTCATAGCATCTGCCGGGACGCGAACCCACACCCGTCTGCAACCAACTACTTCATGGAACTCAAGTACATTACGTGACTTAATTTAATAAACTTGTACTACAAACGTTATATAATAAGCATGCTCGTTATATAACATTTGTTTTACAAACTTATTAAATTAAGTCATGTGATGTATGACTTGATTTCCTTGCAATTATTGTTTTGTTCTTGAGGCTTTGGCGATTTTATATTGCTAAAGCTATGAATATATGGTGTATCTGAACTTAGTTCAGTCCCATCTTAATAGTTAACTATTAGATAAATGCTGGGCTTGACCTGGTATTTTTAAATCGAATGCCTGAATATTTTAGCGTCTCACTGACAACAGCCAGAGCTAGAAACTAGTCTGAGTATAGGGATATTCGGAAAAGCTTATAACATTTAAAAATAGTATACATGATTTTCCAGCTTTCCCTTTTTAAAATGAACTTTATTTCTTTCACTTCAATACTGATCAATTTTTACCTTTTTTTGTTTTATGATAAATTAATATTTGTACGTTTATGAAAAGAATCCTTAAAAAAAAAACTAATATAAATATTAACAAAACTAAATCCAAATAAGCTTTCAGAATATGATAACGTTATACAAAATGTTTTTCTGAAAATTTCTCCCAAGAGTTGTAATATTAGCCAAGTAATATTTATTATTCAGCCAATAATATTTATTGATTCAAAAATTCCATGGCTGTCATTTAGATTTCCAGCATTGTTGCCATAATTTCATTTCAAAATTATTTTTATTTTTACTTCAATATTAATCCCTTTCAAACTCTGCTTTTATGTATCATGTCTAAAACTATTACAATATATGCATCTGGGTGAATACATTTAAAAAATATCTATAATATTTTCACTGCTAGAGATTTAGCAATTCTATATTTAGCATTTAAATGTCCATCATTATTATCAAAACTGGGCTTTGAAAGTATTATTTTTATATCAATATTAATTAGTATTCAAATTCTACTTTTATAATTTATAACTAAAATTATTATAGTATAGAATCTAGAAATATACTTTTTTTTTAAGTGTATAATATTTTTACTGCCAGAGATTTAAAAAAAAACAAATACAGTAATTAAATTAATACCTAAATCATAAACCAGTGTAAGGTTTATTATATATGCATTTACATTTGTGGTAAAAAAATGTAATTTAGTAAAAAAAAAAAAAAGTGTTTCTAATATCACACCTCATTGTAATTATTTCCATTTTATGATACAATAAATAATTTAAATATTCTGCTCCAAACCTACGCTTAAATGAATGCTACTGGATTTTTGTTTCAGCATTAAGTCTGTGTTATTAATAAACCATGTCTCTTTTATCTTGTTTACTGTAAAAGGATCCTTAAATATCGTGATAATTTTTGGGTCAATAAAAAAGGTATGGTCATATTTTTTAATTCAAAAATGTAAGAATAGTTTGGAGTAATCAGGATAATAGACCAAAAGTAAAAGAGCCATGATTTATTAATAATGATGACTCTTAGGAACTGAAAATCCAACAATGTTCAATGAAATACATTTTGGAGCATACGTGAGTAAATTAAAATTATTATTTCTGTACTTCCTTTAATGGTCTAACGCAGGGATGAAAACTAAAATCCACAGACTGATTCCAGTCTGCAAAATGATGTAATCTAGTCCAAACTGCTTGGGAGGGAAACGTCTTATTGCAATCAATAAATACTGAAACTTTATTTTTCAATCTTGTTATAATCAATAAATGAAGCAAGAAGTTATTTTTTGATTATGTAACATTGGCAACCAGAAAGAGAAACTTCACATGATCACCATTTCTTATGTTTGCTCATAATTGTTATTAAAACAGGCAAAACTGTTCATACAGTAGTGCCACTCAGTGCAAGCCAGAGTAATCAATGGATGTCACAAGTCTTGAGCATAAATTCCCTATCTAGTGCCTGCTCATCCAATATCCCCAGCCACAAGCTAAAAACAAGTCTGGGGATATTGGGTGAGTAGGTACTAGATAGGGATTTTATGCACAAGCCTTCTGGCATCCATTGATTACTATGGCTTGCACTGAGTGGCACTACTATATGGAGAATTTTGCTGTTTAAAAGTGAAACTTAAAAAACCTCTACATAACAATGCAAAGGGATAAATGTTTGTATAGAAAAACAAAAAATTATCTAATTTTTTTTTCAAAAGATGAATCACTTATATTTTTTAAAAATAAAGTTGGATGAATGGGTTGTTTTATAGATATTACAAAGGAAATTATTTTTTACAAAAAAATTTAAAAAAAGTGTATATAAATAGCAGAAAATATAAAAATTAGGCAAATATCTTTTAATTCCATAAAAGCATGTAAAAAAGTTCCTTACAATTTTATAAACATTAATCCGTTCAAGTAATTTAATCGTAGCGTTTCTAATAATTAAAATGAGTTACCAATATAATTTTCAACTCTAAATAATGAAATACCAGAATAAATTAATTTGAAAAAAAAAAACATACTAGAAGAGAACTTGAACACATGGATTAATCAAAATTTATATTAATGAACGTAAATAATACTACTAATAAAAAATAACACTATCATGATGTTTGTCTCATTTATTTATAAAAATATGTATTTTTATTTCTTTTTTAACAAACGTTTTATATGTATTGTTTACGATTTTTTTTGTTTACATATTGTCCTGTATTTTTATTGGTTCTCGAAAATTCTTAAACTTTGTTATCCGGTCCATCAAAGAAACTCTTGGCCTAATGTATTATTATTCAAACTTTATTTTTTGAAAAGATCACTCTGAATTGAAAATGCATTTAAATATTTAATAAGTATTTTAAAATTTTTGCATTATGCAAGAAGTATGCAAATAGCTATATATATATAATTATATGAAAGCACACAATATATATAAAATATTATTATCTAAGTAGCAGCCTACAGAATAAGCAAGTATTTGTTTAGATATAAAAAATAGTTGTTGCTTATTACGATTTTGTTTGGAGAATATTGTTTTCAAGACAATGGAGTTAATAAAATGGAGTATTCAGTAACGCATATTTTTTAATAATATAGCATTACTGATACATAACAAATAAATAAAAAAATCTTCAAAAAAGTTAATAAGAGAAAGAGAATTGTACATATAGGTAAAAAAATTATAAAAGATATGTTGGAAAAAATGTGATAGCTTCAAAAAGAAGTAAAGTAGCTACGGTTTTTGAAAAATAAAGAAAATGATAGAAACATTAGAGAAAGTGGACTGACTTAATTGCTGAATGTTTTTTTTTTTTTTTGGGTGATAATGATCTTGACATCAAAAAAGATAATTTTTTATGTTCTAAAGGTCAACATCTTTGGTATGAGATTTAAATCTGAAGAAAATCTGAAAGATTTTTTTTAGAACAATGAATTTTTTTATAGCTGACCTCCTAACTATAACTTATTATTGAACTTTAAAAATACAGGACAATTTATGTCAATAGCTTGAATGTCAATATGATAACCAAAATAGCATAAAGGGACATCATCCACATACTAGTACTAAATTTAGACTCAGTTTTAATTATGTTTTAACTTCACAAAAAGAATCCTTACTTAAAAACAGTCTTAAAAATTGTTACATTTTTATAAAATAGCTTAGATAAAACTAAATAAAGTTTTCACTAATAAGATTTTCAATGCTCTTCTTACCATAAGTAATAAACAGTATTTGCAAATGATTCTTTTCTTCTATTAAAATGTTTATCTTTTTAATCTTTATTATGATTTCTAAACTGCCATTGTATCCTCAATCCTACATCAAGAAAATATTAATCTCTGTTTCTCAATAAATTAGGGAAAATTAAAAATAAAGACCATTCCAGGAACCTGCAGATATTTATGTTACTTGAAATTTGGTCTCCTCATTATCTCTATAAGCATTTTGATGAGTGTTTTCATTGTTTACTGTAATTATCATAAGTTTCTTTTAATTATTTGTATTATCTTAAATTATGTATTTACTTATAATGTTTAAGATAGAAATATATTTTTATTTCTATTTTAACTCAGAACAAAAGAGCTATAATAGGTTATTAGAGAGAAAACTTGTTTAACTTTAGAACTGTCAGTTAGTAATTGATAAATTTCCTAACAGCAATCAAAGTAAAGTTATCTCCAGTTGTTTACATGAATATAATCCTTAATTTCCATTGTTTATATTATTATAAATCCATAAAAATATTTAAGTCAACACACTCGCACGCGCATATATATATATACATTATCGGATGTAACTGTTTATCTTTCACATTTTAATATTATCCTCTCTTAATTTTTTCTGATCAATAAATATTACTTTAAAAGTAAATTTTACAAACCAGCACTGTAAGGACTTTTATTTAATTATTCAATACTGATTACAATTTGTTTCAATTCTAGAATAATGTAACTGGTTCAGACTGCCTCAAACAAATGGTCTCAATCATAAATTAAATAATTAAATGTCTTAGTTGGTCTGAAGTTTATAAGAAATTTGAGCACTTGAAGTGCCATAATTGGAATCAATCCAAAAGATCTTATGTTGTAGAGTCTGATCCTCTACCATTGCATCAAATTATGCAGAACTTTTTAGTAGTGAAAATCACTAATATAAACAAACCTTTTGCCTGACTAACTGACTGAAAATGTTATGGTCTCCCTGTCATGTCTATGTTCAAACATCACATGACCTCATTTTATGAACTTCACTCTAGTGATCATTTAATTGGAAATTCTTTCAAATGCTCTATAATCTATATAGTATTTCAGACTTCTCAATGGCACATTTTATTATTGTAGTGATGAAACTCTTCATACTATTATTGGTCAGTTTCCCTTTCTTTTTCCTCCAATCTATCCCCATTTGCTCATAGTATGATCAGAATAAGATAATTTAACTTGGTGGATTCTGCTTCAAGAGAACATCTCAGATCTAAGATCATATTTTACTGGATGTTATTTGCCATAACATTCTCAAATGTTTTTTCCACAATCATAGCTTAGAAACTACTTTGTGATTTACAACAGTTGTAGAGAGTGTTAAATATTAGGAATTCATAGTTCATGGATAGTGTCTCCAATTCTATTACTTTAGGTTTTTAAACTTCTTTAAGAACTCTACTCTTTTTTCCATATGTCATAGCATCGGCAGGGAGGGGCACCCGCAACAACCGTCTGCAACCAACTGCTTGCTTGCAAAGTGGCTGCGCTGACCTCTCGGCTAACAACACTTGACAATAACTACTCTTTTTAAAAAAAAAAAAAAAAAAAAGCATCAATATTTATCATATTCTTTTAATGTTCATTTTAAAATGTAAACATTTATATATTTTATATAAGTTATCATAAATGAACTCCTAAATAAAATTTAAAAGATTAAAAAATAAATAAAACAAAGAATAAAAGAAACTTTCTTGAATTGTATTTAAATGTTAAACTATTTCCACCATCTAATATTAAATATTGAATGTCTTTTAAAAAATTTAAATTCATATAATTTTTTCAATTACGCAGGTTAGTATATATATACAATATTCCGAGTAATATTATAGCAAGATTGCTTAATTAGTTAGAATGTTATTTTAAAATTAATTATTCAAGAATCTAAAGGTTCAGGTTCGACTCCCGTGCGCAGTGAGTAACATCTGAAGAAGAGATGAGAATATCATTTAAAACTATATATATATACTGTGTACTATTACTAACAGTAGAGAGCGATCGGGAAATTTTAATAAAGTTATTTGTTTCTAAAGATATCCATTGTTTAATATTAGATGATGAAATAACACTTCAGAAAAAAATATAACTTAAAATTTAAACCTGTATTTGAAATAATTGAACATTGTTTATATATATTGTATATTTTAGAAAGTGTTTAAAGGTACTGTTATAATATTAATGCTTTTTACATATTTTTTTTTTTAATTTTTGATTTAGATTAATTATTTATATCAGATTTTATTTAATATGTACTTTGACTATTTAAAATAAGATAATAATATTGATGATAATGATGATCATAATAATACGATAACTTATTAAGGCTTGGATGTAATCAGAATTTGAATTACTTTGTAAATTTTATATATGTATCATAAAGATGTATTAAATATTTTAATGGATTAATTAAGATATAAATAAGTGAGAAATTAATAACTAGAGAAATATATCAGCTTTTTAAAAGTAAAGCCAGACAAAAGGTGAATGTTAGCTACTAAAGCAAGTTTTTTTTTTTTTTTTATTAAGGAAATATTTATTGGAATACAGATTCTACAGATTACATTAGATTACAGCTCTATTCATTTACATTCATTTTAGTCTCTGTTTGCATTGATTGAATTCAACTTGAATTTGCGTTTCTCTTTTATCTTGTGTAGATTTATATCACATCTTGGTCTTTGGTTCACCGCGTCAAATCAAGCAGCCATTTTTATTTGGTGGCAAGTTTTATCTGTTTTGTGTTATCTTTGTTCTTTCCCCTTTTTATCAGTCTTCCTGTCATCACTTTCTCTATCTTCATACCTTCTTCTTTCTTGTCTCTTGTAGTTTCAGTTGACAGATCATTTTATAACTTAGATGTCAGTTTAAGAGGTTTGATTGTCGGCTCATCCCGAGTGATCTGTTCCCATGTGTCTGCATACAGTCTGTGGGATGTTATAAGATAGTCTCTGGTTTTCAGACTGCAAAGGTGTTTCTTGAAGACTTGCCATGGATTTGCCAAGTTGTCTCGAAAAACACTGTGACACCTGGTCAGCCACTTTGCAAAGAGAATCATGATTGCCATTCGGATTATAGCAAATTCTCCAGTTCTCAGTGCCCCACTAATGTCTAGTGTCTGAGAGCATCCTGACCTAATGCTAGATACCAATCTCATCTCCATGTCTCTGAATTTTGAGCAACAGGAGATAAGATGATCAATATCCTCCTCCTCCTGGTTGCATAATGGGCAGATGGGAGAAATGCTCTTAAATCCCCTATGATCTACCAAGAATTGATTTGTCGGAAGAGTGTCCAGACTGAATTTGATAATAAAATTTACTAGCCTGACGTTCAACGACCAGTGTTTGGACATTTTTATCAATGACTTTAAGGTTGATTCTAGCCTGACTGGGTTACTTTGCTGACTGGGATGCATAAGTTTGTAAGCATCCCAGTACCTAATCTTTCTTTCAAAAAGATCTTTTTTGGCAAGTTGTTCAGTTTGAAGTGGTAATTTTAATCTGTGGTTGCCTAGCAATATCATTGCTGGATATATCTCTTTAGTAATTACATAAAAGTAGTCAATATTTTTAAATACTCACATTAAACTTTCAACTTATCCTCATGTCAAACTCTCTGTCCTAATTCAGGTTAGAATAATTAAAAAATTGGGTGCAATTGGTCGTCAATGATAGTTTATATGTGCAAATAAGTATTAATACCATATGTGTTTAAGTTCTCTGAAGACTGTAGATCTTGATTATAATTGGTAATAATTTACTTTTCTTCTTTTTTTATTATAGTTTATTTCAGAATTTTAATACATAAAGTTAGATAATTTCTAATCCTTAATAAATCTTTATATTTTTAAGATTGGTAGAACTTACTTAAACTTCTAAAATGGTTAAAAGTTAAATACAGTACAACGCACTTTATAATTTTTAGAAAGCATTATTAAATTTATTTTTAAGATGTTTATGATTACCTTTGGTTTCAAATTCATTAGCACAAATAATAAATCTGAAAGTCATTGGCTCTATCATGGCAAGCACTGACATTGGTCAGACTAGATATTAAAAAACTAATACCACTGGAAATGTTAAAAAACTAATACCACTGGAAATGTTGTATTTCATACTAACCGATATGTTACTATTAACGGCTCAATGTATTTGGGAAGATGAAAATAAAGTTTGATTTTTTAGAAAAGCATTTAAGATTTTAACTTTCTTTATTTCTCTCGCTTTTTATTTGATTTATCTAAAATAAAACTTCTTAAATAAGATATTCATGAACGGTGAAATCATGCCTTAGTATAACTTGTTATAAATCTTGATTTAAAGTCATTATAAAACTTGTAATTAGTAGCATGGATTAATAGGTTTTATCTATACTAATGCTACCATGGTACATTATAGATATACATGCGATCATGTGTATAAGTGGTATGAGATAGTACGGATAGTTGAAGGGTTCTTGAAAGTCTGAATTCAAATCCCCTATATTTACAATTAGGTTTCAGGTATGTGAAGAGTGTCTGTATTTCAAATATTATAGATATACGAAAATCCATTATTATATATATTTACTTCTAGACAAGATCAGGAAAAAGTTAAATCTTTAACAAAAGAACTATTAAGATTATTTTTTTGTTACAGCCTTATAATATTATTGCTCATACTAAGAATGTATTCATTAATAGCAGATCTTGATAATTGTAATACATCCATTTTACATTAATAGCAGATCTTGATAATTGTAATATATCCATTATTTTAAAAGTAATTTTTTCTCTCTTTGCTACAGAGCTGTCTATTGTAAAGAATAAGCTGAGAAAACATGGTAATTATTTGATTCCATTCTTAGTTCTCTTTCCTTATTGAAGGTTCCTGAAATTATAATTTTTATGTGTAATGTCATTGTAGCCATTTGTATTTCAGGCTTGCCCATCTCTCTTTAGGCAATTTAAACTTAAGACTTATTCTAAAACCAAAGCCTGGTCATATTTATCTCATTTAGTGAATGGATGATGAGGCTACTAGATTAATATCTTGTAAAAACTATGATAAGTCCATCGTTAAAATGTAATAAATTAAAGGCAATACTAATGTAAATTCGAAAAACATTGAAAATATTAGAGACAACCTTAATGAATTTTCAACTGAATATCCTAATCAAGGCAACTGTTATTCGCAAAAACACAATGAATATATTGTTTGCCTTTGATTTGAAGATTGCTCAACACCGAAAGTACATTGTAATGTTTTCTCCTAGTCAATGTACAGGTTAGTATTGCCCTTAATTTTTAAATTAGTATCTATTTTTAGAATATTCAATTAGTTCAACCCTATAATAATTTTAGTATTGCTACCTGGATCAAATTGAAATTGGATTCAATATTAATTATATTACTTTGTAATCTGATTTAGTCGTTTATGGATTGTTTTTAACACAGGTTAATTCTATGCATCTATGTAATGTCATAATTTGATCATAGGTATTTAATCTTTTTAGATTACAGGATCAGAAGATTAATCGTTGTTAGAATTGAACCAATAAACATCACATGATTACAGTTTTTTAACGTTGTTAGAATTGCATGCATAATCACTTTTTGAGGGTAATAATGAAAATGATCATGCCTATCAAAACTATACATTTGGTGCATTTTCTGATATTTACACATTTAACAGAGCTCAGAAAAACAGCAACACGTCCTCTGTATTCTTGGAGCATGCTAAACAATGTGATCACAACTTCACACCCGCCAATCCCATAATATTGTGCTCAGAATCAAATGATCACAAAAGAAAAATAAAGGAGGCATTTTACATCAATGGAAACATCCATGCCATTAATAGAAAGGATACTTGCTTCGAGATCTTGAAGAAATGGGCTACGTAATACTAGCTTATTTGAATATTTGTATTTGCATATTTTATTATACATTTTATGAAGGCTATGAATATGAGGCATGGATCCTCAAAAACGTTAAGCCGATAAACTTTAATACTAATTAATATCTTCTCTAATTAACAATTATATATTTTACATATACTGAGAAGTAAAGCTATATTTATTACATAATTGATTATTACATATTTTATTACAGCTAACTGAAAAATGTTTAATATGTCTAAATCTTATTGTTAGTTACTTTCATTTACTATTAGAAGGAGAATATCTGCTAGTATTTTTATAAAAGTAAACTATTTAGAAAAGAAAGATCTTAAGTATTACATTTTCTGGGAATATAACTATTTTCTATATATGGAATAACCAGTTGTATTATTGGACAGCTAATATAATGGTTTAGCCTAATAGTATTTTTGATCGTTTTATCAGTGTTTATGCTCCAATATCATATTTAAAAATTTTGAAGAAATCTTTTTATTCCTTCTTAAATAGTATTATTAATCAAGACTATCAAAGAACCTACCCTTTCGTCTTGGATAAATTAATAGCATTGACTTTATGAAGTCAAATGGTCTGCTGTTATTGAATTTCTGCGCAATACATGAATTGATTATCAGAAACACTTTTGTTAAGGTAGAAAAATGACTATCAAAAATATTTATAGTCGTGATCAAAACGGTAACACCTTATGGCTTGTATTATAAGTAAGGAGTATATATATATATATATATATATATATATATATATATATATATAATACTATATATATATATATATATATATATATATATAAAGTGATTATTATACAAATTATTGATTAATGCATTTCAAAAGTAGATAGAAAATTTTAATGCTTATTTCTAAGAATCAACTGCTGCTTATACTAAATTTTAAGTTATTAAACATATAAATTGCCAACTTGAATTATTAAGCTTGTGATTTATTGAGGCATGAATTCTCTTCACATGTAAGTTGGGAGTAAAGTATGAAAGATTATCTGAGTCTTACTGAAAAAAGAATTCTGACTATTTCAGGGATTATCATTATATTTATTAGGGCTTTAATTAAAAAGAATAAGACATTCTCCACTGTGAAGAAATAATACAATAAATGTGACCATTCTTAAGCAATATAAGAACTTAAAAATAGAGATGAATTAATAATGCAGGATTGGTAGATTATATCTGACAGAAGAGAAAGACATTAGCTGGTCTAAATCACTTTATATTTTTGGAACATTGAAAATAACATATGGTCCTGGATAATAATATCATAATTTTAGTAAATGAATGGATGGCATTCTTTTATATGATAATAGAATATTTTGAAAAAATGGAGAAAATATTAATGCTATAAACATGTAGTTAAAGGTGCTCATTTTAATGTTAAAATAGCTTTTTGTAATCTTAAAAAATAAAAATGTTTTAGATTCTGGTAAAATATCAGGTAAAGTTCTAAATTATATTAGTTATTTGTTAGTTTCAAAACTGTTAGAAAGTATAAGAAACATATGGGCCCATGAGATTAGTTTTATTGCTCAAATTTTTGGAAAGTAAAGAAACTGAAAATGATTGAAATAATTGTTTTCAAACACTTTTTTTTTTTTTTCAAAATAATCTTTATTTGCACAAAAAGTAAAATATACATTGTAATATAGAGTTCATGTTTACAATCATGTCTGTCACATTAAAGACTAATTAGTTATTAAATTAGATGATGATTACAAGATTAAAAGTAAAATTTTATGTTATGTTACTTATCAGGGCTGATCTAATTTGACATATAAATCCCATGGCATGTAAAGTTTGAGTGTCATGAATAAATAATATACATGGCTATTGCTAAATATTTAATTGACTCCATGTTTGCTCAGCAAGACTAGGCAGGCATGTTCTTAGATCACTTTCTTTAGCTTTATATAATAACTTTAAGAAAATGTCTTCAATAGGACCAGCCAACTCTCTATCAAATAATACCTTATATCTAATCTTCCATATGATAAAATTTATGAAAGTGGCCAGGCGGATGGAGCCAAAATTTCCATTTTTAAATGCATCATTAAGGCAGACATTTGAAGAATTGTATCCTGTAATCCTCCGTAGGGCAATATTAATATTATGTAACTGAGTCCACCATTTACATTGATAGAGTGTGTGTTCAATGGACTTGTCAAATCTTCTACAAAGAGTACATATTGTATCAATGTTGTGTCCCCTCTGATTACAAAGAAACATCCCAGTAGGCAAGGCTCCAAGGTTGACCTTAACCACAAATTCACAAACTTTGGTTCGAATTTCAGGAACTTAGTCAGCCTTATGAGACAAGGGATTGCAACTGGTAGAAGATTCTCTGTCCTAGTTTTACCAGAGAGAACTAATTGATAAGAACTCCAGTATAATATTTTTTCATCAAACATGGAGCTAGAGTTTTTGATGCTATTAAAGACAATAGTTAATTGTTGTTGCAACCAGATTTTTTTTATAAGGGGGTGGGCGATCAGTGAGGATTATTTTTTCAAAAGGTATGGGACTTTCTATGTTTGCATTGTCTCTGAAAATTTTAACAAGGACATTGTAAGTCCTCTGTATCAGAAAAATTTTAATCGAGTGCAGTCCTAAACCATTAAGATATCTTGGTTTTTGCAAGATATTAAGACTTATTGCTGGTGTCTTCCCTCCCCAGCACAGCTTTCTGCATAGAGATTCAACCTTGTGGATGAAGCAAATTGTTGGTGAAAAACCAGCTAGATAATAAATAATTTTTGGTAAAATGACAGAATTAAGGAGTGAAACCTTTCCCAACAGAGAAAGATAAATTTTAGATAGTGAATTAACAGTCTTTTCAATCTTTAAAATTAATGAAATTTTCAAGTTCTTTTCTCATGACTGCTGGAGAAGAAGCAATACTAAAACCAAGAAATTTCTGTGGGGGAGCTTTTAGTCTACCAGATATTTGCTTCCCTGTCAGGATGGACCACATTGCTGACTTTGCTCCATTAATTACCAGGCCAAATTCACATGCAAACTGGTCTAGGAGTTCCTCAAGTCTAGAGAACTCATGCTGAGATGAAAGAAACCCAACCACATCATCCATATAGGAAATATGACATATGTTCTCTCTCAATAAAGGAATATAAATCCCTGGAAGGAAAGACTCGATGCTCAACAGCAATGGGTTCGCATAGACCGTGAAGAGTAGTGCACTTAGTGGCGATCCCTGAGGGATGGATACACAAGGCCGAAAGCTGAGAGCAACTCTTCCATCAATGAGAGAAACACTTCTCTGTTAAGAAGAAGGTTCTCAATCATCTGAAAATATGCCAGAGGCACTTGGAGTTCCTCCAGTACACCAAGTATCACATCGATCCTGACACAATCAAAGGCTCCAGCAAAGCCAAGTTGAACTGCAACTGGCCGTGGCATCCTTTTCCTGCAACATGATCGACTAGGAGTCAAAATCAACTGACAGTCAGCAATAGAGCTCCCTTTCTTTGCAAGCTGATAGGTTGATAATTTTTCAATAACGTTTGTTTGTATAGCCTCTCTAATAAGGCCTTCAATGGTTTTAATAAACAATGGCACCATAGAGATAGGCCTAAGATTATCAAGATTTTTTTGACCCTCAGGTTTTTTAACAAGCAGGACCATGCCTATTGGGCAAAGCCCATTAATTTCTCAGCAGCCACTAGCCAAGAAGTCTACCATTTTTTTAATAATGGGGACTGAAAAGGCGCTTAAATGAAGTAATAAAAATTTTGGTATTCCATGTAATCCAGGGTGAGTTCTGTCTGGGAATGATGAAATCTTTGAAAGGATTCTTGCTTCAGTAATTTTGTGTTGATCAGAATGTTCATAAACAAAACATTTCCTGACAAATGAAATGCCAAGTGGTTGGAATTTTTTTGCATAATATTCTCAAATTCTGAGAAGCATGGAAGATCCTGGACAGCAGTTGCCTTGTATCTCAATGGACCTAGGTACCTTTGATCTTCTGCTATAGCCAATGGCTCATTTCAGGTACCCCCTAGCCCAGCAAGGTTGGTGATGAAGATATTGTCTGGCCTTTTGTTTAGCCTTGTATTTGGATTTTAAATTTAAAATGTTAGGAATATTTGTGCTTCATATGAAGTATTTTTGAGATCATGTGCTATAGTGCCCAGTTCATTGAGAAGAATAACTGAACCTTTAGATTTAGCAGTAAAAGTCTTCCATGTATTTACTGCAGGGAGTGTTACACTTTTTGTTTTATGGAAATTGATATAAGCTTCAGAGATCAGTTTAATAGTGGCATTAAACTTTGTAAGCATGCAAATAGTCCTTGGCATCTCAATTATAGATTGTAGAATGTTTCTTGGGATTATTTTAATCTTCAGAGCATAATGATCAGAGAACATAATGGGCCACAGATGAGCTTCTATTAGTGATGATAATGAAGGTGAAAAAAAAAAATTAATTAGTGAACATGATGATTTTTGTATAAAAAGAGAATGATTCATCATCAAAGAAGAATTTTCTACTGCACAGAGACTGATTTATGTAACCAATATATATTTTTTTTAAAAAACTTGATATGTATGATTAAAATCTCCAGTAATAATCGTTTCAAAAGGGCTAGTTCTCAGTGTTGAATTAATTGCATTAATCACTCTTGTAACAGTATCTTGAGATTTAGAAAGATATACATTTACCAGATTAAAATACCAGCTTTGATAATGTATGATTTCAATGAGGCAATTTGAGTCAATGAATAGTATTTTGAACAATGTGATTTGTGAATTCTTGCTGATTATGATCGCCACCCTTCCAGAAACTGAATAAGAGAAGGAGTAGTGAAAATATCCAAAACTATGCATCATATCAATTATGCGTGATTCCGAACGCAAATGTAATTTAGTGTCACTAAGACATAAAATATCAGGTTTATGAGAATGAAACCAATGTGATAAAGCATATACCCTGTCACGAGAATTTAAGCCTCGTATATTGACAGATACAATATTAATCATTCTCCGATTTATTTGAATTACTAGCATCCTGACAATCAACTTCAACTTGAAGTTGGCTATTGAAATTCAGGTCACTCTTGTAATGAAGGATATTCTTTTCTGATTCATGATTAACAAGACAGGAAGATAAACTGAAATCTTCCAGTTGTAATACCTCTTTACAATCATTATAGTTATACTCATCTGTAGATATAGTCTTCAAAGAGGTATCTGTCATGCTTAGATCAATTAGTGTTTCTGAAGTACTAGGGCTTTCACATTTTAATTTTTTTGCCCGAGCAGTATGACCCAAACGAGTATTGTGATTGAGGTTAAGAATATCATCCATAACAACACTTTCTGCAGAAGAGGAAGGGTTTGACTGTTGTGACTTATGTTTCCTGTTTCTTTTCTTAAAGCACTTGTGGAGAGGGGGAAGAGAGTGAATGGCGTTTTGGGGTTGAAATTCTTTATTAGAATCAATAAGGCTGTATTCAGACTGAAGTTCAGCAGGACAATCAGCTACCTTCTTTCCAGCACTGGCTTCAGTTTGATTGAATAACTGAAAATTGAATGAGTTAGCTGTGTCATTATTATGAACTATTGCATTTAATCATGAATAAATAGCTATTAGAATATTATTGTGATTTAAGAGAATCAAAAAATAGTATAGATTTGTTTTTTGGTGCCAGGAAAATATAAAACAAATTTAGTAAACAAAGATTGATATATCACTTTTGATGGTTTTGTTAAGTATTAGATTTAATTATTAATGTTTGAAATTAACTGGCTGTCCACTGAAGTTTATTTGTATTATATAATTTCTAAATGATAGCATGATAGAAAGCATCAATCTCTCTGATGAAATTATATGCAATGTTATGTATATTAGATTTAATTTTGTTTTTATTTTTACAGCAAGGTCATTCATTGTCTAGTTTGCAGGCAGTTTCATGATGCAGACATTAAACTATAGTATAGATGTGGTAGTGGAGTATTTAAGATTTAAAGTAGAATGGAAATGTCATTTTCGTGACGTCATGCTTTGGAGTATGCTCATGATTATGTTACTCATTTTAATTAATAGAATAACATGTAGAATATTTTTAATAATTTTTAACATTATCAATTAACATTCAAAAAAATGCTTTCTTTAAAAATCTGTTTCAGCAATTTTTATCTTAAGTAATTATTTATTTGAGAATATTTTGAGTAGTTTTTTTTAAATAAAATTATAAGCTTGGGTGTTGGGGACTTGTTGCATTTAACAAGTTATAAGATAAAGTATTTGATCATATAACAACTTCCACTAAATAAGTTTTGTATAAAAGCTATTTATTTGGCCAAATATATAATGTTCCTTACGATTTTGAAAATACAATGGTAAAATTAGTAAATCAATCTGTATGTGCTATTGCTATTTGAATGTGATAAAATTGAAATTCTTATTGCAAAGGTTCATCTTTGTGGATTGAAAATGTGAAATCAGTGAATAGTAAAAGACATCGTTAAAAAGATATTTTACGGTAAATGTAAGCATGTCTAAAGTATCTGTGTGTCACTGATATTTATGTACTCATGAAAAATTCATCTTTAATTTTGTACTTTTTATTTAATTATTAATTATTAAATCTAACATGTAACTTGGAATATAGAAGAAAGTAAAGTATACGTTGAAACAGTTTTACTTCAGACTAGAAGATAAATCAAAATTGTCTTTTCTTTGAATAAATTCGAATACATTTGCCATTTCTATAACATTATGACAAAAAGTCTTTTTTTTTCATATGTCCAAGCATCAGTCAGGAAGCGAAGCCGCAAACCCGGGACAAGGGCCTGTAAGGCGGCTGTGCTGACCACTCGACCACCAACGCTTGACATCATTTCTTTTTTTTTTTTCAAAAAAATTATTTGTATTTCTTTTTCTTTTTATTAATAATGAGCAATAAATCTAATGAGCTTTTTTTTCCTGTCTTTTATATGCTTTCCCTAGTGTGCGTTTGACACATATCTATAATATACAAATATAAAATTTCTCTAGGACTAATTGTCAAATATTTTGAATTGCTAAAAACAAATCTAATAAGTATATAACTTGCTAATTATCATATCATTACTAACTTATATCTCGTGTCATTATAAATCTCAAAATTGTCTAGGCTATTTCTTTTTGCCAGTGTCCTTTTACATTTTTATTGCCTAACTTTTTTAAAAATAAATAAATATTAGATAGATTCAATTTTCAAACATTATACTTATTTATACTGATCATTATAATAATTGTCATTTTAATATATGTGGCATTCAAACGTTGACTTTATAGCAAAAAGAGTATTGTTTATATATCAAATAATAGTCTACTATTCTCTAAATTTGTAAAATAAATCTATGCTAACTCTGTCACTAATGCATAATATATCTATGACATTGCTAATCATCATCATTATCATCAACCATTATCAATCCACTGCAGGATGAAGTTTCTCTAAGTTCAATTCATCTCCGATCTTTAGCTTCTCTTCTCCACATCCCCCCTGCCCACTTTCTTATTTCATCCATCCATCTCACATGTAATCTTTTTCTGGGTCTTTTACAATCTCTTGGAATCTAGTTTAAGATTTCAATTGTCCATCTATTATCATCTCTTCTAGAAATATGTCCAGCCCAACTCCACTTCAGTCTTTTAATTTTGTCAATGAGGTCAGTAACACCTGTTTATTCTCTTACCCATATATTGCATTTTCGATCTCTTTTTGTTATTCCCAACATGCATCTCTCCATATTTCTTTGAGTGGTCTGAAGAATTATGGAGGGCTGCATGTTGCTGCTTTATAAATGGAGAATCATTAAATACTTTCTTGAAGCGTTTTCTATACTGAACATCACAACGGTTGCCGTTGACAAAAGAATTAGCATAGAAAATGCATTAAGGTTGTATTTACTGTTTTCAATGTTTCCTTTATAAAAAGAGATATTAATGTTGCCTTTGATTTATTGTCTAACTTTTAAAATAAAAATAAATGTTGCCTTATACCCACAATTTACATAAGACTTTCTAACATGCCAATTACCAATTTAACCTTAACTATCCCCTGTTTGACAATATAAAAGACTGACTTGAGGTTTATCTTATAAGAATTAGTTTGGAGATCTTAGTCAAACATTAAACATTAGATATTCACATATTTTTTAATTTTAGTATCACTTGTAGAGTAACTAGGTGACTGGGCCATTGCTTTTTCATTTTTGTAATTTTTTCTAGCTTGGCAATATTTACAGCTATACCATAAACTTTAATGATTTCTTTATACTAGTAGTATGGTAGACTTAAATACTGAGATACTAGAGCAATAATATCTCAAATATTCAATGCTTGATATTTAGAAAATTAAAAGGATGGACTTAATAACATAAGATTTGAGGAAACATTTTAATATGTATTTAAAAATTTATTAAATACTGTTTCTGCAATCTGAAAAAATATGTGTAATTTAAGTGACGTCACAACAAACAGCCCCCCCCCCCTCCCAGTAGTTTTTTGGGAAATCGTCAAAAAAAAAATAACTTTAATAATAATGTGGATAGTTTTTTTCTTAAAGCTTAACTATATTGTGATTGTTATTTACTTTCCGCTCTAGTCAAGCCTTAGTTGTATTTAACCCTCACGTCGACAACGTTCTAATATAAAATCAAGCAATATTATAGATGTCATATATGTATATAATACCTGTATGCACGCATGCAACGATCGTTAATGATAGAAAGATCTTATCAAAAACATAATTATATATTAACTTGTCTGTCCCATCAAGCCTGAAAAATTATGTAGAAGAGAATTCAACAAAATTCTCTTAAACGTTATGGGGAAGGGGTGCTAATATTTGCCAATTCTTAATGCCCTTTGTTTTAATATATGTAAATCTACAATGATAAACTTTTAGGAACCTTTTATATAATAAAAATGCAATGATTTAATTTCAAATACTACAATGATTGAATAAATTGCTAAGGAAGTTGCAAGGTACTGCAAATCATCACATCTATAATATGACTGGCTAGTTATTTCATTGGTTATTCTCTTAAAACAGAGAAATTAACATTGAGATGTATAAACATTTAATTAAAATTATAGATAAATTATGTGAGATATAAATAAGTTAGAGTAAGTATAAAAAAATACACAGTACATTTAAAATATTAATATCAATCACTTTTCTTTATTTACTTTTTTACAATGCATTATATACTTATTTTCCTATCATAACGTTTCGATTGCCCCAGCAATCTTCTTCAGATCTATAATAAACATAAATATAAATACATAAATATTTATACATAAACACATAATTTCTACATATTATAAATTCTTCCTTTTAAGCAACATACTTATATAGCTCATATGTTTTATTTATACTCCCTAATATATATATGTATGTATGTATGTATGTATGTATGTATGTATGTATGTATGTATGTATGTATGTATGTATGTATGTATGTATGTATGTATGTATGTATATTTTTTTATTATTTTTTATTATATTATATTATTATTATTATTATTATTATTATTATTATTATATTATTATTATTATTATTATTATTATTATTATTATATATTATTATTATTATTATTATTATTTTATTATTATTATTATTATTATTATTATTATTATGTAGTAGTAGTATGTAGTAGTAGTGTAGTGTAGTAGTAGTATGTAGTGTAGTAGTATGTATGTATGTATGTATGTATGTATGTATGTATGTATGTATGTGTAGTGTAGTAATGTGTAGAGGTTGTATGTATGTTGTTGTAGTGGTGTATGTATGTTGTGGAGAGTGGGAGGAGTGGATGTATGTATGTGAGTATGTATGTATGGATGTATGTATTTAATCATTTCAATTATTTTTACATTTATATTATTTTTAATAATTAATTCTTTTTTATCATTTACATATAATATATTTTATAATTTTATATTCTACTTATTGATTATTATTATTATATTCAGTTTTAATTCTAATATATTTTTTATTTTTAACATATTCACTTTTTATTTTAACTTTAGCATTATATATTTAACGTATATATTATAAATTCTAACTGTAATGTTATATATCTAACATTACATCTTATTCATTTTTTCATCTTTCTATATTTTTTTATTTTTATTAATATCACCATCTAATATTTATTCCTAAAGTATATTCATAATCTTAAATCCTTTTATTTTTTTTTTTAATTATTCTTAACCTATTTTTAATTTATTTTTATCATATTTTATACTCCCTTTTTACTTCTAAACTAACCCAACAGTCCACTATTTAAATTTCAAATTTTCTAATATTTTTTAGTGGCTCCCCTTTTCCATTTTTTTACAAACTAAATTTATTTTTTTGTCTTTACCTTTTATCTTTATTCTAACTTTCTTTCAATATTACTTTTATTTATGATAACATTTTTCTTGAACCCAAATCTCTATTTAATACTTGTTTAATATTATTAATAAAAACAACCTCTTTTATTTTTCTACAAATTATTAGAAAATTTGAAATTTAAACAATAAACAGTTGAGTTAGTTTAGGAGTAAAAGATGATTATAAAATGTGATAAAAATAAGTTTAAAATGGGTTAAGAATATTTGAAATAAAAACTAAAAGTGAATTAAAATTGTGAATTTAAATTAAAAATAAATATTATGTGAGGATATTAATAAAAATAGGAAATATAGTAAGAGAAAAAAATGGATAATATATAATGTTAAATATAAGGAGTTTGCTGTTAACTGAAAGGTGACCCTTTGATTCCTCTTGGAGATCTTAAAAGAACTGAGCAAGGCAAATTCCTAATGCCCACTCTATAAGTTCTTGTTATTGTAGCTGTTTTTACTATGTGATTATTCATATAGTATACAAACATGGATATGCTGCTCAACAACACATATTATCCAGTGTGGTGAATTTATTGTCTTTTTACCTCTAAGTTTAAGCTCAAGTAACACCATGGTTTTTCTTCTCAGATTGCCTGATAAGGGAAAATTAATGTATGTGTGACTTAAAATGTTGTTCTAATAGATATATACAATCATGACAGACAAAAATAAATCATGGCCCTTATTCTCAGGAGACTAAAGTCACCAATCAAGACAACAGTTGGTGGCCCATAGTGGAATATGCTAACAATTCTCTAATTGTGGAACCAGGCTACCATTTGATGATGACTTTTCATTTAGATACTTAAAACTGCAAATCATGCTCAAGTGAAAAAAGATTGCAAAAAGTATATTAAATGAGACATTATTGGATTTTGTGAAGTTAGAAGAAAAAGTGAAGAGACAATTGATTTAAAAAATGGACATGTATTCTACTACAAAGGCACAAAGACATAAATATTGAATATACAAGTGTAATAGTATTCATTATAAATAAAAAGTGGAAGAACAACATTGTAGAGATTGATAGTGTATTGGACAAAGTGACAAGATTAGTTATTCAACTTAATAGCAGATACCAAATGCAAATAATTCATGTTTATGCCCAAACAAGTTCTCATAGTGATGAAATAGTGAAAAAATTTTATATGGGTGTACAAAAGGCTTTTGATCAGACTAAACAAGATTTTAAAATTGTTATGGGAGACTTTAATACTGGAATTGGTAAACATATGAAAGATGAAAGTGCTGTATGTAAATTTGGTTATGATAATGGAAATGAGACAGAACATAGATCAACTCTTAAAATTTGTAGAAAAAAAAAAACCATTATATTATGAATTATTTTTTTGATAAAAACGTTAAAAGGAAATGAACATGGAAACATCAAAATGAAGGTACAACAGAATTGGATTATATTTTGATTAAGAAAAAATACATATTTCAAACTTGTAATGTCCTTAATAAGTTCAAAAGTGGAAATACGTGTTAATGCAAAACTAGAGAGAGAAAAAAATATTAAGAAAAACAATATTTACAGTTGATATTTCTAATCTTCAGAAAAAGTCTAATGAATTTAAATTAGAACGGGAAAATCGGTTTCAAGTATTAGTAGATTTTGAACATGATTCAGATTTAAATGAAATTAATAGGAAAATAACTGATAGACTTTTAAAAACTGCAACAAAGATAACTGATAGTAAAAAGCAGCAATTAACCAATAAAATTTCTACTGAGACTGGAGAATTTATGAAGAAAAGAAGGAATATGAAAATATATAAAAATGATGCATTAAGAAGGATTGAATGTCTTAATTTTGTAAAATAGTGCGAAAAAAGTTGATAATGATATAAGAAAGTATAATTGTGAACTAGCAAGGAAAGCTGTAGAAGAGAATAAAAATCTCAAAAGTGTAAAGCAACATTTTGGTATTGATAGGAAATTTATAACTGCAATAAGAAAAAAGATGGAACTATTATTAAAAAAAAAGATGACACCATGAAAAATTCTATCAGTAATTATATAGTAATAAAGAATAAGTACCTCCTATATGTATTATATATTTTGAATTGCCCAGAATTTTAAATAACGAATTGAAACATGCAATTAAATTTATGAAGAAAGAAAAAGCTCCAGGTAATAATGGAATTATAATCAATATATTACAAGAAGCAAGTGAAGAATTAGAAAAATTTTTGACAAAGTTATGTACCAAATGTCTAAATGATAAAGATGTTGCAGATGATTGGAAGAATGAAGTATTAATAATAATATTTTTAAAAGGTGATTGAGAAGATATTAGAAATTACAGACCTATCAAACGTTTGTCAGTTTTATACAAAAAATTTACCAAGATAATTATAAAGTGTCTACAGAGAACATTGGATTTCAACAACCATGAGAACAAGCTGGATTTAAAAGTGGTTTTAGTTACAATAAATCATATCCAAGTAATATGATAAGTTATAAAAAGGACCAATGAATATGAATTGCCATTATGCTTTCGTTTGTATATTATGAAAAAGCACTTGGTTCTATAAGCATTTCTTCAGTGATTAAAAAATTATCAAGGTATAGACCCAGGATGTTGTCATATTTTGAAGAATATTTACGAAAATGCAACAGCAATAATTAGATTACATAATGATACTAGGAAGGTTAACATTGAGAAGGGTATAAGACAGGTTGATTTCATATTTCCAAAACATGGTAGCAGTGTTGCAAGAAGTATTTTGTGGATTGAAATGGAAGCTAAAGAAGTAAAAGTAAATGGAGATTATTTAAGTCATTTAGATGTTTGCAGATGATATAATTGTTTTTGCAAATAATGCTTGAAAGCTTCAGGAAATGTTGCCAAAGTCATCAGATGAAAGTAAGAAAGCAGGACTAAAGGTAAACATTAAAAAGATTAAAGTAATGTTAAATGATTTTTCTCAAAAGATGAAAAATGAAGATTCATTGCGATGAGTTAGAAAAAGTTAACAACTACCAATACTTTGGTCAGATTATTACTACAGATGGAAACATAATGGATGAAATTAATTATAGAATTAAACTTGGTTGGAATACTTTTATTAGAAATACCGTAATACTAAAAGGAAATATGCCTATGTCTTTGAAAAGAAAGGTTTTAATAAATGTGTTTTACCAGTTTTTACTTATGAATCTGACGCTTGGACACTTGATAGAATAGCAATATAGTCTTCTGACCACTCAATGAAGTATAGAGAGATGCTTGTTAGGAGTAACAAGAAGAGATCAAAAATGTAATATATAAGTAAGAGAACAAAGAGTTGTTACGACATCGTTGAAAGAATTAAAAGACTGAAGTGGAATTGATCTGGACATATTGTTAGAAGAGATGATAATAGATAAACAATTGAAATCTTAAATTGAATTCCAAGAGACTGTAAAAAATCCAGAAACCACCACATGTGAGATGGATGGATGAGATAAGAAAGGGTGTAAGGGTAATATGGAGAAGAGATGCTAGAGATCAGAGAAGATATAATGTTAGAATGTATAGGTTAAATATATAATGTTAAAGTTCGAATAAAAAGAGAATTTGTTAAAAATAAAAATATATTAGAATTAAAAGTGAATATAAAAAATAAATGAATAGAATATAAAATTATAAAATATATTATATATAGATGATAAAAAAAGAATTAATTATTAAAAATAATATACATGTAAAAATGATTAAAGTGACTAAGGATATTTATGTAAATGTTGATTAAAAGGAAAAATTTATAATATGAAATATATATAATATGTAGAAATTACGTGTTTGTGTATAAAATATTCAAGTATTTATATTTATTATAGATATAAAGAAGATTGCTAGGATAATCGAAACTGTTATGATAGTAAAATAAGTGCATAATGTATTGTAAAAAAAAAGTGAATAAAGAAAACTGATTAATATTAATATTGGATAAATTGGGCAATGCAGTAAAGAAAGATTAAAATTGTAATTATAAATATGCAATACAAACTGACTTTAACTAAGACTACAAACACAGACTGTAAATGACGTCGTTTGAAGATACTAGATAAACAATAACAATAAATAAATAATCATTTAATATATTATATCTCTAATATAAAATATTATACACACTCACATATAAATATATTCATTAATATTAAACTAAAAAGTGACTTTTTTAAAATAAAAAAAAGGTAAAATAAAATCAAACGTTTAATTTAAGAGAAAATTGATACTGAGACCTACCTTAATTAACTTGAAATGCCAGATAGTTTAATATTTATTTTTTAAATTCATTTTATTTACATAAAATTTTTATTCACATAATAATTGTATTTAGTTTGTTATTATTTTTATTTACTTACATGTATTTTTATTTGCCTGTTTAGGATTTCGTGTAACCCTAACATCCGATAACTTCAGTTATCGCTATATTTATATGGATTGTTTAAATAATTACATTTGTAGTGTATTCATTAATTTAATTCTGTAATGTGAAAGTGTATTGGATTAGATTTAATGGTAACTTTTAATCCAAAAGTGGTGGTATTTGACTTAAAGATACATCAGTTGATTTATTTATTTCCGCGACATTTTCTAATTCTCGTAGTCGAAGATCTAATTTGTAATGAGTACTCCTGGATTCAGCTAACAAACGTGCAAAACGGCTTTGCAATGCATCTATATCTTTTAAAAGTTTATCGGCTCTGAAGTGAAGACGTTTTTTCTTTAACTCAAGTTCGTGAGCAGCAGTTTCATCCATCAATCCATCTTTCAATAGTATTTGCTTGGCGCGGTTCTCTAAAGCTTTTTTCGTTTCTGGATATTCATCAAGAGTACTCCAAAGATCCTTTTTGCTCAGACAAAATAGATCAGAATAACCATTGCTTCTTACGTTAGCCGTTCGTCTGTTACCTGATTTTTGTCCAAATAGATTTAACAAGCTTAGTTCACCTAAAATGGTTCCTTCATTAAGTGTGACTAAAACTGTTTTAAAATCGTCTGCCACTACGCTTAGTTGGCCTCGTTTTACAATATACATTTCCTTTCCTATATCTCCCTTTCTACAAATATAATCACCAGGACTAAATATTTGCAATTTAAGTTTAAGAACGAGTTCGATTAATAGGCCTGGTTCGATATCTTGAAAAATTGTAACCTTTTTTAGAGTATCTAAATGAACATGAATACCAATGTCTGCTTGAAGTTTAAGGGGTAGATTTCGTAAAACTTTCTGTTCATCAGTTATCTGCTTGTTTACCCACATGTAATCGAACCACTTAATAACTTTTCTTTCTAATTTTTTATCCACACATCGAAAGCTCATATATTGCTTAACATTATCCATTTTAATCTGAAATTGTGCTTTGTTGATAGTCATATTATCTATCATTTCGCCAATGTGGCCAACAATTGTAGCAAAAATAATAACCCCAATAAAATAATCAATAATTTGAAATAATATTTCTTCATTACGTTTTGGGGCGGGCATTTGGCCGACCGTAGTTAATACTAACGTTGACCAATAAAAACTATATAGATATTTGTGACTTAAAGAATTATTATATCTTGAATCCAAATCACTATATACCCATTTGGATGGGAATGTAACATTTGCCTCTGTTCCAAGAAACATACTAAAAGCAAAATAAATACACCCATTCCAATGAATAATAATTAAAATGTTAGTCACTAAACTAGCAATTCTAAGAATATTTGGATACTTAGTATGTGTTTCTGTATAATTAATCCATTCGTTCATTCTACTATAGCGAAAAATGCGATTGACTCTTATTATAGGGTAACTGAAGGCAGTCTTTTGATAAATAAAATCCATCGGGAAAATGCTCAGGAAATCTATTTTTGAATGCCAGCTTTGAATGTAGTGTTTTAAGAGTTTCTTGCCATCGTATACCAGTAGTCCTTGATGTAAAAAACCTACATAAGAAGTAAAAACACGAGTCAGTAAGAATAATTAAGATTCAAAAAGAGGGTTAGGATACGATGCAAAATGATTGAGCAAGGGTGCGAATTATTTTATATTTTTTAGTTATGTAAATAAAATATTCCATTTTTAAAAGCCCGTGAAGAAACTAAAGAATATTTTTACACAATAAAATATTTATATAATTTTTTTTTTATTAATAACAAAAAAAAAAAGCGTTTATTATTCTGCTAACGTAGACTTATTTAAACGTTAAACCTTCGTAGTAATTTTTATATTTGTTGAAAAATTATTTTAATTATTTTGTGATAATTAATTTGATTAATTAGATAGTTAATATTTAATATATTGATGGTTACCTAAGTTGCAGATGTTATATTATTAATTATTATAAATATTTTCATTAATAATAAAAATTATTTATTACATTATTATTTTTTTTTAAAAAAATCGAATAAATTAATGGAATAGTATTTTGAAATTGAAAGGGTAAATAAAAGAATATCATTAGTTTTTTTTTTTAAAAAAAAAAAAAACAATACAAAAAAACAAACATATATTTCTAAAACAGTTTAATGTATTCTACCAAAATACGTCTTTGGACAATGGATCGTTATTGGATATCACTCAAAATATCATTGGCGATTGTTTTCCATTGCTCATCGCTCTTTCAATACTATTTTTGTATTTAATGTTTCAATTACACAGGTAAAATTATCCCTAACGTTTTGTAAACTTGTTTTCTTTTTTTTAATGACAATTCGCACCCAAAGATTAAATACTATATTGAGGAAGAAAGCACATGAAGGGAAAATGTGGAATAAATATTACACAACATTAGATAGTTTATTAATTCAAATATTGTTAACTGGTAACTAGTTATATCACAGATTAACTTATATATATATATATATATAATGTTGGTATTTTCAAATGTTAATGCATAGATAGTTTTAATTATCAGTGCGACTAAAATTAGACAAAGGTGCTCAAATACATACAACAATTAAATTACATTTACACAATGACTAACTATAAAACATAAAAGAATTGGAATAAAACTACTAACAGCTTTTTATTTAATTAACAAATAAAATATTTGAATACAAGTATACTTTAAATATTTGGAGTTTAAATGTAATATAGGGGGTTTGAACATAGACTTTCAAGCTCCCTTCAGCTATCCCCTATATTAACAAATAAAAGTAGGATTATTTTAGATGATACTTAACAACTAACTCCTGAAAAATAAGCACTGAAACAATAGAGCCAACAAATAAATATAATTAATATTTTTACTTATATAAAAACATATTCATATACTTCATGCATTCATAAATTGATTGTGCTGATTTTGAATTATGAGTGAGAATGGTACTGGAAACAGACAACAGTATTGTTTCTTGTATTTTTTATTTTTCATGGATTAGAAATTATATAACATATAAAAGAATCTTCAATTCATTTCTAACTAAAGTGAAACCCATAACTATTTGAATAATATTGGGATGTATATACAAAAAAATTATATTTACAGAAACAAGTCCTGAATTAATAAATCTGAGTATGTTATTAAAATAATTCACAAGCTATATTCTCAAAGAATTATTTAAATGAATTTGTAAATAATGCCCATCTTTTTTTATATCAATGCCAATCTATTTTTTCAGATAAAGATGATCACTTTTATATGATTATCAGTTTGTTATGTAATAATAAATAGATTGTCATTGTTATAGCAAAAAGTGAATATTATTTACAAGTTAATTTAAATGATTCTTTAAGAATATACTTTGTGAATTAGTAATTACTACAAGCTTTACACATTTTACAAAAATTATTTATGTGATCATTCAAAATCATTAGATATGCAAAAGAAAAACTTAAAGCCTTATTTTGTGATATATAGTATAAACTAAATCACATGTAAATATATAATGTAATGAATCACCTATAAAACTTCAATAAAAATAACATGGAATCAATAGCCTGAGACAAATTCTCTCAGTTAAAACACTTTTAATGTCATACCACAATTCAATATCACCATTGGTCCTTAAGATTTTACTGCTATAGTTTACTTTTCAGAAATCCTTCGGTATGTAAAGCTACAATATTATTTTATATTGCACATTATATATATAAAAACTTGAAATTTTTATTGATAGATAATAGTAATATGTCATTTACATGGTTACCAGAACCTCATCTGCCCAATAATAATAATAATAATAATAATAATAATAATAATAATAATAATAATAATAATAATAATAATAATAATAATAATAATAATAATAATAATAATAATAATAATAATAATAATAATAATAATAATAATAATAATAATAATAATAATAATAATAATAATAATAATAATAATAATAATAATAATAACAACAATAACAACAACAACAAGCAGCAGCAGTAGCAGATTTTTTAAAATCATATAAATAAAGTACAATTTTATTTGGAGGGAAAAGTACCACAAGGGAAAGTCAAATCCCATATTTTAGTCAAAGACTGGTTCTAAATTGAGATATGTTACACTATTCCAATGATAGAATATTTCAATACTCTTTCATATAATTAATAAGTATTATTAACAACATTTCATCTAAAACAGTGTAATTTGTATGGTATAGGAAAAATAACATTCACTTAATCGCCCACTTCAAGGTAAAAGCCATAGTCTGTTATAAAATAACAGTGAAAAGAATCATTACTCAGGAGTCTTGAAAATTTCTGCTAATGAGAATTTGGTTGATTTTATATTTTTTATTCTACTTTCTAGCTAATAACTAGATATCCATTTACTAACCAATAACCGGATGACTACTTAAGTTAACCATGAAGCATATTATCAGGAAAAAATCCTTAAGTCTGATTTGGACCTGAAAAATATTCAAGGTTTATCAATTTAGATAAAACCTATAACGTGGGAATCTTAAACGAATATATACTTCTAGATCTTAAGGACTTTCGTGTGTGTGTGTGTATATATATATCAAAATATTAATATATAACAAACTAACCAAAGGAAATACATATAAAAACAAAAAAAGACTTATAAATCCAATAAATAATATTATATTTCAACCAGAGGACTGGTTTTTTTTTTTTTTTCTTTCTGATGAAAACCAGTCCTCTGGTTGAAATATAATATTATTTACAATAAATAATATTATATTTCAACCAGAGGACTGTTTTTTTTTTTTTTTTCTTTCTGATGAAAACCAGTCCTCTGGTTGAAATATAATATTATTTATTGGATTTATAAGTCTTTTTTTGTTTTTATATATATATTATTTACTATCTTTCATCATATAATAGCATAAAATAAAATCTGAATAGTATAGAATTATGTAATAAGTTAATACAATTATTATTTTAATAGATGGATGCAATGAAATTGTGCATAACTACTCTGCATAATCTGGACAAGCCCACATACTCATATTTATAAAATAGATTAAAATAAATGGCTTACATCTATATAACATATTCAGCTTTTATCTATTAATTTCAATTTATATTTGTGATGAATTTTTTAAGGGTAATGAATAAGCAAATATTTGGGTTGATATATATATTCTTGGACTTATTATATAAATAATATTTTATATAATTAATATTAAAACAAAATATTCAAAATAAACATACTCTTAATTAAACAAAAGTTTCTGCAAATCAAAATAATCCTTTACGTTTTAGGCAATTTTAAAAAAAAAAAGAATTAAAGATTTCATGTTTGTATTGTCAAGGTTTTCATAAAATATTAGATCTTACGAATTAAATATTAAATTTACATGTAAAAAAAACCGATGCTGAAGATCTTGGAACTCTTTTTTTATTTTTTTTTTCTTTCATGCGCGAGTATGTGTGTGTGTCTCCTTTGTTATTTCTTTTTTGCTCCATCATTCTCCCTCTTTTTTCTTTTCCCCCTTTTTTAAATATATATATTTAACTAGGTAAAATTTTATAAAATCACAGAGTCAATACCTCTTTAAAATATTTTTATTAGCTAAAAAAATACATTTTAGAAAACAGCATAAGAAATAGAATACAAAATTTAAGGACACTTCAGATATTTCACAGTACAAAAATAGACAATAAAATATATCTTGTTTATAATGGCACATATAACGGTAACAAAATATATTAATATATTAAAGATTCCATCAAAGAATATTATGCTATTTAAGAAATTTTTAAATTAATTAATACTATAGATAATTAAAAAAACTTTCACATGATTTAGTCAAATGACATTAAATGGCAGGAGCAACAAATTCCATAAATAATTTGTGATTAATTGTTTTTATTCAGGTAATACAAACTGCCCTTTGCTAGATACAATTTACATCTTTATCAATGATCAAAGATAGAGATTTCCCCTATCTAATAAAGTCACGTGTTTGATGCTTGTGCAATTATTTAGGTAGCCAAATATAAAATTAAACAATTTAATATTGATTTTATATTACATTAATGAAAAATGTTAATTATAACACTAGCAATTAAACAATGGATACTTAGCGATATGGCTACCTATGTATTTATAAATATTTTTATACAATGGAGAGAACTACACATTTCAAATTTTTAATAATTCCATTTAACTGCTGAATAATGCACTGAGCATTATATATATTCTAAAAGAAATATTTCATGGGTGAAAGATGAAAATATATGCTTTATTCTTTGTGTTCATATCAATATTATACTAAGTTTTTACCGAATTACACCTGCTACGTTGAGGTAGAAGACTAAAAATTATACAACCACTTAGTTTAATTTATGAAAGGTTTTATACCTAATTTCTAATTAATCAGATATATAAATATTTTTTGTGTCCAATAAAAACAGATTCGGAAGCAGAAAATAAGATAATAATTTATAAACTAGATTTGGAACGAACAAACTTTTTAATCAAATCCTGACTTATGATCCACCATTATCTCTTTCTGTTTCTGGGCCTTTTCTATTATTTATTAATATTTAACTTTATTTACTAGCGCAGTGATAGTATGTAATTTAAATAGTAAGGATTTTTCATCCTAACACATGAGCTATAATGTTTTTTATAATATCTCAATGATGAAAAGATAAGACGGCCTATCTTTTCAAAAGTCTATCTTGTGTCTTTGTTGGAGAGTTTCCTCAATACCCAACAAGACATCGTTGAGATCATAAAAAACAGTACAGTGCAAGTGTTAGGATGAAACGTCCTTACTGTTTAAATATTATTTATTAAAAAAAAACTATTTTCCGTTTTCAAATTTTAAACACAACACGTTGATTTAAAAAGCCTCATTTCAAATCTAGTTTGATATTTATCGCTACTCATCTACTTTTGAATCCGTTTTTAGTGAGAAAAAATATCAGTGTCTGATAGATTTAGAATCAGGTATTTATAACATTTTATAAATTAAATTAAAAGCTTACTTATTTTCACTGTGCAATATTAGTTTTAATGATTTCCTATTGAAAAGTTCATAGATGTGAAATAACATTAATATAAGCAGTAATCACTTATATATATGAAGAAATATGAAACGCCTTCTTACACACACACACATATATATATATATATATATATATAATAAAACACCAAAAATGTGTAAGAATATTCTTTAAAATTAACTTGTACAATCTATAGAAATTTATGATCTTCAGTGGCAATCTTTGATAAAAACAAATCCACTAGTCTCTGCTGAACATATGTTTCTGTCATAATTGATGTCATCAGCAGAATGGAAATTAGTTGATATCCCCAATCGAATGTTGCAATTTAATTCCTTTTTGAACATTGTTTAATTTGTTATTAAAGTTTGAACATAGGTATAAGCAAGTTACTTACATTCCAAATTTAAATCATATCAGAATAATAAATTCATTATAACAAACTCTTACAAATTTTGACATCGTACCAAAGCATTAACAATCAGATTCTCTAGAATTAACATGTTATGGCTTATAAAAATCACTCACCAGTATGTTAGAATGCTACCAGATGGCTCTCCCATCAATTTCTGGTAATTGTTAGCCATAAAATGAACATTAAGAGGAGGCTGATTGTTTAATATTGTAGAACAGTATCAATTTTTGTAAGAATTTGCTATACATCATCAATTTTTCAAAATAATATTTAATTGATAAAATGAGTGAACAAGTTCAATATTAACTCAGGAGATAATAATTGTCTGCAACATAGTTTGCACTATTAAATGAACCTTTCCCTAAATTATTTAAATAACCTGTATTAGTTCTTCAACCAAAAAGAATAGTGGTTAAATCAATAGAATAGCATAAGTAGTATGGAAATCATGATAGTTCTACCATTATACTTTACACTGAAAAAATCAGTGTGGTTTATATACTCCATGGGAAAATAATGAAATAAAATTTCTTCCAATGGTTGAGAACAATAGAGACAATGACTGGTGCAACTACATAGCAGACTTCTAGTCATCATTCTCTCTCCTTATGCTTATGTAGTATTTACCCCAAAAATCAATTACTTGAAATAGCAGGTTAGCCATTAATATTATACTTTGAAGCTTACGACAGATTGCTTTGGTAGATATGAAAATACAAAAATCAATCATTTATTTCACGATTGTGATGGACAACCCTTTGTAATCCTTGTCAGCTTCAATCATAAGCTTCGATTACTGAGCAAATTTCATTTTATCAGACTTGATTTTTCATATTTAAAAATAAAGCAATTTTGGATGTATTTCAAATTAATTGAGAGACAAACTGGTCTTTTTTGTACTTAGACAACCATACATTTCTTCACATGAGAGTTTTGCATACATTTCTTCTTACAAAATTATAAAATTGACATCAACATTCCAAATATTTTTTACTACCATTTTAATATTTTATCTGTAAAATAAAAATCCAATATTTGGTGTATAGTTCCCATTCATAGTACAGTATTTCATAACAAAAATATGGTGCTAGTGTAACCGCCACTCTGATATTTTAATCTTTATATAGCAAACATATATATAATATTGTGGAAGAAAACTACATTTTATACATGCGGCATAAAATTGATATGTACTCCCTTCCCCCACTAATAATTTTTTTAAAATCATAAGTGAACGCCCTATCTCATATATATGTATATATTGTTTTTCTTAAGGGATGGCATCCTAATATTAAGTTTGCCATGGAAGTTGAAAATTTCAAGCACTTTCTTTTTTAGATATTTTAATTATTAGAAAACCTAATGGCCCTTTATTAACATCTGTTTATAGAAAATCTACCTATACAAGCAAATATCTCAATTTTAATTCTCATCATTGTCCTGCACATATATTTTCTGTGGCAAAAAGTCTTTTGATGAGAGCATATAGTTTATCTGATGGATGTCATCTTGCTCAAAAAATAACACTAATTAAAAATATTCTACTCTCTAATAATTATAGTAAAAACTTTATATATAAGACTTTATATAGTATTGGTACTAAGAAGAAAAAATATGATAAATAGTGTTGTTTCATTTAATATTAAAAGAGTCACTGATAAGATTTATGGAAGACTATCTAATTTCAATATTAAGACTACATTTCCACAAGCAAACAAAATGATTTTTTCCATAAACCTAAATACTGAAAACTTTTGAATATCAAAGGGTCTATAAAATTCCATGTTCACAGTGGTCAATCATAGAGATGTATTAGTATCAGAATTAGGGAGAATAAAATGCCTTCAATCAAAAGTTGGTTACATCGACTTTTATATAACTTTTTTTTTTGAAAATTGATTACACACCTGTCTTTGTTAGTACCAAAATACTAGCTAATTTGGAAAAATATGATTTAAGAACTAAGAGAAAGTCTGTTGAAATAGTAAAAAACCCGTTTAAGCAAAACTGATGAATAACGCTTATCCCAGCCTTCAACTAATTATAAAAGAGACGGAAGTAAAAAAAAAAAACTTTGTTAATTCATCTATTATGAATAGTTAACCATCATGTATATATATGATTATTCTTTAATTCAAGTTCAATCTCGCTATTACTTAAAACATAACAGTTCTTCATTAAAACCTTAGCTTTGTTCAAGGCACAGTGTTATTTCATGGAAAAAGTCGAAATTTAAACAAAATAATAACAATTAGTATAATCAAAATAAAACTTTTCATCATATAATATTCGATATAGTACATATAAACATTGAAATTATGATGGAAATATTTTATGTGCATTAATCTATGTAAAACATTTGACCATGATAATCATCTGCCAATTAAATAAATAGTACAAGCTGGTCCTAGGATATAGTAATTAATAATAACGTTTATCAGATATATGTTAAGCTAAAAAAAATGATTATTTCTAGCTAATCCCTTGAATTTCCATATGAGTAGTAAATCCGACCAGATTCTTTTTTTTATGATGAGAATTTGAAGTATCCCAACTTCTGTGAAACTTCACTGACAACTAAGCATTTCGTTAAGCATTGGTGGTCGAGAGGTCAGCGACGGCTGCTTTACAAGCAGTTGTCCCGGGTTAGCGGGTTCGCTTCCCGGCTGATGCTATGACACATGAAAAAAAAAAAACTACGCATTTCCCCAATATATTAAATTAAAGTTATGTGTTCTTATTAAGTTGAATAAATATTGAAATTATAATGTGAATTTTTTATATGTGCTAAATAAAATCTTAAGTTTCATATAAGAAAAAATTCCTATTATAATGGCAATATTTACATCTTATATCTGTAAAATTATTTAATATCAAATGATATAATTTTCAAGCAATTTTTTTTAAAAAAAAAAAACCTTCATTTATGCTAATTTTATAATAAATAGTATAATTTGTTGTTTTTTTAAATATGTATTTATTAATATATATATACACACACACATTAATAAAGGTAGGATTCCAAGTTTATTGTTAAAAGGATGTTGCCTTGACAACGGTTTGAAATTGTTGATTGTTATTGATATTGGGATTATCTAAGTGTTTAATGATATATATATATAACTGTCGTAGGGAGATTATTACTATTGTGATTTCACAATAGTGATAATTCAAATTCTCACACATAAAAAAAAGTATCTGGTTTACATTATTCTCACATATAAAATTGGTTCTTGAGTAACAAGTGGTTAATCTTTTAGCTCAACATATATCACATAGTTCAGCTTGTACTGTCTGTTTTAATTGGTGATTGCCTAGTTCTATAATAACTGAAAGTTTTATCAAACTTAATGTACAGAAAAATCCTCATGTTATTTCACTGGTTATATATAGTGAGAATATTTCTATATAAAAAAAATCCGAATATGCAAAATGCTATTCTGAAATAAAATAAACAAATTACACAACAATTTAATATATAAATTTATCCACCTCACTGTCTTGCTTGCAAAGTTTTTATTGTAAGCAAACGAAAATGAAAATTACTTTTCATCGTAACAGCAGGTGAAAAGTTGTTTATATCTTCCATCTACTTGTTATAAAAATTTTACAACTTATGTGAGCATCTGAATAAACTTGTGTTAAATTGTTGTAAAAGATATATATTTATATGCGTGTGTGCAAACATATATTTTGTGTTTATATATGTACATCTTTTTTGTTGTTAATATCAGTGTTGTACTGATATTTCAATCAGATCATGTTTGGTAGGGGAGGCCATTCAAACGGTTGCTACTACAGTTCTGAAATCAAAAAACTGTTCAGTATACTTTATAAAATTAAGCTTAAGTGTCACATGAGTGATCTCCACCTATAGAATGATGATAGATCTGATTCGACTAAAATGATGTTATAATATTGATGATAAAGCAAGCAATCACACAGTCTGACAAATCCAAGATATATGTTTGCATCTTTTACCCATGAAATACAACATTTATATATATATATATATATGCGTGTAGATGGATGCAATAATATTTTTTTCTTATATATATAATTTTCATTCGTCTTATTTTTAATCATCCACTACAACAGAAAGGTAAGTCAGCATATATATATTATAAAGAAATAATGTCACATAAAAATAGCATTTATACTGAAGAAAAACAAACAATGGTTTTATATATATAATCATTGAAATATAATAGGATTTGTGTAATTGTATAGATAAAATGGGAGCTACAATGTAATCAGGCGCACAATCGATTAAACTGGCAATGCAAACTGAAATCAAGCCATCTAGTAATAATAATTGTAATTTATCTGATCCACATTAAGCCAAAAGTAGTCAGATAAATACTATTACTAAATAAATAGACTTGATTTCAGCCTGCGATGAGTTTGGCTGCTTGATTACTTTGTAACTGAAATTTTATCTCGATTTTTACAGAAAAAATACTATTATATTTGAATGTTTCAACTATCGAGTACCTAAAATTACCTAAAAATATATTAAGGAAATACATTTACAAATAAATAAACTAATGATGGAAGCAAGTATAACCTTATAGACAGTCTAAACGTCAAAACATCTCAACTTCAAGTTTGTTTTTGGTCAATAGTCAAATGAAATGTGGAAAAAAATCGAAATGTTTGACTAACCAAAACTTATGCATGATCTGTTAAATGACTTAAAAACCTAACTATAAAATTCCCTATCCAATCTATAGCAAAACTTTTAAGATACTGAAAAATATTCCCAGAAATAAAATGATTGCTATGCAATACAATTTGAAAAGAAACAATCAATTTTAGATAAGTTTTAGAATAAACCAATTTTCATACAGAAGATATATTGCCATAATAGATTAACTAAGTACAACAATAAGCTTTATCGTGTAGCTTATTGTGGAAACTACAATGTAGGTCAATAGTCAATCTAAATAGCAAAATCTCTCAACCTCAAAACAGACTTGTTGCATAATTGTTAGGCTATATTTAAAATAAAATATAAAAGAAATGTAAAAAGTTTGTATACTCTTAAAAACATCTGTCAGATCGTTGGATTGATTGTTTTAACTATTAAACTTTTACTGCTTCAAAATGTAACCAATATGTATACATATATTAAACTAATAGAATTTTACAGTGCTGATAAACATATACAAAGTTTGGAAGGTTGTTGCTCCATGTTTTACTATATATACATATATAAATTAAAGCCAAACTATTCAACAGCCACATGACCAAATTATTATCTCTGCAAAAACTACATGATTGCTATTTTACTCAGTTGAGGACAAGTGTTAGTTAAAATTAACGAAAATCGTGGTACTTTGCTTTAATTTTATTTATTTTATTAAACATGTTTGCTTTGAAAATATTACTTATAAAACATCGGAAAACATTCATTACAATATATAAATGTGTGTGTTTGTATGTGTATGCATACAGAAATGGTATCTATCATAAATGATAAACAATTACGTCAGACATAATGCAACCCGTGTTGGCATATTCTCGTTATTAGTCAACTTTTGGATATTTTAAATAAAAAATTGCTATGATAAAATGACATCTCATATATCATTCTTATATTTTTATATGGTCAAGCCTAATGAGCTAAAACTTTCACCACTCTAAGATTGGAACCTAGATGCCAACGTGTCCAACTAAATAAATATGAAATTAGTTGGAATTTTATATATTTATTAATCTATTATTTATATAAATGTATCTATATACTCTCAATTTATTTCTCAACTTCATCCTTTCACATCACTGTATCTTCAAGTTATTATGCAAATATTCTATGGATAAATGAGCATCGATTGACTACTAACCAACACATATAACTGGATTGACTTCTAACCAACGCATACAAATAGTGACTTTATGGTTTCATTTTTGAATTCGAGCCAACAAAACGTTATCAGATTTTTTTTCTGAATGATAAATTCGGATTGAGTTTTAGGTTGAATTTTTTTTAAAGGTAAAATAAAAGTGTGTACCTATGCTTTCTGTATTTTTTTTTCTAACTTAGGATCTAATTAAACAAATTATAACTCTCAAACAACTCTTAATGATTACATTGGCAAGAGTCCCCATATTAAGAACCTAGATTGGTCTAAAAAAATTTAGATTAGTTTCAAATGGAAGATTTGTATACCTTGGAGTACTATTTTCTTTAAAATGAAAATTAGTAGAAAAATATCTTAAAAAGCATTCATTATAAATAAAGATAGAAAGAACAACACTATAGAGATTTAAAGCATAGATTAATTTCGATTTATGTTTCAATAAGTTCTCTCGTCTTATATATATATATATTAAATACAAATATAATTTACGTAACTAGAGTCTAGATGTAATATAGGGATTTGAACATAGGCTTTCAAGTTCTCTTCACTCATTCACTCTATCTCATACAATCGATACACATTTGTCTTTTTCAAATGTGTGTGATCATATGTATCGGTTGTATGAGATAGATGGATGGTTGAAGGAAACTTGAAAGCCTATGTTTAAATCCCCTATATTAATATATATCTTTTATATATTTATATTAAAAAATCTGAAAGATATATATATATATGTTTGTAAGAATACTTTTTAACTGGCCAAACAACATTTTAAATTAACATTATAAAAAAACTGATAGATTTATAAAATTTATGGAAAGAGAAAAATTATACCCTAATAAAGGTCCAAACAGGAAATGAACGTGGAGACCATCTAAATGAAGGCATAGCCGATTTGAAGTATAATTTGATTAAAAGAAAATATATATATATTAAGATTGTGGCGCCTTTAATGAATTAATTTTAATTGATTTTAACGGAAAATAATAACAATCATTAACGAAGTCACTGTTGGTATACGTATTATTCAAAATAAATACTCTTCTAAATTTAAATTATAACTGTACAAATCATTTTAAAACGGTATAAATTTTAAACATAGTTCCAGCTTGAATAAAATCAGTAAGATTAGAATATATACTTAACTCAAAAAAAACTATATAAATAGCAGAAGTAAAAAAGAGTAATTCAACCATAAATAAATGAGCAATTAAAAAAGGAAGTTTACTGAAATGAGACAATGTAAACCGGAAAAAAAACTGAAAACAATTAAGATACCCTATTTAGATAAATTGATGACGGGCAGTTGTAGCAAAAAACTGAACAGTGGAAAGAGATAACATAAATAAAAAGCTACGTGTGAATCTAGAGCCAGGGTGTTCAACCTGCAAGGTCAGTGAAGAGACAATCATACTCTGGTCGAAGAGCGCAGAGCATTTAAACAAATAAGGATAAAAGTATTCAAAACTCCAATCATTAATCTAAAAGATATGATTAACAAACACATCAAGAAATTTGATCCACACAATGCTATGGTACTTATCCATACAGTTAGAACAATATGGGAAATAAGATGTTCACTAATATTTGACAATAAAAAATATAATTGGATAAAAAAGCTTGATAAGGGATGGATAAATACTTCGAACAATGCTTAAAATACTTACCAAGAAAACAAATGATCAAAATCTGAGAAGGAGCAGCACCTACAGCATGCGAAATATGAAAATAGATAATTTTATGAAAAAAAGATATGCATTAAACAAAGACACAATAGCAATCAGTCAAAGATAAAATTAAGCCAAACCAATAAGAAACAAAGTGTGACACCTACTTACTAACATCCACTTATTAAGATAAATATAAAGAGATATTTCATTAATGCAGAGTACAAATTGTAAGTAATCAAAAACAAAAAGAGATTTAAAAAAAACTAAAACCTTGTAAATATGTGTAGGTATATATTGTTTAATAAAGATAAATACTTAAAATAAAAATAATGAAATACAATTGTAAAATAAATAAAAATATGACAGAAGTGGATCGAAGGTTGATGCTGGGAAAAAGATTATGTTAACAATATGAAAATTTGTCAAAGTAATTCAGACAATAACATTAATTTATAGGCTGCTTATTCTAGTAGAAGTTAAAAAAATATGCAATAAAAACATATATGAAAATTATAAATGTTTAAAAAATTTATATGTTCATTATAGATACTTTTTTTAAAAAAGCTGGTGAATATATACAAAAATTGTTGGATTTAGCATATTATTAGAATAATAAAATAATGATATTGACATTAAAAAAAAGTGAAACAGAAAATATTAAGAATATAAATCTATTCTTTACTCATCAATTGAATACTAATTTCTTTAAGAAAATTTTGGACTCCACTTATGCAAAAACACAAACTACAGTTTAAGTTATTAGTGTATATCAAATCCAAGTTTTAGGAAAAATTGTCACAAAAATCAATGTATAAAATAGGATTTTGTATTTGATTTGTAGATTACAAAATTCCATATAAATATATTGATTGTGATAAAGTGGATATTACTATTGTCTAACTCCAAAATCAATGAATATATTATTAGTAACTCTCAAAGTTTATTATTGATATAAACTTTGCAATTTAGGAACGATATGAAAGCAAAGAGAATAAAAATGAATAGAAACTACATATCTAAATTTTTCAGAAAATAAATAATCGGGTTTATTGTTCAGAAGTTTTTAGTAAATTTGAGCGCCAGAAAAAGATGAAGACTTATTCATAGATTTTGAACTCCAGAGTCTCCATTATACATCTGCAGTATCTCTCACAGGGAAATTTTTCAGATGCTGTAACCATTTTTACAAATAAAATTTTAGAACTTCTAAAAGAAGAACTACCCAGATGAAGAGAAATATTTAGAACTGAAGATAAATACTGAAACTGTCAGGTTTAATCAATTTCAGTTTTTAAAAATAAATAACTTTAAAAAAATTAAACATATAAATAATTTAATCAAATTATTAATGCATATGGAAACAAAAAGGATCGTAAAGCTAATTTTAAAAGTAGTGATTTTTGGTTTATATAATCTAACATCTTAAAAAAAATGTATATCTCTGAATTTAAATAAATTTAATTAATAAATAACATATAGATTTAGAACGTGTACACTTAATAGAAGGGTAAGAAGAAGAATAAAAATGTGAAGATGAAAAGATACTTATTACGATTAACAAAGAGAAAGTGAAAATAAAATTTTTGAATGATAGTACAAAAACTGACTTTAAGAAATGGTAAGTCATTCAGAAGGTCATATAATGTTTTATCACCGGAAGTGAAATGGTTGAACTGTGTGATTCGTAGGCCTCCCATTCTAGTAAATTAAGATAGGCATTAAAAAATTAAAGTTTTAAAATGAAATTGGCCGAAAATATTAAAAATGATGCTGAAAAATAAATAACTGGCAGTTCAAATAGTATCCTTAAAAATATTACAAATCTAAAAAAAGACAGCACAGATGATATAAATGTACAAAATTTGAATATATGCTAAACAAACATAAAGAAAAGATGTTTCCTTTATTTTAACAAATACTTTTTTTTGTATTATAAAGAGATTTTATTTTATTTTATTTTTCAACTCTATCGAGCTATATTTTATAACTAATCAAAAAACATCATAAAATAGAACTAAAATCAACGTTTTAAATAGCAAAGAGAAGCATTACAGAGACCAAGTAGATACAATTGATCTGAAAAGAAATAAATTAAATATTAAAAGCCAATTACAAATATATAACAAATTTTAAAAATAAAAAATTGTTCATTATTTTAAAGCATAATAGTAAGTACATTCTCTTGAGTTCAAAATCATAATGTTCTGAAAGTTTTCATAAGAAATGGCCATTGGATGTAAATAACGCACTTTCTTACTCAATAAAGAACCTTTAGATAAAACTAGTTAAGAAAATCTATTTGATAGTATGTTCTACTATTTTTAATTAAATTAATAAATGTACTAATAAGAGTTTTTGAAGAGTGAGTTCAGGTGAGGAAGGGGTTAAGGATGTAGAAGCAAAATTAAAGTTGTCAGAAATAAAGTGTGAGAAGATTGAGGAAATAATGAATAGAAATGATAAGGAAGAATTAGATAAGGAAGTCTAGAAGATGGAAGAGAATGTCATGGATGAAGTAGGAAAACTATGAGACAGTATTGATAGAAGACTCACTAATTAAAGGATATAGAGATGTAATTACAAGAAAAACAGACACAAGTATGTAAAAATATGTTTGCCTGAAGCTAGAATTAAGAATGTTACAGCTGCTCACATGACAATGGCAAAAAATCCCATAAGCCAACCGAGTGTGACTATACATAATGTATGGAAATCACTAATCAACTTTGCTCTGAGAAAAAAGTGGAGAAATCAGGAGGAACCTCATAGATAAGTATATGAAATTACTACATACTGTTGCCTTTGGCAGGATGGCTCAGTTGGTTAGAGCGTTACCTTAAATTTCAATAATCAAGAATCTAAGGACCCAGGTTCGAATCCCATGCTAGTACTCTCACTGGTCAGGCCAGCAACACCTGAAGAAGAGGGGAGAAAAATACCTCTCGAAACGTTGTGCGTATACTAACCTGTTTGCTGTGATATTACTAACAGTTAGTGCATATACTAACCTGTTTGCTGTGATATTATTAACATTTGTTTGCTGTGATATTACTAACAGTTGGTGCATATACTAACCTGTTTGCTGTGATATTACTAACAGTTGAATGCATTTGGAATATTTAACTAAAAATTAAAACTTTTCTAAAGACATTCAACACACATATTAGATGATGGAAATAGTCCAATATAAAAATACAGCTAGAACACCATCATCACAAACCTTCAAAAAAACACAAAGAAGTAGAGATGTTTATATTATGGTAGGGACAAATAATTTGTCAGAGTCATAGGAGAGAGTAATGGATGAGTACATAGAATTGATTATAAATTTATTTAATGCACATTGATTACATAAGTAATATTTACTAAGGCAATAAACCTAAAACATGTGTGGTTGAAAATGTGAAGGTAGAGACCTCTACAGGTATTAACCATAAGCTTATGCATTGGAAGAAAATAGGGGAACCTAGGGGGAACCCTTCTTTACTTCAACCTACTTTCTATATAAATAGGTGAAGTTGAAGCGGTTAGATCTGAGAGCATGAAGCTATTCAATACTTCACTGATTAAATACACAATTCCTATTATACATTAGTACTCACAAAATCTTTCGATTTACAATGAGTCAATGGAAAGATCTTATAGTTAGACATCTATTATGATAATTTAAAGTTGTAATTATAAATTTATTTAATGCACATTGATTACATAAGTAATATTTACTAAGGCAATAAACCTAAAGCATGTGTGGTTGAAAATGTGAAGGTAGGGACCTCTACAGGTCTTAACCACAAGCTTACACATTATGAGAAAATAGAATTGATTAGTAATTTGAGTAAGATTAAAAGATGTGTAGGAATAGTTGAATTATTACCAAGATTCAACAATAGGTACATGATAGATAGGGCATGTTCTATAAATGAGAGATTGAAAAAATTATGTGAGAGAAATAATGTTATGTTTGTGGATGTGTGGGATTTTTTTATTAGTCAGAGGGAAATATATAGTAAAGATGGATTGCACTTATCAAACAAGAAAGTGAAGTATTAGGGAGTTTGATTTATAAAAAATATTATAGTTTGGGAAACTTATAAAGGGGTATGGTTTTAAATTACAGTAACAGCAAAAAGAAAAATGAACAGAATGTAAGAAATAAACAAAGAATAGCTGATTTAGATATAAATGTAGATGTGAAGAGGTGATGGGTCAGTAAAATTAATGGTAAGCAAGTTACTTAAAAGTATAAAAGAGAAAAAATAGTCAAAAGAAATTTATAAAAGGGTAGTAAGAAAAGAGGAAATTGTTAAAATTGGATATTGGAATATGGAGACCAGAAAAGTGGCTGGAATTAAACAAAGCAGTTAAAAATGAAGAGCTTGGGGTATTCTAAAAAAAGAAGAAGCTATTCTGGAATACTTAGTATGGCAGGCTATAAGTAGAAAAAAAGAGAATGGTAGTATAGGAGTTACTTCAAAAAAATATTTAAATGCTGTTAAGTGCTAAAAACATTTGTGGTCTGGGATAAGGTTATGAAAACAAGAATGGATTGTGACTACAGTGTGTATAGTTACTGGAAATAGTCAAACTTTAATGGAATGGAACAGTAGCATATATGAATGCCTAGTTAACATATACACAGTTTCAAAAAAGGGAAAAAATAATGGTTATAGGAAATATGAATGGACATATTGAAGAAATTGATAATGTAGATAACAAGAATGGAAAGCTTTTGAAAAATTTTTGTCAGAGTGAATTTGAGCTTTGGAAATTTATCAAATATTTATGAGGGACAATGCACATGGTCTAGAAATAATATATTTTATACCATAGATTATGTAATAGTAGAGAAAGAGGGAATGAATAAAGTATGGAAAATTTAAGTGTTTGATAATGAAGAGAGAGTATGTAATAGTGATCATACTTTCTTTATAATAGAAATGGTTAGTAATGTGATGGAAAATAGTAATAAAAGTAGAAAGAATAGTAAAAGATGTGAATGGAGACTGAATGAAATAATAAGTTAGAATTATATAAAATAAAAATAGAAGAAATCATGGCAGAGTTTGTTGGGGCTGATTATAAGAACTTGTTTGGTGAAGTAGAAAAAGTAGCAAATAGGGTTTTAAGTGAGAATTAAGAAGAATCAAAATAACAAAAAAGTGAGAGTTAGTAAAAGTGTAAAAGAGAGGAGAAAACATGCAGAGAATATAAAGGTTCTATTAAAAACAAAGAAAGTGGAAAAGGTGTTAATGTTCAATGGGAAATGTTTTTTTTTAAAAAGAAGTTGGCTAAAATAGATAATTATAGAGAGAGAATGAACTTAAGTAGTAAATTGTTGGAGGATATTAATAAAAGTAAAAGAGATGGGAGTAAAACATTTTGAAAATATGTTAAAAGAAGAAATATAGGGGAGAAAGAAAGAATATTATTAGATGGTGAGGGAATAGAAAGTAGCTCTAGAGAAGAATTAGAGACAATCTTAAATAAGTATGTAATTGATATAGCAAAGATGTTAGATGTGAAGAACAGATTGATAACAAACATGAAAGCATATAGTAATGGAAATATTAGGTTTATAAAAAATGGATTGAATGAGGCAGAAAGGAAATTGGAAAAGTGGAAAGGCAAGAGGTTTAGATTGATGGCAGCAGAAATGGTGATGAATTTAGGAAATATGGAAAAATTAAATTTATTATCATGTTTTAATAAGATGGCACAGAATAGAGAATTTCCAGATAACTGGAATAACACAAGAGTAAGGTTACTATTTAAAGGAAAGGATAAGGATTATAGAAAATTAAACAATTATTGGCCGATAGCGGTTATGTCAGTATTATATAAAGTTTTTGCATATATGGTTGCTGGAAGGATGCAAAGTGGATGGAAGAAAATAATATAGTGGGAGAAATGCAAGGAGGTTTTCAATCAGATAGATGTATAGGAGATAGTTTATTTGTAGTCACAAAACTTAAAGATAAGAGTAGATAGTTTTTATAGAGAAGACACATGATAGAGTAAATAGAAATAGATTATGGGTAAGTTTCATAAATTTGGGGATGAATTGTGCTTTTGTAAATCTTATTAAGAGATTGTATGAAAATAATAGGAAATATAGAATCAGTTAAAGTTAAAAATGGAATGGGATTAAGGCAAAGATACCCTATGTCACCTATTTTATTTTAGTTATATTTGAGAGAAGTGGAGCAAGCAATAAAAAGACAAGGAAGAGAGATAAAGATACCACTAATAGGTGACAATGGAGTATAGACATTATCAGATCTTTTATTTGCTGATATCTTCTTGTGTGCAGAAATCAGGAAAGATATGGAAGTTATGCTGAAGATATGCAGAAGGATGGGTAAAGAGATAGAGAAATAATTTTTATTGGGAGATATAAAGTTAAATGTAATGAATAGGTATAACTATTTGGAAATTGTCTTGAGTAATCAGAGAAATTGCTTGGATGAATGGGAAAAAAATTGATAAATGAAGCAAAGGAAATAAATGGGTTGATAAAGAAATTAATAGTGTTTTCATATAATAAATAAGATGAGGCTAGAATTGTATGGAAGGAAGTGGCAGAGTAGGGTTAACGTATGGTAAAGTGTTAGATTACTTAGAAAAAGTGCAAAGAAAAGTGGTAAGACATGCATTAGATGAAGATGTGTGGTTGGCAAAGAGGACAATTCAAGAAGAAAGAGTCAAGTTTTTAACATTCTAAAGCAAAATGAAAACATTCAGTAGATTGGAATTTATGGATAATAAGAGAATAATCCAAATAGTTTTTAACAGGCAACAAGATGGGATAAGGACTTTATATCAGTATATTTATACAAAAGGTAGGATGATTGTATTAGGAGAATTTTTGAGTGTTGTAGAGGGAAGAAATGGGATAGAATAGATGCATTAATAAAAAATACAAAGTTGGAAAGATGAAGAAATAGTATGAAGAGTTAAAAGAATTTAAATATATATAAAAGTAAATAGAATATTGGGTGCGAGTTAATTTTTGATAATAGCAAGGTGAGTAGTTTACTGTTAAAGTCTCGAACAAGATCTTTAGCACGAAGTAAATATACACATAAATGGAAAAATATGGGTCATTTAGTATGCAAGTTAATGTAATGAAGGCATAGAAAATATTAGGCATCTGTTAATTGAATGCAAATTCCTGAAAGCAGAAAGGGTACAAATAATGAAGTTGTGGGGAAATAAATATAAACAAAGTGGTTATACAGAAAGTGGGTTCTTGGTTTTTATGCTGGGTTTGGGAAAAGATAAGAGGATTTTGATATAAAGGTCATAGAGTTGACAAAGATTATGTTGGGGAAATGGGATAGAGCAGAATAGAGAAAAATATGGGGAAAATAGGATAGGGAATATGAAGGGACGGTATGTTTCTCTGGGCATAGTGACTGAGGGATTCCTGACTCCGATAAAGGAGAAGCCGCTGATCACATCAAGTAAATCTACCAGTAACGATCACGTGTTAAAAAATTTACAATAAGTCGAAGAAACAGGAAATCATATAGAGTTTAAGTAAAAACAGAGAACCAAAAGACCCATTCTACAATGACAAAAAAATGTTCCTATTATTCAAATAATAATGATTATTAATAAATAAAAAAAAGATGGGGAAAAATCCAAAATTAAAACATAATCTTCTGAGAGATATTTTAACCATTTTTTTAAAAAATAGAATACCGTATTATTTAAGATGGAAGGAGTCTGCTACATAAGATGTTTAATATATTTAGGAAATTATATAAAAAATAATAATAGAATTTTGAAGTATAATAAATGTTAAAAAACGAATATTAAGTTATTTAGCAGAAAAGAATAGAGAAGAAAGTTTGAACAATTATAGACCATGATACTATCTACTGAGGAAGCAGATAATCGTAACTGAGTAGTAATAAAAGATTGAAGTGAAAAATAATTAGTAAAACATATGACGACAAACTCTTAAATCATGATTCTTTTTTTTTCAGTCCATGTCTAAGTTTTTTTTTCATATGTCAAATGCATTCACCTGGAAGTGAATCCGGACCAGCTGCTTGAAAGGCAGCTATGCTAACCGCTAGGCTACTGAGAATGTATTTTTACTAATTGTGTTTGAGAAAAAAAACCTTAGAACTAATATTTATATTAAAATTAATTTTGCGGGAGGTAAACAAGAGAAATGAAAACTTGAAAGTAATTAGAGTAGATATGTCAAACCTGATTTCTGGCATATAATTAATATAACATTATAAAAACATTGCGTTGTAGTAGATAGTATGCGTTCACTTAATTGCAACCTGTGCTTACCGTTTAATGTCAGAAATGTTTTAAATAGCTGAAAATTTCCAATTACGCTCAGAATTTTTTCATTTAGCCAATTCATAATTACCTCAATTACTATTCTGAGCTGAAGAGAAATGAGAAAAGAAAAATTTTAAAAATAACCATCAACTGACAGCTGGTGATTAATATATGTTGCAATATTCTCAATATTTCTAGCAAAGCTTTGTCTTTTGATGCTTATAACTAAAGTAGTATTTAACATGTAATGTAGTAATTAAATAAAATGATAGACGTTCAGAAATTCATGTGATGTTTGAATAACAGAAATGACTTCCAGTTCAGTCGTCTTTAGCTCTAGAGTTTTGACTTTTCTATTGTGTTAACCACATGGAGCATTTAATTATTTCTTTTATAATAATGCTTCAAGTAATGCACATTAATAATTAAAAGAGGAGAGTTGAATTGCATTGGGCTATTCATGATAACTAAAGAAATAATAGTGAACAAAAAGAGGAAAATGTCAATCTCTGAAAGGCAGAAAAAAATAAGGAGGCTGAGAAAACTAATTTAGATAGATGGATACAATCTGCCATGAAAAAATATCAGACAATAACAATGGTTGCACCCATAATTTGTTCATTGAAAACAATGGCATGGCTATAATTTTTGAGCCTTAAAAAAATTTCAAATAAAAATCTTTTAAATGTTTGCAACATATACTTTAATAGTTTTTGAATATACATTAACAGCCTCTAGAACCTAGAGGCTCATATGCATTGCCTTGGTTTGCTTCACAATTTTGCTACTCCTTAGACAAAATCTCTAATATTTTTTCATCAATTTTTACCACAGCATTGTTTTAGGAATCACAATCTTACAGACATCTCTGACGCCCCAATAAATCAAATTTGAAAAATTTTGAAACCTCTTTATTTACTTATTTATGATATAACAACAAGCATTAAATGATATTTTTCTGTTTACACCTAATATATATATGGCTTTCAGAAGCAGTTTTTATAACACTATTCCACAATCATCTCTTGTAATCTTGAGTAATCAATGAGCTCATAAATGGTAGCATGATTATATCTATAAGTTAAGAATTTCAGACTGTTAAATGTGTATTTTCAACTTCACCGATGATTATATAATTGGCCAAATGAGTTAAAAATCAAAACTTTTAATTGGCCAACTCACAACTTTAACAAAATCTACTGTTAAAATAGATTCACTTTTAATAATATAAATACGTTAGTTTTGTTTGTAAAAAGTATATTACTAATTTGTCAGATTATGAAAGTAAACGAAAGTCTTTTCAAAAATAAAATTTGATTTATAATTTAAAAAATATTCAATTGCGGTGAAATAAAAGTAACCGCTATTTGACCAACCAAAAAGATTGCTGATGTAATAATTTTTTTTTCACTTTAACGTTATGATAAATATGTAGCAATAAATAAATAATTCTTGGTAATATCTTAACTATTTTTCTAAAATAATTTGATTTTCAGTATTATTTTATCAATAATAATTTGTAATTCAATTCAAATATTGTTTAAAATGTTGTAAACATTTGTTTATCATTTTCGTAATAAAAGTCAAAACGAACGTAACTTTTTACTTTTTGGCAGCCATTTCCCTTTCTGACAGAAGTTGGACAGCCAATAAGATTCAAGAAAAGGTGGTGAGGAGGCAGTGCTTTGGTTTTGTTTGACATATATGGTCATTTTTATTGATTTTTTACTTGTAAAATAATTCTGAAGAGGGCACCATCTTACAGAACTTTTGATTTTCTTTTGAATGACGTATAATATGTATACGTGGAATAAAAAGTAGCCGATTTAGAGTGATGTCAAATCTTCTCATTTTTTTACGAGTCAGGCAGTTAAAGGTTTTAAGTTCTACCTGATGAAAACCATAAATCAGAAAGTAGCCTGAAGATTAGAATATAATTGTATCCTATCTAATGTTCATTGATTCTCAAGTTTACAATAGATGATGTTGGAGTAGAATAATAAGAACTGCTGATGAAAACATATAGAAGTTGTCTATCTATAAAAAAAGATATTACACATGGGAGAAATAGAAATGTAAATAGCCATGGGTGTGTGCTGAAAATCAAATCTATTAATCTTTAACATGGATTAAAGTTTATATCTGTGCTACAGGGGATCTCTGATTTGATAAATGATTAGTAGTAATCATTAGGTGTTTATCAAAAAGTTGATAATATAAAAGTTGGGAGAGGAGTAAATTGACGCTTGAAAATTTATTGCGATATCAACTTCCTGCTGTGGACTAACACGTTGCATTTTTAATCTTAAGTTTGCAACTTTAACCCTTTTCCCGCCTCTTACGAGGCCTCTCGTCGACATCTGATGTCACTCTAACTCTGCCAGTTCTTATGCTAAAATATTTGTTTGACAGGTATTGATTAGGTTTTTAAAAGTTCTGTAAGATGGTGCCCTCTTCCAAATTATTTTACAAGTAAAAAATCAAAAAAACCGCATTTAAACCTAAACAAAGAAAGAACATTGTCAGTCATTGGTTGTCAGCGAGCTCTCAGCCGAAAAAGACATTCTGATTAGCTGGAAAGAACAAAGAAACCGCCTGATCAAAGAAAATAAAGAAAAACGCTGAGATTTTCATTTCGAATGTGATTTAAGTATTTAAAACAGTATAATTTGAGAAATTAAAATAATTTTTAAAAAATAAACTAAAAAAACAAAATTATTTTTGAAAAATATTGAAGATTTTAGTAAAAATATTTAAGATTTAGCAAAAAGAAATCTTTACTTTTCAATAACGTAACATTGAAAAAAAGCGTTTGCGTCATCACTTTTTTGTTTAGACATTCGCTTTATATTTGCCGAAATTGAATATATTTTATAATAAATAAATAGCAATTTATTTTTGAAAGAACTTTCGTTCTCTTACATAACCTGAAAAATTAGTAATATACTTTTTATAAACGTATCTGAGTTGAATTTAATATTATAGGCGAATATGTTTTAACAATAGGCTTTGTCTTCAGTTTGTGAGTTGGCCAATTAAAAGATTTGATTTTTACCTCATACAACCAATAATATAATTAGCGGTTTAAGGGTTAATAAGCAGAAGAAAAGTATAATTGTGCAATTTAAGTAGAAGACTTTTGAAATGAGAAAAGAACATTATTAAATATTTACTTTTGAATAAGTTTTTAATATTTGCATTAGTATTATATTCTAATGTAACATAAATTAGTCAACTGTGAATTTATATGATGTCAAACTAAAATCACCTCCATCAAAAAAACCTACATGATCTGAACAAAGCCAAAAAAATCGGGATTTAAAGAATTGATTAGAAATAAAAATAGTAAAATTAATCTAAAAAAAAATATAAAAGAGAAATACTAAGTTTATTAAATTAGTGTTAGACTATGATAAAGAAAATAATCTTTAATCATCTTTATATAAAATAATGCTAGAGTGTTTCCATTGACCAAGGAAATAAAAATATAATTATATTTGGTAATATAATGGACCACTGACCGTGTAAAATGTACCTTCCAGTGATATATATTTTTATCTGGTTCCTTATAAAAAATCTTAATAAACAATTTATTAAATATATTACATATTATTTATCTCCATACAACCACCCACTGTATAATCTAACTAACTATGTTAAAAATGAAGTGCAAATTTAATGTTGGTATGACAACCATGAAAGTATATAGTAATCCTAAAAAGATTGGCAAGATGTTAATGCAAAAAATCTTGTATATCTTAAAAATCAGCTCCACTATCTAAATTAGACAATATTAGACTTAAATTATAATATAAAGAATCAGTTATAGAAATTTCATTGAACCTTTTACAAAATATGCTTTTGTTTTGACGTATATTTTTTATTTGGTAGCGGGATTGTCTTTTATGTGATATTATAATTTTTTGAAATCTGTTTTTCTGGATGATATACAGAAGCAGTAAAGGTTTAATAGTTAAAATAACCAATTGATAAATGGTAGGGTTCAAATTTAATTGATTCTCATTATATTTGATTAATCAATTTATTTGAAAGCCCCAAATATAAAATCAAACATTTTCAAAAACTCAATAACTATACATAATTGTAAAATTTATCTCTAAAGATTGTGATTATATATATATATATATTGTTAACGGATATCAATCGTTCATATACACAAACTATATTTTGAATAGTGCCTACGTAATATGTATGTATATATGTGTGTATAGTGTGGATAGTTTTTTTTATTATCTTGTGCTTTTTTAATATATATATTGTTAATTTTCATTCTTAAAAAACATCCAAAAAATCATTTTAGAAAATAAGATTAGAAGACTTAACATTTTTACTCTCTAATTTTAACAGCCGTTTATTTAATTTTCCTTGGATACTCTCATATTCGGCTAAGAGATGAGCAAACCGCTCTTGCAGTTTTTCCAAATATAAAATCATTTTCTCAACTTTATTTTTCAAATGAATTCGCATTTCTTCGTGACTTTTGGCGTAATCTTCGTCCAAGAGTCCATCTTTTAAAAGCATTTGTTTTGCTCTTGCTATAAGCATCTTTTTAGCTTCCGGATACTCGAGCAATGCGTCCCACAAATCCTTTTTAGACAAACAAAAGATATCCGAGTAGCCGTTACTGCGGACATTAGCTGTCCTGCGATTGCCTGTTCTTTGCCCGATAATATTTAATAAACTGAGTTCTCCAAATACAGTGCCTTCTCCCAACGTTACAAATATTGTTTTCCCATCGTCTGCAACAACACTAAGCTGCCCCCGCTTGACGATATACATTTCTTTACCAATATCTCCTTTTCTACATATGTAATCTCCAGGACTGAATATCTGCAATTTTAATTTTAGCACTAATTCAACTAATAGACCAGGTTCTGCGTCTTGAAAAATTGTAATTTTTTTTAATGTGTCCATATGAACATGTATAGCGATTTCCACCTGTAATTTGTCCGGAAGAAAACTCAAAACACTCTGTTCATTTGTGGTCTGTTTGTTTACCCACACATAATCGAACCATTTAATAATTCTTCTTTCCAGTTGTTTATTAACTTTTCGAAATTTTAAATACTGTTTTATACCATCCATATGATTTTGAAATTCTGTTTTATTAGTATTCATGTTATCAATCATTTCACCAATGTTTCCAACGATAGTAGCGAATATCAAAACGCCAACAAAGTAATCCACAATTTGAAACATAAGTTCAGAATTCCGTTTTGGTTCTGGTAACTGGCCGATAGTAGTGAGAATTAAAGTTGACCAATAAAAGCTATACATGTATTGATGAATTAGGGTGTTGTTAGCTTTTGAATTCTTGTTATAAACCCATGAAGATCGATTTTGAGGATCCGGGCCTATAAAATTGCAAAAAGCATAATAAGCGCACCCATTCCAATGAATAATAATTAAAATATTCATAACCAGACTTATAATTCGAACAGCGTTTGGAAAATTGGTTTGTGTTTCCGTTCTGCTAATAAATTCACTCAATCGGCTATATCGCAAAAGACGGTTAATTCGAAGTATTGGATTGTTGTATTTTTTCATTAGGATATCTGTTGGGAGAATACTTAGAATATCTAACTTGAATAGCCAACTTTTCAAGTAATTTAACAATAATTTTCCAGAACCATGAATAAGTAAGCCTTGTTCTAAATAACCTGAAAAAAACATAAAACAAATCAATTAAGAAAGATAATAATGTGTTTAAAGTGCAATGTGAACTATTCTAAATTAGAAACAAAATATATAATACAAAATTATTCATATAGAACATCGCTATATTAAAGATTTGTGATTAATGCCTTTATCTTTCAATAGTCTATTTGAGAATAATTTATTTTACTTTGAACAATTTGCAAATTTAAAGTGCCTGGTTCACATGAAGCATAGACAAATTGTTTACATATTGCTTTTTATTTCTGCCACTAGATAGTGCAACAGTCGAAAATAAGATGGCAATTTCAATAGTTATTTTACAGATTAGTTTACCAAATCACAATCTGCAACTTGAGTTTAGAGAAAACGTAAACAATGCTTTACTTCTACAAATACAAAAGTTTCAAATCTCTACTTCTATAAAAATAATAATAGCAGATCTGATGAAGCGACTGATTGGCTAGATATATTACATAGTATTTAAATGGTGATCATGTGATGTTTATTAGTATTTAACCACTGACGAATTATAAAGTGCTAAATTAAGCTTGGATAGCTTAATTTTTTCTGATCCAAGAATATTAAATATTTAATGACTACGTTATATATATATCAAAAATGCGATATTCTTTATGAATAACCCTGTAATTATATATATCAACTTATTTAATTTCTCTAATAAAAAGACCATTTTAATTAAAATATTAAAAGTAAATGCCAAATAAAAGAGTCTGTACTAAGAAGTGCAGTTGAAAATCTTTGTGGGTTGATTTGAATGCAAGCGCAGAGCCATGCTATATTTAAGGAAAATAATTTTTTTAATTGTTATTTTTGGAGATGGGGGGAGAGAGTGATAGTAAATGGTGGGTTTAATAGAGAACGTGTAATGTTACATTATATATATATATATATGTAATTGCCTGAAAGATAATGATGAACATTTACATTGGGTAATTTTTTAGACAAATGCAAACTTTATTTAAATATTTTAAATAAATTCAACTGTTTATAATATCACGCAGGTAAGTATATAATGCAGCGTTAAAGGCATTCAATTGTTAGTAATAGCACCAAGTTAGCATATAAAAAAATATTTAAAATAATATATTATTCTTATCTTTTTTTAGGTATTGCTGACTTGAGCATTGACAATCCTAGCACGGGAATAGAACCAGAGATCTTTAGATTCTAAATACTGAATTTAAAGTGATGTCTAATCAACTAGTTATTTTATCATTTCACTAATCTGTGTGGTATTACGAATAATTAAATATATTTCAGAAGTTTAAATAAAGTTTGAATTTTTTCTAACAGATGATGATGGAAATAGTTCAACCTACAATAATAAGTAAAATAAATGTTAATACTTTTTTCTGAAGATATTTGTCTTGTCTTATGTAGAATTGTGAATATATCATATGTTTACAAACTATGAATGAAAAATATATAATTTGCTAATTTTTGCCTTAAAAATAATTACTGTTAAAAGTTATTAGAGGCAACTAACTTTGTCCCAAAATAACTTACACATTGCATAAAACAAATATTTTGTTAGCTATTATGGTTATTAAAACAGGCAAAATTCTACATACAGTAGTGCCACTCATCATGTGATGTAGCTATTATGGTTAATGTGAAAATTTATATTTAATAAAATAATGTACATGTAATATCTACATACTTATATATAATCTTGATTTTAGTCTGTAAGTATTTATATATGTATCTAGACATAACATAGTCCCCCTGTCTCTCAACCGTTTATCTAAACGATGTTTTGAACATTGTCCTATCTTCAAATTATAATTCAAATATTTCTGTTTGGAAGGTAAGTAATTATTGATTATTTTTATAAACGTTCCTAAAATTAAGAACAAAATAAAATTAAACACAAAAACAAAATAAAATTAATAAGTTCAGATTGGAATTGCTAAAATCGAATCTTTTTAATTGAGTCTTTAGTGTCATTATCCTGCATCGATTGTTGCAGTAATATACAGTGACCAATTTGGGAGCTCGAAGTCCATAGATTGTGATCCAATCTTTTCACTTCTAGTATTTGAACTTCTTAAGATATTCCCAAGTAATAAAATATTGACTACTTTTTATTGCTGTTACTAGAGTAATAATAATACCATATGTAATTTAAATAATAATTGGTTTAATTTATAATTGCAGTTTAAAATTAATACTGCCTATAATGGAATAAAAGAATCAAGCAATCTGATAAAATGAGACTAAGTGAAATTAGAAATATTCTATAACAAAAAGGCAGAAATTCTTAACTATATAATAGTTAAAAGAAAATAATTTGATTAGCCTCATTTACAATGTATATTTTTATGTGCTATATGACAGTCTCCAAAATTAAAAATTCTGGAATTAAAGATCAATTTTCGGCTATCCAGAAGCAAATGACACGTTATTATATGAAATTTTATGTGGCATTATTATTATGCTATGAGAGATAAACTCCTCACAGTCTAGAGCATTGTATTGTAAGTTTATTTCCATTGCTCATATATATACAATTGGCTACATTTTAAGTGTTTTTAATAATTTAATATAAAAAATAAAATAAAATACCAATAATTATTATACAAAAAAAAAAATGAAACTCATTAATATAAAAGTTACTAATATGAAATTCTCTGATATCAACTCTCATTTAAAATAATTAAATTTCATGCTAAGCAAACGATAGATAGATATTGTATATAATGAGAATTTAAATTTCTTTCATGTAAATCACTATTTTATATTCAACAATTTTTTCTAAAGAAGTTCTGTCTTATATGTATGTGTGAGTTGTGTGCGTTCGTGTATGTGTGTAAAATAAGATGGGATTGATGGTAATGGAGATAATTAATTTATAACTGCTGGACTGTAGATTTTTTTACTACTATATAATTAAGAATTTAAAAAGAAAATAGTGATTTTTAACAATGTATTAATAAACGGAGACTGTACATTCCTACAGTTATAATTAATTATCTACTTTGCTCACTGAGAATTTAAATGTATTATGTAGATATAATAAAATGGTTAATGTTAAGATCTGTTATTAGGGGAAATGAACACATCTGAAAAGTTTCTGACAGTTAGCGAATAGACAAGAAGTAAAAAAAAATACAGTAGCTATAGTAAAATTATCATGATTTTTTATGTCAATTTAGGGGGCAGAACAATCCAACTTGATCACAGTTTATTAAGAGATATGTTACCAAATTCATCACTTCCTTTATTTTGCTGTAAAATATTATATAAATGCAATTTCTCCACTAATTTGAACACTTTTTAGCGAAAACCTTTTATTGTATCTATATGCACACACAATATTACGTTTTGACTATCTTGCAGTCTTCTTCGTAGCAACTTTTATTTTAATAAGTGGTTCTGAAAAAGACTGCAGAATAATCAAAACGTAAGATTGTGTATGCATATAGCTACAATAAAAGATTTTCACTAAAAAGTGTTCAAAGTAGAGGAGAAATTGCATTTAATATATATGCATTTGGTTTCAGTAGTTTAAATGATTACCTTACATAAGAATTGGCTGCTGAAGAGCATCATTTTGGTGAACATAGTTTGAGGGGAAAGGTGATTTTTCCAAGAACATTTTAAATAAAAGCTGTGTGTTCTATATTTTTAAATGGCTAACATAATGAAAGGACTGGAAAAATAGTATTATTGATTTCCAAGGACTGATAATAGAACCAATTTATCAACATCAGTAAGCATTATAATACCTGTAATTTAGTGCAGTGATAGAATGACAGATTTGAAAGCTTATGTCAATGAATTACAGCTCATCTTCATCATGACCAGTATGGGGAACTTCTTTGCGAACTCTCGGCAGCAATCTCTTTATTATTTTTTTATATAGTGAACTTTATGTTGAAAGAGTTCTCTTTTTAGCTTTATATCTTATTCCTATTGATTTTTGTATGTAAGTGTAATCTATTTGTTAACTTTATTTCTTGCATGAAGTGCTTAATAACTAATCAAAGTTATTCTGCTCCAAATAAGTATTTTGGAGAGAATTATTTATTTCAAATTTTTTATATAAGAATGTGGCTAATATAATAAACAAAAAAGTACATTTAATCTGTAGTTGTGTATTTGAGTGTGTATCTGCAAGCACATGCACACATTTTATATATCAAACAATACATGAATATAAATGTGTATAATTATGCAGATACATTCTTTTAGTTCTATCAGTCTAACAGACACAAATTCACTGTAAATGCTCACCTACTTAAAGCAGGTGTGCATTTATTAATATAGTGTTGAGTAGTTTAATGCAATATTAGTGCGATGGATTTTAATTTTAGCTCAACTCTGTCTTTTCCGATGCTTGTACTCTATATAATTATGCTCCTGAATGATAAACCATTCTACTTCTGTTTTTATTGCTAATTTTATTAAATATTATATAGGCTTAATTCATTTGATAACTAACAAATCATTGTCATTTTCAATCCTTTTTTTTTTTTCAGGAATTCCCCCAATTTGTAACATAATCTTATTAAGCAGGGAAATACTTTTTGGTTATATAAATATGTATACGGATATATATAGTGTATTTTTTCTGTTGAATTACATTGTAAAAATGTCCTTTTTTTATCATGTCTATTAGTACATAAGTCTGCTAATGTGTTTCTAGTTTCTTTATGTTCAGATGTATTTTTATAGAATAAGATTTTTCAAGGTATTATAGGTGCTCTAATAAATGAAACAAACAAGTCATCAACTGAATATTTCTAAATATTGCAAACAAAAATAAAACCTCATCAGTCATCAATATATTGTAGGTATTACGTCCCTAGAATTTTAAATAATTTTGCCTTATATACAAATGTTTGCTAATTTTAGAGAAATTCAGTGATGATTAACCTATAGCTGAAAATCGTGAAGCAGCAAATGAATAAAGCAGGTGACAAGGCAAGTGATTGAGATGAAAAGATGAAGGAAATAAGCATTAATTACCTTTGGCAAATCAGACAGATTGTAAACTTAGAAGAATCTGAGAAAGACCAAAATGCTTCTTTAACAGATAATGATCATGACTGGAGATGACAAATGCCAGAAGAAATAGAAATTATGCAGGTGAACGAAGATAAATAGCGAAATAAAAGATAATAAAAGAGATGTCCGTTTCATGTAATGTCATCAGTTGATTAACTTTTATTAGTGCCTCACGCAAAACATTTAAAATTTGAATACAAAATTTAATTTTTTTGTCATAACGATATAACAATAACTTGTTTTATTTTTTAATTAAAATTATACACCGTTAACTATAACTTTTAAATTAGTTTCTGGTATTGTATAAACAATATGTGTATTTAGATCAGATGGTTTGCTAAATATTACCGTGTTGTCAAGCGTTGATGGCCTAACGGTTAGCATAGCTTCCCGGTTAACGCATTTGACATATGAAAAAAAAATATTATAAGGTTGACCTACTTACTTTTACTTTATACAACTTTATCAATATCTTAAATTATGGTTATTAAGTTAATCAAGTGAGTATTTAGCAACCATCTAAATTTTTCTACCAGGATTCAAAAATTTTATTCAAGAAATTACAAAAAAAAAAAGTATCATTTCTACAATAAAAATATACTGAGTACTAGCAAAAATTGTTCAAATTATTCCATCCTATTTAAAGTTTATTATATCAATAAAGAATCATAAACACATACACTTAAATACAAATAATATATCCAACGTATATATCGATAAATATTATGATTATAGAAATAATATACATCATTTTGAATAATGTTTAATCACAATTTTCAGAATTCTAAAATAGATATTCAGGTATAGGTGTTTTGTGAGACTTAAATTGTTTGATGTAGTTATTATATAAAATGAATAGTCTAATGAGCTAAATGAACCTGAATCAAAATTCATCTTATCATTACTGGTATTAGAAGTCACATGACTTATCTAGAAACTAACCATTTGAATATTGTTTTCATATAGCTATTTTAATTTTTAGCCCTAAGAAAAATCTATATATCTAGAATCATTAATTAATCAAAAATATTTAATCATTATTAATAATCATTTATTATTATATATCTCACCCATTTATAGGAATTGATTTTGCCCTTTAAAATTAAAACTGCTTGATAAATTTTTAAAATGTTTTAAGCATATTAAAAGACAAATCTCTATATAGTCATATGCTATTTAGGCAAACAATAGTATAACTATTTATAAAATTAGATTGATTTCTACTTTCATAGAGCAGCAAAATGTCCTTATTATATCAAAAATGCCAGTATGTTGAAAAATAATAAACAACTAAGTAAAATTATTACTTGTAATTTAATAGAGTAATGAACTTTCTTGCTAGAATTTGTTGACAATAGAAAAAATTCCAAAACTACCTTTGCTTAAATAGAAATTATTCAATCACCAGAATCATTTTAACAATATCTCTAAAACTTATCAAAGTAATGCTGTTAGTAGTGAGTGATATTACTTCAAATTCTACTTATCAGTTATTCAAAAGCCCTATATGAGGTTTTCAAATTTTCCAGATCTGCAATGGAAGCGTAATTTTTCTAATCTACTTCAGAACTATTAAAATCTTGACGAATCAATATATATTAATTGGCAATGCAACAGCTACATTCTTGGACTGGTTTCTGATTATTATCCAACTCAATGTAAAATTTGTTGCCGAAAATAATCAAAAGTCAGAAACTAGTCTTGAAGATAGATATGGTACTTCAACTGATATCTATTGATTATTCAAGCTTACAATAGATGGCTCTAGAGTAAAGCAAATAAACTGAATTATTGCCCTTATGGCACTAGTCATTACTTCTTATTGTCTTATCAATTTTTTAAAGGATTACATAATAGAGTGTTTAAGTAAATAATATTCATTAAGGCTGTAGCCTCACGCACATGCGTATAAAATGCGATAGTAAGGACCTCTACAGGTCTTAAAACCACAAGCTTACTCATTGGAAGAAAAAAGGGGTAAGCTTGTGGTTTTAAGACCTGTAGAGGTCCCTACTATCGCATTTTATACGCATGTGCTTGAGGCTACAGCCTTAATGAATATTATTTATGTAATCAATGTGCTGTTCATTTAAATAAATTTATAATAGAGTATTTACAGATTCTTCTGCTATTTTCATGACCAAGGTTCAAATACATTAAAGATTTTTTTAAGGCTATTAGTCAAATAAGTAAGTGATGGTTTTTTTTATTTTATATACCGCTTAACAGAATAATTTATCAATTATTTGCAAATGGTTGCTAGCCATTTTTTTATGAAAATTAAGTTTCCACTTGTGCAGTTATAGTGTTCTGATGAAAAACAAAAATATGGGCGTAATATAATACAGTTTTTTTCATGATTCAGTATTTAATCAAGAATCTATTAAATTATAATTATCTTTCTTTATTCCAAACACAAATACAGTATTATGGTATAAATATTAATGTAACTGAAAAATAAATTTGGACTTTCTGTATTCTAAACATGAAATATTAAATTTCTTATATTTTAAAATACAATTTTAAATTAATTTTTAAGATTAAATGTATCAATATTTTGTTTGCACTGCTATATCCCGACTCATATTGCTGGGTTTCTAGTAATAGCTAACCCAAAATACAAAACACACAACCCAATTGGAAAACTTAGATTTAAGACAATTTAATATTAAATACACACAAAATAAAAATTACTATACATTGATGTAAACATACATATGCCTTATGTATATGGATGACCTTGGTTTAATATATATATATATTATACTCACAAGCTTTTTAAGATAAGTGTTTTGCTTATGTGGTTCTATAATGTTCAATAATTTAAAAGGTGTGCTTTTGAAAGGTGTGATTTACCTCTAATAAAATCTTGCTCTTAAACCCTGGATAAGCCCTTGAGGTGTTCACAAAATAATAATAAGATCAAGATAATCTCCTTAGTCCACAGTTGGCTTGTTTATCTAGGAGAAACCAAGATTCTTAGAATGGCATCCACCAATGATTTTTCACTATTTCAGGAGTGCCACAAAAAGTAAAAGCAAGATGAGAAAAAAAACCATACTATTCATTTTATCCTAGTTTTTATACCTCATTTTCTTTTGTGTGTTTTTTCTCTTTTTTTTTTTTTCTGGAGTATCAACTTTTACCGTGAATCCAGATGGGGACATATTTTTTAGTTTTAATTAGTTTTTCCCTGAACTAATTAAACTCTGTTATCAAACTTTCCTTTACTTCAGTTAACACAATAGATTCATTAGATATTTTAATCTACTAGAAAATCACTTAAACTTGTACAAGATTTTTTTTCTTTTTAAAACAATCTCTAGGAATTTGTTTTCTATATAATCTAAATTTATTTCTAAAATCAATTTAAATAAAAATATTTTTCCCTATAGGAATTTACTTGATCCCATACATGCTAAAATTATTTTTAATAAATTTAACCAAAACTGAATATTTTCCACTCCTTCCCTTACTTCAAAAAATTACTTCACTTTATGTGTATTCTTGTAATTTAATTGGTCTCTGGACCTGTCATCATTGCCTGGGTGATCTGTTTTTTTTCTTGGATTGTACTACAGCTAGTTCAGGGTCGATTCCTTTATTGTCTCAGATTCTGATTCAAATTCATGGAATAAATTCCCAGTTGAATCTTTTGTTCACCTTGGACCAATACTTTATAGGGTGTTGAATCAGTCACCTCTTGTTTTTCCTGAGTTTTATCTTTTGATATTGGAACTAAAAAGGGTATGTCTTCCCAGGCTTGATAGTGAATATGATTTATATGTCACTTGTATTTAGTCACATTCTGATTATGGATGTTTAGTATTTTTTTGGATAATCTCCCAGTGATAACCCCTTCTAGCCATTTCTTACTGATCAGGTCTCATACCCAAACTTCACCTATTTCATATGTCTTTTCATCTCTGTCATTATACAATTGTTTAATTTTCTAACCATCAACTCTGCTGAAGATTTTCCTGTAACCTTTGATGGTGGTGAGTGTTGATGAAGCATGGCATTTGTTTTTCTATGTCTTTTTAATTTGTTGATCAGTCTTTTCTGTCAGACCATTCAATTTCTGGATGACAGACCATTCAATTTCTGGATGATAATGGTGTGTGCATATGTGTTTTATACTATTTCTTGCACAGTAAATCTGATGCCATTGTCAGGCACAATTGTTTTTGGAGAATCTTTGACATGAAAAAAATAGCATTTAAATTTTTAATAGTTGCCTTAGCACTTATATCCTTCACTATGTGATACTCTGCCCATTTTGAGTATCCGTCTACTAATATGAGCAGTATTTTTTCATTATTTGATCCCACGTAGTCCATGTTAATTCTCTGCTATGCCTTATTTGTTTAGGACATGGATTATATTCTTTGGTTTTCATTTCTGATTGACAGGCATTGCATTTTTAATATATTGTTCAATATCAGGTTATTTTGGGGCATAAGTGACAATTTCAGGCTAATGCATGTGCCACTTCAGGAGGACTTTCATTTAATAGTTTTAAAATTTCCTGTCTATCCTCTGTTGATAGAACAACCTCAACACCCATTAGAACACAACCATCCTAGATAGATAATTTGTTGCTATTTATCCAGAAACTCAGGCCATCCAATTTTAATCCATGCCATAAACTACTGATAGACTTCATCAGATTTTGTCCATCTCACTACCCTTTATTATTTAGTACTTCCAATCGAAAAATATCTATATAGTTAATGTCTTCTGCATTACTGCTTGGTTCATCTTTATTTGGGATCTGAGACAATCTATCACCATGAAATATCTCTTTGCCCTTCTTATAAGACAATTGAGAATCATATGCTGCTAAAATATTCCTGCATTGGATCATGTGTGGGTTCAAATGCCCAGGAGCGAACTTATCATGACTGAGAATTTTGAATAGTGGCTAGTGATCTGTTATTATTTGAAAAGATCTGCCAAAATGTATTGATGAAACATTTTTTATTACAAATATGATAACCAAAGCCTTTTTATCAATCTGATTATAATTTCTCTCAGCCTTTGAGAGGGTTTGTGACATGTAAATTATGGGCCATTCATAATTATAACATAAATGACAAAGAACTGCATCCAGTTTCAAGCATCTGCAGTTAATTATAATTCTAGATTATTATTAAAATGGACTAGTAGTTTGTCAAATGACAATAGAGCTTTAGTTCAGATGAACATTTCATCGTGGTTTTTTAACCATTGCCATTTTTGACCCTTTCTTAATAAGTCATACAATGTTTTGGCTATTTTTGCTTTGTTCACTAAACTAAGCACAAAATTACCTATAATTCTTTTATGTTTGTAAGTTTGGACACATTTTTCATGACTCCTATCTTATTGAGTGATGGTTTCTTTCCTTTATTGGAAACAATATGTCCCAGAAATACTAATTTCCTTGAAATTCTATATACTTTTCGGGTGTTTAATTTACTCTGAATATATTTAATTTTTAGAATACTTCTGAACAGCTTTTGACAAAGCATTTCTACTAAATATGGAGTAATGGGTATATCATCAAAATAGGGTGTAACTCCTTTTTTTAGTACTTGCAGCAATGTGTTAATCTTTGCTTGGAATATTCTGATGTTTCAACTGATGGTAATATGCTCTTATTGACCAATGATTCAAGTTTTTCCTCCACTTTACATTTTAAGAGAAAGGAATTTTGCAGAGTTTATATATGACTGAGTGTGCATTTTCAAGTAACTCTATGTTTACTTGGCTCTTTTTTATAACCCCAATTCTTCATTAAACAAGTCTGGTTTTTTACAATTACTTGTTCAAGAGAATGCTTTTTTACTATGCTGACTCAGATTCCTTTTTCCTGGAATCAATCCCTTCTGAAAATGAGACTAATCTTCCCTTTTATTATTAAAAGCAGTCAATTGTTTTACCATGGTAACTAATTGTGTTTTTACACAGCCCAATAGTCTTAGCACATTTCCATTTACATCTTGTGCTTTGATGGTCATTTTTTCTATCTGGATTTAACATTAGCAGCTGAAAGTGCACTCCAATCTCAGCCACTGTCTATTTCCATAATAATTCCTTTTCAGAAAATTTGTAAATTAATCATATACTGCTTCAGATCTTGAACTTATATGTTTTTTACAATATGTAATTTATTTTGACTTTTGCCATTCCCTACTATTTTACATACACATACTAAATGCCAATAAACATCCATTGATTACTCTGGCTTGCAATGAGTGGCAATACTGTATGGAAAGTTTTTGCCTATGCCTCTTTTTTGCACATTTATGTTTCTCTCTTCCACTTGTACTCTTTTGCTATATGGCCTAATTTTCTGCAACAGAAGCATGTGATCTTATTATTCTTTCCATGGTTAGATTTCCTTGGAGTCATACTTTTTTACTGTCTTGGACACCCCTTATTAAGGTTTTCTTCAGTTTTAGTTTTAAAAGCATGATCCTGTTCAAGTATTAACTCACAAGCTATGCATTTCTTAATGGCCATTGCATAAGTAAGATCAGTCTCTGTAAGCAATTGTTGTCTGAGCCTATTGTTAGACATACTCCAGAGTAACTGATCCACAAGTACATCCTCAATGAATTCTCCATACCTGCAATCTTTTTGCTAACACCCTCAGACATGAATTATAATCATTTATTTTTCTCCCTTAAACTGCTTTCTGTTTCTTAAAGCTATATAACAGGATGGATGAGAACTAAAGTAATTGCTTAATTTCTTTATTATTTCCTCATATGTTATATTCTCAATTATAGGTATTTCAAAAAAATCTATTAACTTCGACTATTTTTTTGCCAGAAAAACATAAATACCGCAGCTACTTTTTGCTTATTATCTTTCCATTTATTGTGAAAAATTCTCTATTTGGTTATATATAAAAGCCACACTGCAGTGTTACTGATAGCAGATTTGACTATGGAGTAGTTTGATTGAATGAATATATTTTACTATCTCAAAGTCTAAACTGTAACAAGTGCTATTTTACATTTGTAGAAAGGTTTGAGCTCTATGACAGTGCTAATGATTTGTTATGTCTTGTATTGCTGATTGACTAGCAAATAGTGATAACTAACCCAAAATAAAAAACACCCAACTGAATTGGACAAACATTTAAGACAATTAATATTGTACTACACACTAATTAATAGATACAAAAAAAATTCTATACATTAATATAAATATGCATATGCCTTATTCAGAGATGACCTTGGTTTATATATATATATATATATATATATATATATATATATATATATATATATATATATATATATATATATATATATATATATATATATGCATATGCTCTATAATATTAATAATTTGAAAAGATGTACCTTTACAAAAGTCTTGCTCTTAAATCCTGGACAAATCTCTTAATCCCTAGTCACCTTGTTTATCTACCAGAGCCAAGATCCTGGTAATGACATCCACCCAAGATCTTCCACTGCTTCAGGAGCATCACGAGAGAAGGAGGAAAAACATACTACTAATTTCTCTCATTTTTATACATCATTTTCTTTTGTGTTTTCTCTTCTTTTCTTTTTCTGGAATAATTACTTTTACCGAGAATCTGGATTAGGGGGATATGTTTTTAATTTGTTAGTTTTAGTTAGTTTCTCCCCAACTAATTAAATTCTGTTATCATGTTTTCATTTACTTCAGTTAACACAATTGATTCATTAAATATTTTAATCTACTAGAAAATCACTTAAATTTGTGCAGACTAAATTTATTTCATAATAAAGTTAATTAAGATTTTTTTTTTTTTACTTTTTTATCTCTAGGAATTTGTTTCCTATAAAATCTAAAAAATTATTTCTAAAATCAGTTTAATTAACGATAATTCTATCTATAGGAATTCGTTTCCTCTACAAGGTAAATTTATTCTAGAATGAGTTGAATTAAAGATATTTTTCCTTATAGGAATTTACTTGATCCAGACATGCTAAATTTATTTTTAATAAATTTAACCAAAACTGAATATTTTCCATACACCAAATTTTTTAATTGCCTGAACTTTGAATTTCTTTTGAAATTCAGAGCTCAACTATTAACGTTAAATTAAAACTTTAACCATTTTTTTACTTGAAAGCAACCTGTTTCCAAATTATCGTTTTGATTTTAAATATGATATTACTAAAACTTTACTTAACAAGTTATTACTAAAGATTTTTTAGCTATTTCATTTTCTATGTTAAATTTGGAAACCCTATCAGACCAGAATTTCTCAACAGACTACATGCCACGGACCAGGACCAATTTATTTACGGACCAAATGAAGTATTGAACAGAAAAAATGAAGAAAGGGTGTTTTTTTTTTTATGTAAAATATAATTTGTTATAGTGTTTAACAAATTTAATATGTACATATATTTTCAAAGAATGATAAAAAAACATAGAATAATTGGCAAAACTGTACATAAGTAAATTAACTTACAAAATATTAAACAAAATCTGAATAAAAGCAAAGAATAATATTTAAATAACTGAACAAAACAATTATAATTATAAAACCAAAAACTAATACAATTGTGCAGATTCTTTTCAGTAATTAGCTTATTAAGTCTTGGAGATATATTTGTGCCTGTCAAGCTGCTAAACCAAAACAGATTTATTGATAAATGATTTCTTCTTTTGATGTTATGAACCTCATTGCTGAAAATATCAGTTCATATAAGTATGTGGTCGAAAATGGCAATAACACTCTTTAAGACTTTTTATTATAATTCCGGATATTCAGTTTAATTTTAACCTAAAATTGAGCTATATTTGTCATATTAAATAATAACTTTAATGAATCACACACTTTAGTGTATTAATTTTTTCCTGTTCTAAATCACTTAGATTTATTTCTTGTTCAATAAATGAACTTAAAATCCACGTATTTTTCAATTCGTCCAACATTTATATCAATATCATTTATCAATTCTGAAAATGAATGAAATATGCCATAGTTTTTTCTTCTACACATTTATGGTGTTTTGCTGAAGGTTTGTGATGATGGTGTTTTAGTTATATTTATATATTGCACTATTTCTATCGTCTAATATTATTACTATTGAATGTCTTTAGAAAAAATTCACTTTATATAAATATTCTAAATATATTTAACTGTTAGCAATAGTACACAGGTGTTGCTGGCTTGATCAGTGACAGTATTAGCATGGGAATCAAACCTGGACCCTTAGATTCTTGAGTATTATTCTCCCTTCTTTTTCAGGTATTGCTGGCCTGACCAGTGATGGTACTAGCATGGCAATTGAACCTGAACCCTTAGATATTTAGTAGGTGTTATTCTCTTTTTTAGGTGTTGCTAGTCTAACCAATGACAGTACTAGCATGGGAATCAAACCTGGACCCTTAGATTCTTGAGAAGGTATTATTCTCTCCTCTCTTTTTCAGGGGTTGCTTGCCTGACAGTGAGTATTGAATTTGAGGTATTATTTTCCCCTTTTCTTCGGGTGTTGCTGGCCTGACCAGTGATGGTACTAGCAGTTGGACTCTTAAATTCTTGAGTACTGAATTTTAAGGTAATGCTCTAACCAACTGAGTTATTCTGCCAAAGTCAACAGTCAGTAGAAATTTCATACACTTATCTATGAGGTTCCTCCTGATTTTGCTATTTTTTCCTAAGAGCACAGGTGATTAGTGGTTCCCATATATTATGTATAGTCACACTAGCTTGACTTATAGGATTGTTTTTAACTTTTTTTGAATGCCTCAATTTTATTCCATAAATCAAATTTTCCTTGTACCCTTAAATTTAGTTCATTTATTAATGTCTAACAAGAAAGCCTGTTTAGCAATCCAATTGCTGTCACTGAAAATATTTTTCAGTTCTGAATATGTTGTTCCTAGAAATGTTTCAACTTCTTTTCTTAATACATAAAAGTCTTGTTAATACTTTCCCTTTTGACAATTATCATGCTTCTGTATAAAGTAAATTTTCATATCCAGATCCCATTTCATTGCAAAAACTTGAAAATACTCTTGAATTTAATGTGTTACATTTAATATAATTTATTATTTTATCGACTGAGTAAGAACATTGTTCAAGTTTGTAGACATTTTTTTGCAGTTCAATGCTTCTATCATCAGCTACATTTTTATTTTATTTTTTTGCAATTCCTGAATGTTTTCCAATCACTTTCCAATCCATTAATAATAAATCCAGCACAATTTTTTCAGTTAAGTGAATTATTTTCGATGTAATTATCAATTTCTTTAAATATATCGAATTAGTTTTGTGATTAGGAAGTTCAACACAACAAAAGATTTTTCTTTTACATCACTGATTTTGTAATGTAATCAACATAACCAATATAATATAAATATATATATATAACTTTATTGGTAACACCTGTATATTTATCTATACAAAGAATAATTTGCTTACTTTTAAAGTGAGCAGCAAAGTTTTTATTTTGTATCTTTAAAACAACTAAATATGATGTTTTTATAAAAAAATTATCCATTAAAAGAAATTTTTTAAAAGATGATTTTTGTTTTTTCAATTCAGAACTTTTCAAAAAAATCCAGTGGCTTATTTTGTAGATTTGAAGGTTTGGTCTGTAAATGAGGCATCAATTTTGTTGGCTTCATACATTCAATGGATAAAATTTCTCTGCAAATAACGCGTTGAGGTCTGGATAAATTTTCTCCCAGACCAAAAAATGAAAACAAATTTCAAATAATCAGGATTGAATTGATAAACAACAGGAGCATTGAGGCAAGTCATTTTGTGAATAAATAATATTTTCATTATCATTTAAAGTACTTATACTTAGTTTTAGAAAAAAATCTGCAATAGGTTTTGATGTTTTCTTGTCATTATTTATTTTTAAACAGTTACAATTTATCAAAAAGGTAAATAGTAAGTACTTAATATGCTTTAATTTATAGCACGTATCTATTATTAAACAGACAAAACTCTTCATACAGTAGTGCCACCATGTGCTAACCAGAGTATTCAATGGATGCCAGAAGGCTTAGAGCACAGGATGGCAGTATTGTATGGAGAATTTTGCCCGTTTAATAACATTTATGTGCTATCATAAGAGATGGTGATCATGTGATGTTTAGTGGTTTAACATATCTATTATATAGTAATTCCTATCGCTGTTCAAGCAATTCCTTATTGGCTGCTATGGCAAACTATATAGTACATATCATAGTACATAAGACTGGCGACTGTTAGGTTATTTTATACATACCAAAGTCTGCCTCAGCACATGGCAAAATTATTAATGGAGCAATGCTTTTTATTGAGAGATGACTGATACTAGGAAATAAAAACATTTCTGTATTCCTTATAGTGTTTTGTTTCTTAGTTTACTTTCTATGAATTCTATGCATAAAAGAACTAATAAATGAAAGAAAATCTTAGAACTGAATTAAAGATAAATTTAATAAATTGAGCACAATTTAAAAGATTGTAAAAATCTGTAATAAATGTGAACAAATTTATAAGGTTTTTACAGACTACTAAAATTTTTGTGTGTTCTTTGGTTGAGATAAGCTGATATAAACAATCTGTCTACTAATCTGTTCAAAATTTTGTCATTTTTTGTCCATTTATTGAAAAGTAACCCAGAATTATAATCATCTTCTATTTGATTACCCAAGGATAATTTTTTTTCTAGTTCCTAATATCACAGCACTTTTACAGATGTTGCAGTTGTTGTAAATATGCTAAACTTTTTTAGCCTTTGATCCTTTTGCTAGATGCTCTGTGGCATTTAGTGCACTAGAAGAACGGTGGTCCTGAAATGTGTAAATTACTAATTAAAAGTTCAATCAATCATTTTTGACCTTTCAATAAATAACCATTCTATTTTTTTGTTGTTCAAAATGTTGTTGACATCAATCTAATTTTGCAATTCTTATCCACTTACTGTTTTTTTCTAATTTGTTGAATATGATAAAATGTCTGAATGAGAACTAAGGTTTATCTATTGAAGCTCAACCTATCATTTTCGTGCTTAAATGTCATAGGACTTCCTAAGTTACTAATCATTAAATTATTATCATGATTATGTTTCACTTCTTTAGGCATATACTACTAATTGTTTTTCTTTTATTCAAGATTTTCCTAATTTTCGGTCTTTTTTCTAATATAAGCTTTTCTAAATCATATCTCTCATATTTATAAAATCAAATTTTATTTTTAAATGTTAATAATACTTTTTCCCAACTATTATTTTAGTATTTTATATTTTCTATTTATTTATTTTTTTTGACTATTGCAAACTTTTTTCCATTCTCTCTTTTTTTTTTTTTTTTGAAACATATCCAGTAAGTATCAATTATTAAAATAAAGAATAACTGAATAAAGAATGAAACAACTTTCGACTCAACAAATCAATTTATTCATTTGTAATGACATAAATAAAATAAAAGTATAATTACTATTAACATTAATTTCACTCTTGAAAATGATTAACTATATACTGTGGGTCATGTGGGAAATAAATTATCCACCCGCTCACTGCAGTAATATAAATATAATTAAATATAGTCTGTATTTAAATTAGTTTCCATTAACCGAATCTCTTTACACACAAAGAGGATAACTTTGTTCATTACATTTAACATCTAATTTAATCAGTCTTTCAGTCTTCTCTACTGGCTAATTTTACTTATATCTGCTTCACTAACCTACACACGCTGCTCATTAAGTTTGCAGGCTAACTTTTATTTTCATTTGTTTTGCATAAGCAGGCTTATTAGCATATCTTAACTTTATTAGCTATTCAATATCTTAATAATTTATTACTATGTGCTAATTTTCTAAAATGCATATAATAATAATAATAATAATAATAATAATAATAATAATAATAATAATAATAATAATAATAATAATAATAATAATAATAATAATAATAATAATAATAATAATAATAATAATAATAATAATAATAATAATGTATTGCCTGCACACAATTGCAAAATTTCAATAACTTTATTTACAAAAAATATATTTAGATAATCTCACAGACAATTCACATCTCCCCTCACTCTAGAAAACAATCTTTTAATCTCTCATTTCTATTAACGATTATTTAATATCTTGTAAGCTTAGGTGGAGTCACAGATCTTTCTTTACAGGATCTCAATTATATCCAGGTGATATGATCATCTTGATGATAAAATGTTCTCCAGTAGTTCTGCTGTACAATCATGTGATTGTTTATTTTGACTGACAGTAGGTATTTTCATGTTTTGAGCTGCTGCAGATATATCCATATCTGCATAATCCTCATTTTTACCAAACACAAGTTTTGAATTCACTAAAAAAATGTTGGCTGTTAACTGGTATCAATCTGACAATGATTGACATGTCTCTTCATAAGTAGTCCATTAGCTAACTTGAACTCTAATGATTTTAAATACTAATTTGATTATAATAGCATCAAGAATCCATTTTCTCATTAACATGTTTCTGACCCAAATTTGTTTACCAAAGTGCTTTTATTAATTATGTTATTTTCTGGCAATAAATTTGAGATGTGAATGAGACATTTTCATCTCAATAACAATTCTTCCAGCATTTTCACAGTTCATGCAGTTGGTATAAAGTGTTAGTAAACATAGCTTTGACCAATGCTTCTTTTATATCTTTAGTTGATTTCTTAAGTGTCAACTTTAACTGTTGCATGTTCTTCTCAGCCACCCATTTGATTCTGGATGATAAGATGTAATCAAAATATAGTATATTCTTCTATCAGCCAAACATTTCTTAAACTTCATAGAGATAAAGCCAGTTTTGTTATTGGTTACCAAAGCTTCTGAATAACCTTGACTAGCAAAACTTGAAAAGCTCTAATTGTACACTCATTGCTGGTGTTGGTTTCAAGCTTATATTCAGCACATCTTGAGTAAAAATCAATGACAATTAGATACAGATAACCATACATTAGACTGGCATGATCTATGGGAACTCTCTTCCATGGATTTTTTTGCTTCTGCTCAAGATTCAAATATCTTTTTAAGCCCTCAAATGGTACAAGCATGCAATCAGTTATCAGAATGCAATCCTTGCATGTAGATAGATGTTGATGAGTATTCCATATAGACCTTGCAACATAGTTTGACTTATCTAAACCATAAATCTTTAATCACTTGTCAAGGCAACTTCTATACGTAAAATATGGATTCCACTTTTAACTCTAGTTAAGATTTTAATATAGACAAAAAGAGCTGGCACAGAATTTTAACAGATTGCGATTTTTATATTTCTAAAAGTTTAAATATGTTTAAAAAAATATTATGTTATCTTTAACAAAATTTTATATATACTTGATAGTAATAATCACTTTATCTGACTCTAGAATTTTGGTTTAACTTTACAATTTTGGGACAGAAAGAATATTTTTAATGAGTTCTTATACATTGATTATTCTAAATTTTATACGTATTGTTCTAGGAGTAAGTTAATATCAGTGGTGACTCAGTTTGAAGAATAGTAAACTTCTTTTTTAGGCTGAGTGAGCAATTGATTTTCTCAATTCATAATATTCATCTCACTACTCAAATATTTTCTATGTTAACATGAATAATTATGGTCACCAGTAGAGAAGAGTTATGTCAAAGGCCAAAAAACTGAACATCTGAAGAGATATAAATTTAAAGTTGATTATTCTAAAATTGTATTTATTGTCAAATTAGATATAAATTTTGGACTAATATTTATATATTATGCAAATATATTTCACTATATGATATACAATCCTATAATGCAATAATTTAAATCAAAACCATAAATATCAAAATTAAAATAGAAAACAGTCAGTGGGTGCACTTAAATCTTACATGATCACCATTCTCTATGCTTACACAAGCTGTTAACACAGAAACAAATTCTCCATACAATAGCACCATTCAGTGCAAGCCAGAGTAATCAATAGATGCAGGAAGCTTTGTACATAAAATTTTTATCTAGTGCATATTCATCCAATATCCCTAGACTATTTTCTAGTTTGTGGTTTTCATTAGTGAGGAGCTTTGGATCTGAGATCACTGCACTTATCCTCGCTGATGAAATCCACAAGCTATAAAATAGCTTGGGGATATTGGATGAATAGGCACTAGATAAGGATTTTATGCACAAACCCTGCATCCTTTGATTATTCTGGCTTGAACGGGGTGGCGCTAGTGCATGAGGAGTTTTGTCACTGTATTATTTAAATCCATTTTTACTCTTTCCAATTCTTTGTAAAATCTCTTTGCATAATGTGTTTAAATATTGTTTATTATTGAAAAACTTACTAATAACACTACTCATACATTTTTTTATAATATTTCTTAAAAAAGAATTATGTTTATTATAATGTTTTTACAAGTAAAACTTTCTAGAACTTGTTTTAATAAACCTGTAAATAAAAACCTCTCGTGTTAATCTACTAATAAGAGGGATAAGATCGCTTTATTTATAAGTTAATTCAAATGACCTCTAGAAAATTTGACTTGAAAAGATTCTTGTACAATTAATGTATATAAAGACTATATATATTCTCAGAGTTACATTATTTAATAATTGATACTTATTTGTATAATTGTTAAATTAATAGAATTTCTTACCACTTTCAGTAGTTCTAAAGAATTCAAAACAACTTTTCTACTAACACTGCCTGTGGAATCATACTACATAAGAATAAGGATTGCTCCGAGTTGCAATTTTGATGCAAACTATGTTGAATTATTTAGCAGTAGCAAGATCATCAAAAAGATTGCCAGCCTTTTAATCATACTTATTTAACGCTGAAAACAGTTTTATTTCTTTCTCTCTCTTTTCTATATATATCGCCGAACGGAAGTAACTCGAATTTCCAATTAGTTTTAAATAATGTAGATAATCTCTCAAAAGACAGACATCTCTTAGCATTTGTTACTTCCTGTTAAGTTACACATAATCTGAGTTATAGATAGATAGATAGATAGATAGATAGATAGATAGATAGATAGATAGATAGATAGATAGATAGATAGATAGATAGATAGATAGATAGATAGATAGATAGATAGATAGATAGATAGATAGATAGATAGATAGATAGATAGATAGATAGATAGATAGATAGATAGATAGATAGATAGATAGATAGATAGATAGATAGATAGATAGATAGATAGATAGATAGATAGATAGATAGATAGATAGATAGATAGATAGATAGATAGATAGATAGATAGATAGATAGATAGATAGATAGATAGATAGATAGATAGATAGATAGATAGATAGATAGATAGATAGATAGATAGATAGATAGATAGATAGATAGATAGATAGATAGATAGATAGATAGATAGATAGATAGATAGATAGATAGATAGATAGATAGATAGATAGATAGATAGATAGATAGATAGATAGATAGATAGATAGATAGATAGATAGATAGATAGATAGATAGATAGATAGATAGATAGATAGATAGATAGATAGATAGATAGATAGATAGATAGATAGATAGATAGATAGATAGATAGATAGATAGATAGATAGATAGATAGATAGATAGATAGATAGATAGATAGATAGATAGATAGATAGATAGATAGATAGATAGATAGATAGATAGATAGATAGATAGATAGATAGATAGATAGATAGATAGATAGATAGATAGATAGATAGATAGGTAGGTCAGTCGGTTGGTAGGTAGGTAAGTAGGTAGATAGATAGATAGATAGATAGATAGATAGATAGATAGATAGATAGATAGATAGATAGATAGATAGATAGATAGATAGATAGATAGATAGATAGATAGATAGGTAGGTAGTCAGGTAGGCAGGCAGGCAGGTAGATAGATAGATAGATAGATAGATAGATAGATAGATAGATAGATAGATAGATAGATAGATAGATAGATAGATAGATAGATAGATAGATAGATAGATAGATAGATAGATAGATAGATAGATAGATAGATAGATGGATGGATGGATGGATGCATGGATAGATAGATAGATAGATAGATAGATAGATAGATAGATAGATAGATAGATAGATAGATAGATAGATAGATAGATAGATAGATAGATAGATAGATAGATAGATAGATAGATAGATAGATAGATAGATAGATAGGTAGGTAGGTAGATAGATAGATAGATAGATAGATAGATAGATAGATAGATAGATAGATAGATAGATAGATAGATAGATAGATAGATAGATAGATAGATATTAAAACTATTTTTAAATGATCCAGTGCAGGAGGTTGAGACAAACACCTTTCCAGTATATCTTTATAAAGGAGAAGATAATATCTTCAGGTTAATCAAATGCCATGTAGTGAGAATTTGTGATTTCCCTTTTTTTTTCACCTTTTAGCTAAAAATAACTAGATATCCATTTACAGATCTGGATGTCTAGTAGGATTGTCTATGTACTAGCTGTCTGAGTATATATACGAAGTTCACACCTATACAATATCAAGAATATATATATATAATTTCCAAGAATGGTCTATGAACTTATAAGAGAAACAGATATAGACAATAACAATTATGAGCAGTAATATGCAACCCAAGAGATATTGACAAAGCCTTCATTTTAAATCCGTTTTACTAAGCATTCATTTTAATAACAAGATAGACAACTAATCTCATTGTACATAGATAATATTAGTGATTCTGTCATCTGAACGTAATTATAAACAATTGAAATGAGGCTGTGGTAATATCTATATAAAGTGGATGTTCATTCTCTGTAATTCTAATTTTTTATAACTTGTTACTTAGAAGAACATGGACATTTTATCTGCTAGGCAGATATACTTTGGTATTAAAAAATGTTGGTTTAAATTTAATATAAACAGAGCTTTGAGATCCAAAATATAACATATTATTTATCACCGTTTTATTCTAATATTACGCACACACACGCAAACAAAAAGACAATGCAGAAATCATTTAAAGTAAATTAATTTTATTTTTTTAAATTGATACATAATCCCAGATGACTGTTCTATAAGTGTACCATAAATCTGTGCAAAAATACACCTATATAAAACCTGATTTGTGAATAAAGTGATAAGTTAATGAATGAAAACACTCTGCCCACTGTAGATATAAATTTTATTGGGTGTAGAAAACCATCTTATTGCTTTGCTAGTATATACATGGAATTTAGTGAAGCAATTTAATATAAAGTGTTTTTAAAATTTTTTATTCTGTTTTAAACTTTAGTAATAATATATATATAATAAAAATATTTGGTGAGGAATATAGAGAAACTCAAAGTTTATAGTTTTTAAAAGACTTTTTTTTTCTTAATATAAAACATTCCATAAAGTGGAAATTTGATAATTTTACACAATGCTTTATTCACTTTAATAATATTATAGTTTTGATTATCTAGCATTCTTTTTCAGAGGTTTTATTTTTTGCCTTTCAATTCAAAGCTCTGAAAAAGATTGATAGATAGATGAAATTATAACATAATTGAATAAAATATTATGAAAAATGCTATGAAAGAGTAAAATTGTTCATAGATTTATTAGTATAAGCAATGTAAAAAAGGATGAAATAACTTGTTTTTCTCTACTAAAAATCAGTTTAAAATGTATCCTAAGTGTTAATAAAAGAAAACAATGAATATAAAACAATATTTCAAAGAGTATCAGCAATATTTCATTTATCTAAAGTGGTGACCTTCTAAATAAGCAATCAGCACATGTCTACTAAAAATTCATGTTAGAGTTGTTAATACATCTATCTATAATTAGAAAGAGAAAGGCTTTAACCTTTTTTCCATGTGCCTTAAACGTTTGTATAAAAGCCAAATGATGTAGTTTTTGGCTATAGAGGGATCTCTCGAACCTCAACTCGATAGGGACTTTATAAAGATAAGAGTGGCCGTCTTATTTTTAACCTAAATTTTTTTTTATAAAGACCAATGTGAAGCATCTTGATTTGACAGTGTGAAGAAATTATTCCTCTCACATTTAAATTCACTATTTCCTTTCACATATTAATTTAAGCAAAATCTACATTTTACAACAAGTTGATGTTAAAGCCTTTCTCTTTCTAATTACAGACATCCTGTGTGCTTGATAAATAATCAGAACGTTACAATTATGTATCTAATCATCTTGCTATGACCTGGGATCTGATTGAACATCAGAAATTTTTTTGATTCGCAAAACAAGTTTAATTTTTTCTTTATGTGTCAAAGCATCGGCCCAGGAAGCGAACCCGTGAACCCGGCAGTTGTGTTGACCACTCCGTCCCCAATGTTTGACTAAAATTTTATTTTAACTATAAATAATCCATATACTCCCAGTTAGTCATTTAATATTGATCAGTAAATTAATATGTAGCTACCATTAGCTAGAGAGTAAAGATCTAATTGAATATCAATGAGAAAACTGTTAAAACACAAAATAGAACAATAATGCATGGCCTTCCTAAATGGTAGGTGAAAGAAAAATAAACCATGAATTCTGAGTTAGTGTAAATATAGCCACATAACATTAACTTTTAACATTCTACATAACAATTTTAACCTAATAATGTTTTGTTTAATATTTAGATCTTTTAAATATCTCAAATAACAGTAGCTGAAGTAAATTTGAAAGTTAACCAAAGAAATGCTATTGATTAATTTGAAATATAAAAGTTGCATTGTGATTTGCTATGGAAGTCTAATATTTGTATATCTCTAACAGTCAAAGCTAAAACTCTTTAAGAAGTTTAGAAATCTATATGTATTGTGATTAGCTAAATCACAAAAAATAGCAAAATGAACTAAATTCAAACACCAGGTGTTAAGTCTGTTAAACTCAAGCTATTAGAAAATTAAATATAAAAGTTAGAATAAATAAAAAATATGTAAGCTTAGGAGTGATTTAAAATACTTACACATACGCATAGGAACACAGTAACAGAAATAACATACGAGTAGTGAAAGTGAAGCGTAATATGAGAATATATTAATATGAAGGAAATATGAAGGTTTGATATCAGTCTTTATTCAATTCATCAAATTAAAAATAGAGAGGGGATCAGCAGCTGTGGGAGATTCTTAATGGTATACAACTTATTTAAAAGGGTATCAAAATTGTATTTAAAAAGATAAATTACATCTGGATCTCGTTTTATGCGGATTATTTTAATGCGATTTTGAAGTTATACGATTCATGTTTCTTCTTAATATCTTTTATATTTCACTATATTTACTAAATATCAAGAAATTTAAATTATTAATAACTTATTTTGACTTGAAATACTTTTTTTTCTCAAAAATATAACGTTATATTAGCAGATAACGTGAATATGCCTGAAGCTGTATTTAGAAATTAGCTTCTATGTAAATAACCTATTTATACTAATGAGTAAATAATAATAATAGATTTATACTTACATATAAAAATATCGCAATAAACATTCAAAAGATTTAAACTTTTAAAACGTATTTTATTATATATAATAGAAATAAATAATCTTTTAGATTTTTAAAATAAAAAACTAAGATTTTATAAACTGAAAATAATCTTTCTAATGATAATATATAATCTTTTTGTTTTGATTGCGATTTCATTTTTTTTAAACATAGAAACTAAAATAATCTTTCTAATGATAATATATAATCTTTTTGTTTTGATTGCGATTTCATTTTTTTTAAACATAGAAACAGAAAACCATTAACACAGCACAAGACTGAAAATGGTGTTAGTTGTACATCACATCACGAATAAAAATAAAGTAGCTAACAGGTTTCTCTGGGCATAATTGCTCAGAGATTCTTGACTTCGTTTAATGAGAAGCCACAATACATCACATCACATCGAACCTGATTTCTTATCAGTTTACAAATGATCGCTAGCGGTAATGATTAAAATATGTATGAAAAATGTAAAATTAAATACTGTAGTTAATAAAAAAAGTAAAAAAACTTTGTCTTGTATTAATTTTTTTCAAATATTTGAAATTTTTTATTAGTCATACTTTATTTGCTTATTTTTTTTAATGCAAATTTTAAAGTATTTTTTCCTTGTTGCTTTTCTTTTATGTGAATTCTGAAAATTACAGCACCTATCCCTCATTTTTCAAGGTAAATTAAGTCTGTTTTTGTGGCGGGTTTTCTGTGGAACCTATCTACCGCTTAAAGCAAGACCCAAATGTATATGAAAGCAAACGTGGATAAAATTGAAATAAATGCGTACATTTATAAAATGTTTGTGTCAAAAGTGAATTGTAAATCTTATATAATTTTAAAGAGTAAATGAAGGTCAATTCAAAAAGTTATGAAATAAATAAATAAAAATTGAAAATAAAAAGATAAAGCCATTTTAAAAAATATGATATGAAGTAATTTCTATCAAAGGGTGAACTTGTTAAATGATGACCCGAAAAAAATATCATAAATATTGTAATATTTTCTTTTTGTAATTAAAAAGGTTTTTTAAAAACAACAATAACAATAAGATATTAAAAATTGAAGCAGGAATTTGTATTATCAGATTATCTCATTGTTGAAATATATATCAGTAAAGAGGAAATATTCATTTGTGAGGTGGAAGGTTATGAGACGTCAACATTTTTTATGATATAGAAAAAAAGATAGAGGAAGAAAGAGTGATTATAGAAGGATCATATCTAATCGGATTAAGATCATTATTAAAATTCTCATTGTCAAACAAACTGGAAAGTACTTTTAAATGGTAAACATATCCATCTAGGAGAAAGAATTTAAACACCATGATAACTTATGGTGAGTTGATTGCCTGCTAGACCTTTTGTTGACATCACTATTTCATAGCTTTTCAGGGGTAAATATATGTCTAGTTCTCAATTTAGAAAATAATGTTCTATCAAAAATAGCTTATGTATTGCCTGAAACACATGGTAAATGCTTGAAAGAGACTATTTTGCTGATAGTAAAACTACATGGAATTCTGCATTAATATCTGCAGAAATACATTCAAGCATGATCAACCTGCCAAAAAAGTTTGGAGACCTTTTGTAGCTTTGAATTAGTTGTTAATTTCTGACCAGCTATCAGAATTTGGATCCAATTTGATTTTAGTTTAGCAATATTTAAAACCCATTTCAAGAAGACATTAATGGAATGCTATATAACTAAAAAATATGTATTTTATATAAAATCCCTGGAATTTTAAGATTATGTAAATATCAAAATCTCATGGTATAAATTCTATTTATTTAAAATTTTTTATTGTTTTTTTATATAATTATTTGAGGGGATATAAAAAATTTAAAGGCAGTTATTTTAGTTTGTTTGGAATTTTTAAACTCAACTAAGTTCTCCCTCTGAATTACCATAATTGAATGTAGGTGTCAATGATTTTTTAAAGACATTGCAATTATACAAAAGCAGGAAGCTTACGGAGTTTGAAATGCTGTTTCTAACATGATCACAGATTATAAAAAAGTTTAATAATATATGATGAATTAGATATATCCCAAATATAGCATATTAGTATTTCAAACTTATTCTCTGTTTAGAAAGATTTCTCTAATATTTTGCATATATATTGATTAAAGCATTCACTTATGTTGCATATGTATGTATATTTATTAATATGACACTTGATAAAAAATGTAAAAGTTATATAAAGTGCAAAATTGTTCAAATGTGAACAGAGACAAGTTATGATAGTTATAGTTAAAGATATGTAATTACTATGAGTAGTTCTTCCATTATGAAGTCCTTTTTAGGAAAGTATTAACTATTTCATCCCGTAAATCAAGATAACCGTTGTACCATCAGAAAAGTAATTTTCAAATTAATGATGATCAAAAAATATCAGATTTTATAGTAAAAGCATTTTGTATGACTTCCAAAAGAACAAATATGTGATTTGACCATCATCAGTATATATATATATATATGACTTCCAAAAGAACAAATATGTGATTTGACCATCATCAGTATATATATATATATATATATATATATATATATATATATATATCAGCATATTGTTATTCATAACTCTACCAACATGTGGCTTTGATTACTAGATGGTGATCCCTTGTCCACATATTCTGCTACTACAGTATATATATATATATATATATATATATATATATATATATATATATATATATATATATATATATATATATATATATATATAAGAAGAGACAGAATAGACTAATCGATCTCTTATCAGATACTTTTATAAAACTGACTTATTCCTTGTCTGATCATCCTGAAATTTTATTACAAATTCTTCTTTTGAAAGTTTTAAAACACTGACATCACTAATAAACGTTTTGTAAAAATAGAAAAATATAAGCTTTCTCTATTTATATAAACACAAGTATACAATATTTAATCATATGTGACTAGATGACACCAACAGTCACCTGCGTATGGTTGTATTTTAAGTAATATTTACTAGGTTTGCATAATGTAATTCTAAGGCAGTGTGTAATTTGCTTATACAGAATGTTTCTTATATATATATATATGAATTTGAACTCAAGATTTTTTCAGTCTATTCACATATCTTTTTCGCATGTGTGTGGTCATGTGTATTAGTTGCTTGAGATAGAGTGAATGATGAATAGACTGAAGAATTCTGAGTTCAAATCCTTCTATTTACATAGATTTTCATAAATAATTGAGTAGAGTTTGTATTTTCACAAGTTATAAAACTGTAAATAACATTGAACTAATCCCGATATCTTCTTCCCAATTTCATTTCAAGTTTCCTTATTCTTTTTATAAGTTTAAAACTTGAGCTTTTGAAATCTCCTATAAAATGTGCCATTCGATCCTCAAGTGTATTTATATCATTTAAAATACATGTAACTTTATGCATTGCAGCTTTTTGTGCTCTTTCATGCCTTTCAGCTGCCATTATATCTAATAAACCATCTTTAAGAAGTATTTGTTTTGCCCTAGCTATTAACGTTTCTTTAGTTTCAGGATATTCACGTAAAACTTCCCATAAATCTTTTTTCGATAAGCAAAACAAATCGGAATATCCTTCACTTCTAACATTAGCTGTTCTTCGATTTCCTGTTCTTTGACCTATAATGTTTAAAAGACTAAGTTCACCGAATACCGTTCCTTCTTTTAATGTTACAAAAACTTCATCACCATCATCTGAAACCACACTTAGCTGGCCTCGTTTAACTATAAACATTTCCTTTCCTAAATCGCCTTTTCTACAAATGAAATCACCTGGACTAAATACCTGCAGCTTTAAACGTAATACTAATTCTATTAAAAATCCAGGATCGGCATCTTTAAAAATAGCAAGTTTTTTTAGTGTTTCTAAGTGCACTTGAATAGCAATTTCAATCTGAAGTTTTTCGGGAAGTGCTCCTAAAACTTTTTCCTCACCCAAGGACTCACGGTTTATCCAAAGATAATTAAACCATTTACTCACACGAAGCTCTAAATCTTTACTAACTTTTCTATTATGAATATATTGACGAACACTTTCCATTTGAATTTGCATTTCAGATCTAGCAACGTTCATATGTTGTATCATACTGCTGATATTACCGACAATGGTAGCAAATATAAGAATGCCTATTAAAAAATTGATAGTTTGAAATATATATTCTATAATTCGAACAGGATTTGGCATTTGACCTATTGTAGTAAGAATTAAGGTTGACCAATAAATACTGTATATGTATTTATGTCTTAAAGAATCTTTAGATTCATCAGAGAAATCAAAAGTCCATTTCGGTATATCATCTTGTACTTCGTCAGGACCGATTAGAATACAGAATGCAAAATATAAACACCCATTCCAATGAATAATAATAAAAATATGTAAAAGAAGACTCAGAATTCTAAGAAAATTTGGAAAATTGGTTCTTGTTTCTGTACGTTCTAGAAATTCGCTCATTCTATAATAACGAATAATGCGATTCAATCTAACAACGATATAAATCTGCTCAAAATGAAAGTGAAATATGTCTGTCGGTAAAATGCTCAAAATATCATATTTAAAATATTTGCTGCTTCTGTAATTCTGGAAAAGCTTTTTGGAATCGTAAATCATCAATCCTTGTTCATAAAAACCTAGAATAAAAAAAGATAATAAAGTTAATACAAAATATTTATATTAATGAATGAAATATAATAATAATGTTTTATATTTAAGACGATGTGAGCGGAAATAAATGCAATTAATAATTCAGAAAAAAAAAATGCAAAAGCAACTGATTTAAAATATTTAAAAAAATGTGTTTATGTAAAACAAAACAAAACATGTAAATAAGAGAATATAAAGACAAGAACACCACACTCATTACAAAGAGCATACTAAAATCTCAATAGTACTATTGTGAATGAATATAGGGTGAGTTGATAATGTGTATAAAATTTTGCACTGTTGTAAACTTTTAACATAAGTGATTTTATTATTAATAGTGAGCACTTTTAAAAACATTGTGGTCTATAATAATCATGGCAAGCAATTTTTGTTAAGAGTTAAATTAGAGTTGATCAACTTATCTAAACATAAGAATGTTGAATTAAATGTGGTATTTCGGATCTCTGATTATGAAAATAAAGAAGTAAAAAAAATTGAATGACATTATGATTTGAGATTTTAAAATAATTCTGAATACTGAAAGCGCCAGAACTATAATCAATCCAATGGTCTTATATTCCAGAGCCTGATATATGCCCGTTGCACTCAACCATATAGAGAGAAAATAAATGTGCCAACATCTTGTAAACTAGCATTATCAATGGAAAATATTTGTTATTAATACTCAGAAAAAATATAATGAAAGTCCAAATTCAGTGAGTCAAATAAAAATGAAAGGATTTTTTTGTTCCACGTTCTTTTTGTAAATATGCTTGCCACTTGTCTAATCTTAAAGTGATCAAGATCAACCCAGAGTGAGTCTGTAGTAGTTTTTAACTTTCCTTTTACAATTGATGTCCTTAGACTAGTGATATGTGACTTATTCATTCTTTATAAGCCTTACAGTTTTGTTCTTTATAAAAATTATTTTCATGCATAAAATTGATCAAAACAAAACATGATGGCAACTGATTTTTTTCAAATCTTGAATAAGCTCTATTGTTCTTATTAAGAAATTTAATTACAAACATTAAAATCAAAACAGATGCCAAAATCTCATTAATGTGAGAATATTTAAACTTTAACTTTTTTTATGGAACATTCCCTTATATTATGAAAAAATGCTAAATATTATTTATCTATATTAAAATATAGTACACAAAAATTTAATGGAATCACAAAAGTCATATCACCTATCTGAATTCATGCATGAAAAAATTGGTACATGGGTTGTAACACATTCAGCAATTCTGAGTTAGATATTAAAAATGATATGCTATTTTTAATAAGTCAGATGTTTTCTTATTATTGAATCATATTGCTTCTTTGCCCAAACAAATGTATGAAGTCAGCAAACTTGTTTAAGCATTTATAAGTATATTTAGTATGTAATCATATATGAATAAATAAAAATTGAACTGTGCATTTATGTATGACTGTATAAATATATAAGTAATAATTGTGCATAATAAATTAAAATAACTTCAACTCTCCAAAATGCCTTTTACAAATCATATATTGCTATATGCATGAAAAATGTATCTATTTCTGCAGATTATATGCTTCTGACTCAATTGATCTAATCCCACATCAAATATAGCAACTTCATTTCGATTTAAATATCGCTGTTTTATATTAAAATTTATAAATTTGTAATTTAATATTTTTATTTTATTAATATTCATTTTCACCATGGCAGAACTATGTAATTTCATTTTTCCAAATAATCGCGCGTGATAAAGTTACTTTGTAAAAATTAAAGCAGATAACTCTGTCTTGTGTGTGTGAGAGAGAGAGAGAGAGTCCTGGCAAAATGATATTATTTAATTGAAACTTTAACCGCAAAAAAATTATATTAACAGTAATTAAATAGACTTAAGATCGCTATATTTAACGTAAGAAATGATGGTTGTGTCTAAATCACATATTCTGCAGGAATAGATTTTTATTATTATTAATATAGCAATAATTAAAATATCATGTAATTTGTTGACTATATAATTATGCAAATATACATATAAAGTTGTGGGTGCATTTAAAAATGTACAGGCATATAGATAGACTATACGAAATATATATATATAATTATGTCTGTTGTGAATGAGTATATTTAAGCTCTTTCTATTAGCCTATTACTTAATCAAGATAAAATATATCTTAGTTAAATTATAAGCTAGTGATGAGCACTTAAATGTATTCATTCGTAACATTTATAATATTATAAAATGTATCTCTGAATTGCCTTATTTATTATTATGTTAAAATATGCATAAATATATGTGTGTGAACATATGTATGTTTACATAAGCAACATATACATATAAGTTGTGTGCATATATACATAGATATATGTATATGCAAACAAATATATTTATATAAATATTTAGATATGAAATACGGGGAGGAGACATAGGTTTGGCATATTAATGTAATTGTAAAAATGTATATTACATCAAATTTTGTGAATAATTATTATTTTCTTTATGAAATAAAATAATATTTCAATTCAGTTTAATGACTCATTTTTAATCATTTTTTAATTTCTACTGAGGATGATCACTTTATTGGTTTGAAATACCAATTTAATAATTAATGAAATTTAAATAATAAAGAAATATGGCATAGATGTTATATATATATCATTATAGTTTTATTAATTATTTTAAAATGAATAAGCAATTAAAATAATTTATAAAAGTAATTGTTTTTTTAATTCAATGTTCTATAAAAACAGTGCGAAATAGCTTACTTTACCTAGATGGTTATACTTCTTTTCATTCATACACATAAATACATAGACAACACAAATGAAAAACAAAAAATATTTATAGAAATAACATACCTTTAAGTTACTGCTTGTTTTAAAATATGGTGGTGTGTGTGATGTTAGAGCAGAGGTTGGCGTGAATGTTCCAACTGAGTATTTGAATTCGTATTCTTGAAGAGATGTAATCTCTGCTTGCAATGTGGATAAATTTGTTCAAGCTTTATCAACTAAGTGGTATTGATTGTGAATAAAAAAAATAAGAATAAAAAGTGAAATGCAAATAGATTAGACAGAATTATAAAGATAATGGATTAAGCTGCAAATATGATGTATTTAAAATGGAATGGTTTTCAGGTTTTTCAGATTGCATATATTTTGATGGAATGTATTTAGAAAAGTAAGCAACTGTAATAGGTTTTTGATTTTTTAAGTGTTAGTCATGCAAAGATATTCTGCTTTTTATTCAATAAGAATGATAATTATGATATACAACTAAATATATCTAATAATTCAGATATTTATTGTGCAAAACAATCATAACTTCATATAATCTTGTAAATAATTTTTGTATTACATATTAACAATATCAAAATTATTATCACAGCATGTCAATATATTGCGATTAAATATTTTTAAAAATAAGAAATAAACTCAGGTGCAATTAATTATTTTTCCTTAGCCCACACAATATATTAAAAAGATATAAAAAAATATTTTTTAAAAACTTTATAATAACAGTTATAATAATAACATGAAAGGCTAAAACCTTCCACAAATGCTCCTTAAAAATGCTTATGTGACAGCCAATCAGATGTAATAATGACTGCACGTGGAACTCTCAATTTAAAAACAATTATATTTAATTCTTTATAATTTATCTCGATAGAGAATCATGCCCTCACCCAAACTATTCAATGGAAACTTTATAGCATAGGTTATATCCTGTACATTCCTGTTTGTCCTGTGTTCCATGACATTTATCTGCTCTGTTTTTACATTCGTGGTGACTGCCATTTGAGACCGAAAACCGCTTGTTTACGCATTAAAAAAAGTTTACAATTTCGACCGCAATAGCGTGCAAACCGTATACGTCACAGTTACGCTTTTTTTTTCTTTCTCTCCGCCATTTTTCTATCTTTTTGTACGTCTAAAAATTTTTTCTGTGCGATGAAAATTAGATTTTTTATAGCAATTTTTGTAAAGTACATTATTAAAATTTTGTAATTTTTTTTATCTTTCTAGATTTTATCAACCGATAAAAAAAATATACGGAGAAAACAATTATTTTCGCCGCTAAACGTAATTACGTTTATAACGAACTTTTCTGTTGATGTTTATAACGAACTTTTCTGTTGATGTGTTTGATTTTGAGGTTTCGTATTCCCCATTACCTGTAAGTATTCAACATTCATCATCATCATCTCCCACTAATATATAATAATTGCTTGTAATTCCTTTGGGTTATTTATTTTATTTTATTTACTGTTTTTATACATTTCGTTGTAGATAAGTTTTTATTCATTTTATAGCATACTTTGCTATTATGGTTTGCTATATAATAATGCATAATTTAACTCACTCTTACCCTCATGATATTCCAATAATGTAGTAATTATTTTTTACATGCATAACTTAGAATTTACTACGTTTTTATTCATTTCATTGTAGATAACTTTTTATTCATTTTATAGCATACTTTGCAGATAACTTTTTATTCATTTGATAGCATACTTTGCTATTATGGTTTGCTATGTAATAATGCATAATTTAGCTCACTCTTACCCTCATGATATTCCAATAATGTAGTAATTATTTTTTACATGCATAACTTAGAATTTACTACATTTTTATTCGTTTCATTATAGATAACTTTTTATTTATTTGATAGCATACTTTGCTATTATGGTTTGCTATGTAATAATGCATAATTTAGCTCACTCTTACCCTCATGATATTCCAATAATGTAGTAATTATTTTTTATATGCATAACTTAGAATTTACTACATTTTTATTCGTTTCATTATAGATAACTTTTTATTTATTTGATAGCATACTTTGCTATTATGGTTTGCTATGTAATAATGCATAATTTAGCTCACTCTTACCCTCATGATATTCCAATAATGTAGTAATTATTTTTTACATGCATAACTTAGAATTTACTACGTTTTTATTCATTTCATTGTAGATAACTTTTTATTCATTTTATAGCATACTTTGCAGATAACTTTTTATTCATTTGATAGCATACTTTGCTATTATGGTTTGCTATGTAATAATGCATAATTTAGCTCACTCTTACCCTCATGATATTCCAATAATGTAGTAATTATTTTTTACATGCATAACTTAGAATTTACTACATTTTTATTCGTTTCATTATAGATAACTTTTTATTTATTTGATAGCATACTTTGCTATTATGGTTTGCTATGTAATAATGCATAATTTAGCTCACTCTTACCCTCATGATATTCCAATAATGTAGTAATTATTTTTTACATGCATAACTTAGAATTTACTACATTTTTATTCGTTTCATTATAGATAATTTTTATTTATTTGATAGCATACTTTGCTATTATGGTTTGCTATGTAATAATGCATAATTTAGCTCACTCTTACCCTCATGATATTCCAATAATGTAGTAATTATTTTTTACATGCATAACTTAGAATTTACTACGTTTTTATTCATTTCATTGTAGATAACTTTTTATTCATTTTATAGCATACTTTGCAGATAACTTTTTATTTATTTGATAGCATACTTTGCTATTATGGTTTGCTATGTAATAATGCATAATTTAGCTCACCCTTACCAGTTGCTCCACATCATCATCATCAGTTATTTTGAAATTGATTTTGCTCATGCATTTATATTTTCAACAATTTGCAAACTGTCTTCAAACTATCCACTCTGTTCTGTGAAACTAACAAGGTGAAAAAAATAAATACCTCACAATGCTGAATCAACAGTCATCATCATCTCCCACTCATATATAATAATTACTTGTAATTCCTTTTGATTATTTATTTTATTTTATTTACTATGTTGTTATTCATTTTATTTTAGAAACAAATTTTTAAATTATTTATTTGCATATTTGGCAATTATGATCTGCCATGAAATAATGCATAATTTATCTCGCCCCACCCCTGATTTTTCAATAATATAGTCATTATTTTTTACCCCCATAACTTAGAATTTACTAAAGTTATTCTTCCGATCTTTTTGATCCTCACTAAAACCTTGCATTTCTAATAGATATCCCGCATAGAGGGCCTAGAAAAACAACTGCTTGCAAAAATAGAACACATAGAGTGTCAAGCAGAAAAAAGAAATTGAAATGGTCACCTTTTGCCACATTACACCAACAATCTGTAACTCAGGTAGGTCATGTTATATATTATTTTTTTCTGCATTTTATGACGAATGTGATGAAGCTGTCTATGAAATTGTCATTTTAGGCTATATCTTTCAAAATTGAGAGTTTGTGAACCAATGTAAAAATAAAGATATATAAAATGTGAAAAATCTCCTTTCTTTAATTATTTTTTTGTGGTAATGACTATTTTATCAGCTTCATTACATTCTTTCATATTTGCACTTTCTAAAAATGTATATATATTTGTTATTTATTGTAATAAATTAGACATTTCATTTAAAATTGTATGTCCTGTAATTTTTTCTGTGATTTCAAAATGGCCGTTCAGGTCACAAGGGGTTAAACTCATATTGTAGGAAACAGTCAAAATGTTTCCTACAACTATAAAAAGTATGATTGAAGAAAGGTAATTAATTATTTTGTAAACTATTAGTAAATATATGTTTTCAATAACAAGGTTGAATGTTTAAAAATTACTTTTCATTTCATTATTTTTATTTCTTAATGAATTTTTGTTTATCACAGAATTTAAAAAAAATCATAAGTATTAAAAAATAGAATAGAATAATAGAAAAATAATAACTAATTCAGTATTAGAAATTAGAAGTAACATATATTTTTTTTTTCTAAACAAACGTATTTAATTTGGTAATAGATTAAACATCAAAAAATATATTTTTTACTTTAACTATAATGTTGGTAGCTATATTTAACTTGAAATAAAAACATAGGATATTTATAAATTAATTAATTCAATGGAGGTCCCATGCTTTTATTTCCAATTAAATATAAAAACCAAATTGAAGTTTAAAAAAAACAACATTTTTTTGGTTTTTAGTGCATTAAATTAAATAAAAGCATTTTTATAAAATAGTATACTTTTTCTTATTTTTTAGTATTCAAATATTTTGCAATTTTTGTAATTATTCATATTAATATTTAAAAACTGGGATTCTAAAACAGCTTCATATTTTCATATTTTCAGTATTTGAAATAAAATTCACATGCATTAGAAATAGTTTATAATATTTTTGCATTTATGTATGCAACATTTTTAAAATTAAAAAAAAACAAACGGTTTTAGTAAATAATCAAAATAAAGTCTTTGTGAAAAGATAGAATGAATCCATCTATTTTTTTGACCCAAACATTTATGTATGGGCAAATCCTAAGCATTTGGAAATGAGAGCTTGAATAAGCGATCACTTTAAATTACTTTTACTATGTCTGAATGAATGACACTTGCAGAAATTTTCTAGAATTTACAATAGACATTCTTATTTGAAATTAAACATATGTAAATAAGATATTTATTTTTATATAGCGCTATGTTTATAAACTGTAATATTAATAATCAGCAATTAAGCTAATGCACATGGCTTCGCGGATTTTTTTTTTTTTAACTAAAGAAATAACTTTCTATTTTAATTAACTATAAATGATTTTCAGTGAATTAGTCACGAAAAATTCAATGAAAATATTTTTTTTTAAATCATCTATTGCACATCACAAAACTTACAAACCTCTATCAGGGTATTAATAATTTTTATTAATTACTCATTAGATCAGCGATTATACAATAATGAAAAATATTTCCGTAGTATAATTTTCATTACACCCCTCTCGGGGTATTTTGAAATTTATACCATTCATAATGTTAGGCTGTACAACCCTCTGGACAGCCCTAAAATATTGCAGTACTATTAATATTTAACATATGTCTGAGAAGTACGTTAAAAATTAATTACAAGATTTGATCTAAACAAACAAGTATAATTTCTAAGTTAAATAAAAGTATTTTAAAAAATGAAGTTGTTATAAGTTGCAACTAAAATGTTGCATATTTTGAAGTCAGTGATTCTAAACATTGAATTTATTATATATTTTATTTAAATAATGTTTTCCCATAATATAATGTTATTAAATTATATACATTTTTTTTATTATTTAGAATTAAAATATACAATGAATTTGTAAAATAACAGTTATTCAAATTAAATCTTATATACGTAAATAGTATAGTAATAATAAATTTTACATTCTTGGCAAACATGAAAGACTTGGAATAATAAATATTCAAATGCTGACCCTATTAATTCAATACCCCCTGGTATCAAATTCAATCTATTATATCTTAAAAATGAATTCACTTTCTTCTGCTTTTCAAGCTTTTATATGAGTCATAGATTAAAACAATTGTCAAATTAGTCAAGATGTTACTGCCATATAAATTTAAATATAAGACAATTTGAATAGTTTGTAATAACATCTCAATTAAAATGATATTTGTTCTTGTAGTCATCGTTTTAATTTACAACTAATAGAAGAGTTTGGAATGTGATCATTTTTCATTTGCAAAAAGATTTATTTTCATACTAAGAACTAGAGCATTAATATGTATAATATCAATAACAGAAATTTAAAAAATAGCCTAAGATATCTTAAAAGCCTTTTTTCCTATATCGGAGATAAAGTTTTGATAATTTTTTTTTTTTTTGGTACTTATGTATAATCTCTGGAAGCTTACCAGGCTTTTTTTTTTTTAATTATCCATTTTCAGGGGCGTCCGAGTATTTGTTTACGTTCTTTCTCAAAAATATTTTACCAATCATGTGTCAAGTTTAAAAAATATTAATAAATCTATTATAAATTCCTGTTAAGTTTACAAAATAGTAATAAATCTATTATAAATTTCATTCACAACATTTAATTAATTCTTTTTTCTGAATACATATTGATAATTTTTTTTTTTAACAGAGTATATGCGAAAACTGGTTTATAAATATTTACTGAACATATATTACTTGTTAAGTTTTAAAAATATTAAGAAATCGATTCTAAATTTCTGTTAATTTTCAAAATTATTACTAAAGCTCTTATATATTCGATTCATAAGATTTATTTAATTTTTTCTTTCTTATAGCTACTAATAACGTTTTTGTTTTTTTTAAAGGTTAATGTTAGTTAGATTGTAGTTGAATATTTTTATAATTATTAATACTATTTGGATCATTTTGCCGAAAAAGTGGGATCTTTCAATGACAGAGGAACAGGCAGTAGATTATTTCCAAAATTACAGAATTACAAACCATCAAGGAAGAATACTTCCACAGCAGTGTTATTTTCGATGACTTTACACACACACACACACACACAGAGTGAATAAGATTGTGCTAGGGCTTTAAAGTATTATAGATTTACTGCAGTTATAGTAAATTTGTTGAATTTTTATATAATGTTAAAAAAAATAAAAGAAATATTAAATATGATAGCTTCTAATCAGTCATATTGTTTTCAAGATTTATTCAGAGCCCCTGAAACTTGAGAATTAAGAAAAAAATGCCTGACATGTTTTCAATGAAGAGTTTATATGTAGGTATCTTTTTATTTAAACAAAAGAACAATTAGATACCTTTTTGATGTACAATAATGGATGGTAAATTGGTCTGATTATGAAGCCAAACTACCTAAATACTTATATGCCTAATTGAAATTTGAAAACCATTTTATGATTCATACCTTCAAATTTAAACCCAGATTGTGAGTGTAGCAAGTAGATATATTACCAGTACATCATAATGTTTTTCCATTACTATACATAATCAATTTCTAACAAATATATTATATTTTGGTTAAATAATGAGTTAATAATGATGCTTAAAATGCATTCACTCATCATCATCAACATTGTCAACCATTTATCAATTCACTGCAAGATTAAGATCTCTCCAAATTCAATCCATCTTCTCTGATTTTTAGCCTTTCTTCTCCACATCACTCATGCACACTTCCTTATTTCATCCATCCATCTTACATGATCTCTTTCTGAGTCCTTTACAATCTTTTGGAATCTAGTTTAAGATTTCAACTGTTCATCTATCATAATATCATTTAGAAATATGTCTATCCCAACTTGACTTCAGTCTCTTAATTCTTTCAATTGTTCTATTTCTGTTGTGTATTTTGTTTCCGATCTCTTCTTATTACTCCTGTAATGCATCTCTTCATATTTCGAGTGGTATGAAGTCTCTGTATTGATTTTCTGTTAAGTGTCCAAGTTTTAGATTCATAAGTAAGAACTGGTAAAAAAAAACATTTATTAAAAACCTTCCTTTTAAAACACATAGATATATTTTCTTTTAATATTAAGTTATTTCTACCAAAAGCACTCCAACCAGGTTTAATTCTATGATTAATTTCATCCATTATGTTTCCATCTGTAGTAATAATCTGACCAAGATATTTGTAGTTGTTAGCTTCTTCTATTTCAACATTATCAATCTTTATTTTCATCTTTTGAGAAAATCCATTGAACATTATTTTAGTCTTTTTAACAACCACCTAAAAATCCTACTTTCTTACTTTCATTGGATAATTCTTGCAATATTTCATGAAGCTCTGAAGCATTATTTGGAAAAACAAAATGACTTAAATATTTGTTGCTGTTGCATTTTTATAAATATTCTTTAGAATATGACAATATCCTGGGTCTACACCTTGACAATCTAATGCTTTAATCACTAAAGAAATGCTTATAGATCAAATGCCTTTTCATATTCTACAAATGCAAAGCATAATGGAAACTTATATTCATTGGTTCTTTCTATAACTTCTCTCAATACTTGGATATGATCTATTGTACTAAAACCATTTTTAAATCCAATTTGTTCTCTTGGTTGGTTGAAATTCAATGTTCTCTATAGACGAGTGGTAATTATCCTGGTAAAAAATTTGTATAAAACTGATAAAAGATTGATGTCTGTAATTTCTAATATTTTTATCACCTTTTTTAAATATTAATATTAATACTGCATTCTTCAAATCATCTGGTACATCTTTATTATTTAGACATTTGGTATATAACTTTGCCAAAAAAAATCTATTTCTTCACCTGCTTCTTTTAATATATCAATTATAATTCCATCATTATCTGGAACTTTTCCTTTCTTCATAAATTTAGTTGCTTATCTCATTTCTTCAATTAAAATTCTGGGCAATTTAGAAGATATAATAGATGTAGGATGTACTTGTTCTTTATTACTATATATTTATTGATAGAACTCTAGCTATTTCATGATATCATCTCTCTTTATAGTAAAAGTTCTATCTTTTTATCTTATTGCAAATATAAGTTTCCTACCAATATCAAAATATTGCTTTACACTCTTGAGACTTTTTATTCGCTTCTATAGATTTCTTTGCTAGTTCACAATTATACTTTCTTATATCATTATCAAGTCTTTTTTGGACAATTTTACACAATTTGAAATATCATTTTTATATATCTTCATATTTTTTCTTTTCTTTATAAATTCTTTAGTCTCACTAGAAATTGTATTAGTCAATTGTTGCTTTTTTCTACTAGCTGTCTTTGTTGCAGTTTTTTAGTTATTTTCCTATTTATTTCTCTCAAATCTGAATCATGTTCAAAATCTGCTAATATTTGAAAACGATTTGCAAGTTTCTTATTTAAATTCATTAGAATGTTTCTGAAAATTAGAAATATCGATTGTGAACGTTGTTTTTCTTAGTAAATTTTGTCTCTCTAGTTTTGCATTAACATGTATCTCACATTTAACTAATCTATGACCACTTCCTATGTTGAATTTATTAAGAACATTACAATCTTAAAATACATATTTTCTGACAGTCAAAATATAATCCTATTCTGCTGTACTTACATTTGGATGCTTACATGTCAATTTCCGTTTAACGTTTTTCTCAAAAAAAGAATTCAAAATATAAAGGTTTTTTTTCTGCAACCTCCACAAGTCTATGTCCTCTCTCATTTCTATCACCATAAACAAATTTACTTACAGCATTTTTATCTTTCAATTATTTACCAATTCTAGCATTAATATCTCCCATAACAATTTTAAAATGTTGTTTGGTCTGATTAAAAACCTTTTGTATATCATATACAAACTCTCTACTACTTTATTACTATGACAACTTATTAAGGCATCAATTTAAATTATCTACGTTTGGTATATGCTATTAAATTGAATAACTAATCTTGCCACACTGTCCGATACAATATCAATCTCCACAATGTACTTTTTCCACTTTTTTTTCATAATGAATTCTATTCTACTTGTGCTTCCAATATTTGTATCTTTGTAATACAATACATGTCCACATTTTAAATCAATTGTCTCTTCCCCTTTTCCGACTTCACAAAATTCAATAATGTCTCATATGAGATAGTTCTTCTTTCAATTCTTGCAATCTTATTTCACTTGAAAGTGTTCTTCAGTTGTATATACCTAAATAAAACGTTGTCATCAAATGGCATCCTGGGTATGAAATCAGGGGATTCTTAGCACCCACCACCTTTGACCATTGCCTTATCTGGTGACTTCACAGCCCCCTGGAAATAAGAACTATGATTTATTTTGTTATGATTTTAAATATCTATTAAGAATTTTTTAATTTATACACATTCATTCTGTTTTCAGAAAACTCAGTTGATCACGTGACTGAGAAAAACTAGGGTATTTTTTGATCTTAAACTCAGAGTAAATTCCCTACACTGGCTAATGCACATTGGTGAGAAGCCCATCCATGTTCGTATACTATATGAATAATCACTTAGTAATATCAGCTGCTAAGTTCCTTTAAGGCCTCCAAAAGGAATCAAAGGATCTACTTTCAGTTAACAGCAAACTCTTTTATTGAGCTACTTTGGTTTATAAATATAAATCACATGAAAGAAAATGGCACTTATCAACACTAAGAATCTTCAGTCTGTAGTCAAAACGATTTATATATATACATAAAATTACTTTCCGCAGCAAATTGAAGATTCTTTTTGGTTCATTAGTCAAAACGAAAATTATATATAGTAACTTAATATCAAATATTTACTTAACCAATCAAAAGATTTTAATAATGATATATTTAACCATAGCACAAATAAATGCTAGTAAGCATATATTAAAAAATGATTGCTACATTGATAATGATTTCATATTTTGCAGTCTTATGGTACAATGATTAGCACAACAACTTTTACAATTATTATGTAGCTAACCCATAACAAACCCATCTAGTCCTCCAACTACTGACCATCCAATCGCTATTTAACTATTTTTAGCTAGAGGGTTATTCAAAAAATTCCATCAACTAACAATAGACTAATCTGTTGATTAACATTTTTTTATTTGCTTTCCTCTATGGAGTAAGGCTGGAAAGGGTTTAGTGTATAATGCATTATTTAGAGCTATTTATTTTTATATGCATACATTTTAAGCTAATTTTGAAGTATATGAATTTATAAAATGAATTCTGTTGTTTGATATTGGTGCGAATAGCACTAACAAATTTTTAAAATTTATATTCAGATGTTATGAGAGCAATCTTTCCGAGATTTTTTTTCAAAATAGGTATGTTGTTTTCAAAAATTTATCTATAATATAAATATTTTTCTCACACATAATTAAACTCAAATTTATCCCAAACAACTTCACTAAATATGTCCAATTCATTGTCAGTGAAATGCTCTTACAAATGTAAAAGGATGCGCAGAACATATTAAATGACCTTTTAAACTTGTCATCATCGTATTTTCAGACAGTCATGGGGAGTAGTATCTTTTATGTTATATTGATAGAAGATCCGCATTTCACTTTACATAATACATTTTTCTAATAACAGACATATATATTGTAGTTGAAGTAAAGAAGGGGTTCCCCTTTAAAGGGGTTCCCCTCTTTTCTTCCATAGCGTAAGCTTGTGGTTAAAACACCTATAGAGGTCCCTACTGTCGCATTTTATACGCATATTATCAAGGTTATAGCCTCAGTAAATATTACTAACAATAAGCATGTGATTTTTGCGAATTAAATTAGTCTGAGGGAATCATGAATATCTAATGATCTATCATGTTTATGGTAGAGCAACTAAACAATTTTTTTATTTTCAATTGACTAATTTATAATAGATATGGATAATGACCATAATGACCAGACTAGGTACACATAAAGGCAAGCTTTTATGCAGATCCAGCTATGTTTCCTGATCATTATCTTTTCCACATTAGTAATATTATTAAGATAAACAATCAACAAAATTATTAATAATAACAATAATTTTAATTAACATAATGAGAATAATATAACAAATCGTATTTACATTTAATGATTTGTATGGAGAGCACTCATGACAAAAAAATCTTTGTTTATTTCTAACAATTCATTAAAAAAAGGGTTTATATTTAATTATTCAATTACCTATTTATGTACCAGTGAACTCACATTTTTTTGACTTTTGAATATAAACATATCCTTAAGAATTCTCATATTTTCAACACCTGCAAGTAATGTTTAATATTTTGGTTTCTTGGGCTTTGTTTCAATAATAGTTGATTCTCATTAAGTTTTTTTCCATGATTGAGGATGTTGAAATTATGCAAATTTATAAATCCAGTCATAGAAGAATATTTCCATTGGATAACTAATTAAAGGGCATGTTTCCTTATATCAAATGTGGCGTATTTAATGTCTGGAAGCAATTGATAAACTGGCAGAATCAAAATTAATTTCTATAGCATTCTTTTATTTGCAGTTCCATAATAAACCACATTAATGGAGATTTTAGAGGGTGAGGCACTCTGAAGATTTTACCCCTGAAACTGCATTATCTCTAATTAAATAATCATTACATTTTTCTTGACTTCCAGTTTGTAGTTGCACAATGAAGAATATGATTCCCTCTTTTTTATTTAAAAGCAGATAGATGATCAGAGTTTTTCTTTTTCATTTTCAATTGGTTTCCATAGCAACTTGATATTATTTAATAGTTAATTTTATTTTACAATAAGGAATTGTAACACATTTTAAATTTTTACAATTATTATTATTTTATATTTATTCATAATTAATTTTATCCACATGACTTTTATATACCTTAGAATATATAATAAAAATGCATAAACATTTACCAAAAAGTTATGCATGTAATGTCATGGAGGTTACATTTGCCCCTTCTCCTTTTAAAAATAAACTAAATGTAACAAACATTATCCTTAGTCTATATATTTCCTAATTCTATTACACTTGGTATGCATATAATGTTTTTATAAATTCAATTAAAATTATTTATTGGACTTGATCATCCACCAACAATAGTCAAATAAACAAAGTAATCCCCCGCTGACAATGGGCATACCGTACAACATGAACACCAAGAGAACTATCTTAAGCACAAATATAATAACCAAACTAAATATAAAAGAACACCAATATGTTCAACTAAATCCTTCTTCCCTATGAGACTTAGAGGTTAATGCACAATACAATGTAATAATAAGACCTGGCTCATTCTTGAGATTTAGAGGCTGACAAATATAAAAATTATGTTTGACTCACTTTTGAGACTCATAAAAAAGTTACAAATATAAAATTACATCTAGCTCATTTTTGAAACTTAGAGGCTAAAAAATATAACATTATGCCTGGCTCATATTTAAGGCTTGGAAGCTGACAATTGTAAATACAAAATGATTGGGAATTCTGAAATATCATGAAAACATGGCAACCTCAAAGCAATGAAAAATTCTCCATCCATCACCAGTATAGAAAGCAATATTATCAACCATCATATAGTTGTCATTTTGTGAGTCTCAATTTATCTATTTTTATAATCTGTACTACATAATTATTTGTCCATTTTTCTATATCATGTATTCTTTTAACAAGTCCAGGGTCATCAACTTAGAGGCCATTCTTATTCATAGAAGGATTAAACTTTGCCTTTTTCTAAATATTTTTTATTATTATGCAGGTCCTCACTTGGAATAACCTGAAGAATCTTTTTATTTACCACATGGTAACTTGACTTATTTGTAAAAAAAAATGAATTTTTTATTTTTAGTTTTTGAGTTCTATTTCTTTTGCTCTCACATAATGAGTTTATGAACTTAATAATTTAGTAGACAATCTACCTAGCTTAATTACTTGCTTTAATTCTGGCTTCCTCTTCTCTGGTTTTCTACTTTAACCTTTGTGGTTTCCTGGGACTTTTCCTTTTATGTTTCAAGGAAGAACTTTATTGATGATCAAATGGTTACATTTGCTATAAGCTACTCCATATACATATGTTTGCATTGCTAGTGAAAGGAATAAGTTAAGATACATATAACATATTTTTAAGATTATAAATTGGGATGGAGGATAGTAGTTTACATATTTATTTGCTAATTTATCTTTGGATATATTTTATACAATTACTTTTGAGGTGGGTGCAGACTCTACCAAGCAAAACCCTTCTGTATTTAATTCTATTAAAATAAATTTTCTAGATCATCTATTTCTATCATATTTAAGTAACTTAATTCATTTTCAGAATTAGTGATTTCTTCACCTTCAGCTTTATTAGGTGTGCTTTTAGATACATGGTCAACTGTAATGGAAATATCACTATCCAAGGTTTCTGTGTCAACTCTAAAGTCATTTACACTATCAATATCATGATCATCATTAACTTATGCACTCTGGCATTTATCATTAATTTTATCTGCTGTATATATCTTAGTTATAATATCTATCTCTTATTATTCTGAAATTATATCACAATTAGCTTTATCTGTTCTTATCTACCACATCTTCTTTATTATTTTGAACTTTAAGATTTCAGTAATCTTAATTTCCAACCTTACAAAGTGACCTTAGTAATTTTATCATTTTTTTTGTTTGCTTTTGTCTGACTCTCAATTTGCTCTTTAAAACCTTCATTTTGTTCTTCCATCTGTATTTTAAAGTCTTCCATTTGTTATTCCATTTAGCTTTTTAGTACTTCAATTTGGGATTACAATTTTTACTTTGTTTTTCAATTTTATCTTTCAATTCTGTGAATGTGTTTATAGTCATATTCATAAACTCACTATTATGAGTCTCAGTTTCACTTCCCTGAACTTCCATTTTTGTTTTAGTTCAGGTAATCATATATAAAAAATTATAATAAAATTAGCTACTAACTTTTCTGTAACAATTCAAAAACATATATATTTTATTTTATTTGTTTAATTAGAATTTTAACATTTTTTGAACCATTGCAATTAGAAATTAATTTTATAGTTGGCCAGTCTATTAATGGTACTAAGTGGCAGAGCATTGATGATGATCAGAATATTTCAGTATCTCAGCATTATATAATTTGCACCAATTTGGCAGTGGCTAGATAGTTAGCCTGTCTATAATGGACCCCTTTCAAATCATGTTACAGGGTTGACTGTTGATTTTATTTTTTGGATTGTTCATGATGATGAATGATTTTTTTACTTTTCCATAATGCTGGAGATGTAACTAATAATTAGTTTTTTATTTTCTGATATCTCATGTTCACTATATTCATTGCATATTTAAATTTTTATTAGTAAGTGGAGTTGATGAAGATGAGTGCCACCCCAGATTCACACCCGAGTTCTTACTGATATTATATATATACAGGAAATAAACTACCCTCCATACAGCTATAAATTAATAGCACTCTAAATGTTAAATAAAGGATCAAGAATAAAATGAATCCGATTCATTCTATTCTAGACTCTTTATTCAACATTTAGACTGCTATTAGTTTATAGCATGAAGGAGAGTGATTTATTTCTTTATTTACATATATACTTTGAGCTATGTTTACTTCAATGTTTACATATATATAAAGAATAAAAAATTAGATTAAGTTTTGCGATAATTATATAAACCGGTCCATGACCACAAATATGTATATATCACATATTAGACCTTTAGTATGTTTATTTGACATCTTGAGATGCTGCTTCTAATGTTTCCTAAAACGAACGTTATCTTTTGAAAGTTTTTAATATCTTGATTAATTGTAGTCCATTCTTGTTTTCTATCCTTAGCTTTAATCTGGTAATGAAAATAATTAATATTACATCTCTTATAAGTAGCTTTGAGATAATTTTTATAACAACTTTCCCGTGGAAACCTTGTTCAAATTCATCATAAAATACTTTTAGAAATTCTGTTATTATTCACTCACTTTCAAATGCAATCATTTGTAAACCACAAAATCTGTTGATTGCTTCGGTAATAAATAGATTAAACGTACTACGTATTTAATTTTGAAAAATATAATTTAGATGATAATTGTCTTAAAAGGCAAAAGAAATATTCTCAACATTAATTCACTTTACACTCTCTATTCTGAGTTATTGGCTCAGTACAGGATCAGATTTCTAACGAGTAAAAGTTTCAACATTAATTATCTAATTTAATACACTGTACAGGCTTACCCGCACCTGCACCTATATACTGTAATATATGGGATTTGAACTCAGACTTTCACACGACTCTCAACTCTCCATGCCATCTCATATTGCTGATCCATCTGATCACACACATGTTGAAAAGATAAATAATCATCAATATACGTATTTCATGCTAAATCAACAACCCGATTGCTATCTCCACATATATATACAATCAGTGTTCAGATTTCTATTAAGATAGCCAATCTTCATATTGTAATGGACAGACTTCAAACTACTCCAACCCACAACTCTTCAGACATCCATTTCATTGAAAATCTTGTGCTGGAACGTTCAAAGCTCATGTTAGTGTCAAGTTCTGAGTAGTTAGTTCAATACAGTGTTATATTTCTAATAAAAAAATTCCAAGATCAGCTTTACATCTACTGGCCTAAATAATCGGATCAAGCAAGATTAAATTTCTAAGAGCAAAAGTTTTATATTTAATTATCATTTTACACTTTGTAATTTTCACGGTCAATTCCAATAGAGAAAAATACAAAAAGAGCGACAGAGAAATACAACTATTTGTATGCTCTACTTTGAACTTAGTATTTATAAACATTCCTCACGATAAAATTATTATACACTCTTGTTTAAACGAATTCATATCTGTTTGCAAAACTTATAATTTAAAAATTGTTTATATATATTAAAAAATAATATTCTGTGAATATAAGTTGTGTTTATTAATTTTCTGTGAATATAGGTTGTGTTTATTAATTTAAAAACTTAAAAAAAACACAGCTCTTAAAATATGTGCTTATGATCATATATTACCAGGCAAATAGCAAGACTTGCACACTAAATCAAAATTATTATTTTTAAACTTTGTCTCTTACTCTACTACTTAAATACTCAATAGATACCCCCTTTTTAAAATTATCAATTGACTGCATTCTTTTATCCCTTTTTTAACTAATTAAATTCCAACATATCTTTCATAATACTAGTCTGAAGAAAATGCACAATCCAGGTCTAATTTTTTTTTACAATTTTCTAATAAATAATCCTACTTTACTTAGTCTTTTCAACATTACTACATTGCTAATCCTATAGTAGCAACTTATCTTTTCCATGCTCCAAATCTTCATCTCTATTATCTCAATTTCTTCCTTTCCTAATTGTTGTTATCTTAGTTCCATGATAAGCCATACTTTAAATAAACCCAATTAATTTATCTCACTCAGTTTAATTTTAATATGTAGCAAATTAACATTTTAACCATACAAGATAGTCTCCTTTTATTACTATCTTTCATCAGCAAATGAATAGCCTTTAAACATTTAAAAACACTAACACTGTTCTCTAATCTTCTGTCCAATGCTTATTCATTTTCTATCATCATCTATTTTCATTGCTTTGCTTTTATTTATATTTATTTTTAGCTTAAATATTCTACATGCTACCTCAATCCTACATAATATTTTAAACTTTTTCTCATCATACATCTTTAGTAAATCTTTTATATTTTTATACTATCAATGACAATTCTATTTTTAACAATACCACATTCAAATCAACATTTATGCAAATATATGTTTAAAAATTAGAAGATAAACAACATTTGTTTTATTTTTCTTCTTATATCATATACTATTTAAGTATAGTGTTCCCTAGACAACAAACTGTTGATATTCTATTGGTTTATTTAAGCATAAGAACTATGTGTTATGATTTATATATTTATTTTATAAACAAAACTAATCTCATTCTGATTTATATATTAAATCCTAATAAATGTCTCTTCATTAATCTTTCATCCCCCCCCCCCCAAATATATAATAAATTAAACCACCTCATTATATCCATCTTCAGTGCTCATTATTTGAGTTCAAACCCAGTGTTATTAAAATTTTAAACTTTTATCAGATTTCAATCAGACTTTTAAAAAAATTTTCAAATGGCCAGTTTAGAGGCAACATAGTTAACCATCCAATATTGATCAGTAAATGGTTATATTATTATTGTTATCTAAAGAGTAAAACAAGAGTGAAATCCAAACTAATTTCTCACTACCCAGCAATTAAAAAACCTAGTGAATACAGAATTTTTATTCATTATTCTTCTTTTGGAGAGACCTTTGACTTATAGTGAATTACTTTAACAGTTAGCTTATTTTTATATGAATATCAATACTAGATCTCAGTATTTTAATATCTATTTTTGTCTACCTTTTTTTGATTTAACTTCATATTCAAATAGAGACATGTCTATACAAACAAATATATGTGTATAGTTTGTTTCTGCAGATAGATACATTGATAATTTTAATAATAGAGTAAAAGTAATAAATAATTCAATGACTACATGAACAAAGTCTAGCCATTCTTTTCTTGTTTCTCATAATGAAGTAAAATTTACGAAGGTGTATTCCAATGCTTCTATTCTTCCATCCAACTATCTCCTAATTTTATGCTCTTATTTTCCTTTTTCTTCAGTGTTATCATGCATCAAATTTTCCCCATTTAATTACCGCCCATGACAAATTTCATCTTAGTAGTTCGATTTTTTTTGTAAATAATATTCAGAGGATTATAAAAAAAAATTTTCAGCACTACAATTCAAATAGCATATGTTTTGTTTTTTCATTTATATGCAAAGTCCAACTTTTCTAACCATACAATAGCATTGAAATTATTAGTACATGGACAATTTTAACTTGTATTGATAGAGGTCATTCAATATTAAAGTTATGTGCAATTTTGCTCATTGTAAATTGCATGGACAACTTTTTTGTTAAAATAAAAATATTAATTATTTATTAAAGATTCGAAATTATAATGATATATATATACAGTATATCAGATTGTAATTTTTATATACTGAGACTTGCTAACTAATAGTATTTCAATAAAATTAAGAATAACAATTTAAAAAAGAACGTTTGTGGTGTCAGTCCAATTTGTTTACCATATTTTCTCTAGAGAAGATTAGAAATTTTTTTAGTTATTTCTCATTGTTTTTTATCTTTTTTTTTCTTTTTAACAAATAAAAATTATAACCTTTTTAAATAACAATTAACTACTTTTTTATCTCGTTTTCTGATATCTTCTAAAATTATAAATAGAATTTTTTTAATTCTTAATACATTCTCACTCCAGTCCATTTCCATTTTTAATTTCCTCAATAAATAATCTTTTTTTTTTTTTTCGCTTTTTAATATGACTTTATTTATAAATATATTATTCAATTTCTTCACTTTCTTTCATTCTTACATTGTTAAAATCTCTAATCTAATACTGGGTTCTTTTTCTAAACACACATTTAGCTAATACAATACTTACTCTAATTTTGGGTCACATCTCCAATGTAAAATAATTTCCACTACAACTTTGCACTACATTTGAAAATAACAGGTTACTCGAAAATTAAAGTAGCTTTAGTTTTTAATGCTATTTAAAACATGATAAGATATGATCATTAAATGTTTTAACATTTGATTATTCACCTTTGGTAACATTTATATGTATTGTTATTGTTATTATTACTATAAATGCTTTGTATTTCTTATTTATCTTCCTTCTGACATTTTAATTAATCTTTTTCTATCCATAAACAAATTTAGATGTGTAATTTTTCTCAAGCTCTATTTGACAAAATGTTTCTGTTAATTTCAGCATTTGAAAAATAAATGATCGCTAGATGATATATCTAAATCTTCAGATTAGTTTTCTGTCTATTGCTTCTTCAGATAAACATCTTCAAAGATTATTATAAATCTGACGCTTCTCACTGAAGATGGCTAATATACTGAAACTAGACTGAAGTTTGGATACCATACAAGGATATAATGATTTACTTTAAATAGTTTATAATATTGCCAACTTTGTATTATTTTACAAAGAAAAACTGATTAGCAATATATATATATTACTTGATGGTTATTCTTTTAATATATACTGTATATATATTTAATAATATTATTATTCCATGTCTGTATTTTTTCAAAGTAATATACATAATTATATAATTAAATATTTATAAATACAGTAATTAGATAATTAAAATTTTTATCCGCTTAGGCCTTCCCACAATTCTGTGATCTTAACATTTGCTGCCTGCCTGTTAATTAAGTCATGTTTGCATTTGTATATTAGCATAGCTTCCTTTATTTTCCTTTTATTGTTATTTTTTTCAATTTGTAATATTTTTACATTATTAAAATTGAAGTCAAAACCATAAATAGATGACTTATTTATTATGGTCATAAAAAACAGGTGCTGAAATATTATCTACTTTACAATTTTGTTTCGATTTCTGAACCCATTTTAATAACACCAAGTGCTCTTTAGTTCTTTTTTCCAACGTACATCTCAATTCACCTATATATCCACTATCACACCTATATATCCATTTATAAATGACACAGTTTTTATTTATAAATGAGGTTTTATCATTAGAGTTATTTATTAATTTATTTAATGTAGGAGGTGTATAAAATGCAATATCACATATAACTTTATAAATTTTCCTTATAAAATTTACTTGATTATTCAAAATATATGGTATTGATATTCATATTTTTTTATTAGCAGGAGAGTCAATATTATTATTAAAATTGTTATTCTTATATTTTGTATTAAAATCTCTAATAACATTATATATATGATTATAATTGTAGCCAACATTTAACAATTCATTCAAATATATTTCATTATTTTTGTCTTTATCTGATGAATATTTGCAAAGATTATTATTTCTAAATAAGAAGGACTTCAAACCTGCATATTTGCATAATAATATTAAGTAATGAGATTAAATAATATTATTTTAATTTTAAAACATTCTCTAAAAAATAATTAAATATATACAATACACAATTTTTTTAATAATATAACTATAATTTTTTTAATAATTAATTGTAGCTATCATCATCATCATCACTGTCAGACATTAGCATTTAAATGCAAAGGTCTTCACAATTCTTTTTCATCACAAGTCTTTTTTTCTGACAACAAGGCAGAAAAATAAAGAAGTTTGCAGTATGGTGAAAGAAAAGACTTGTGATAAATATATCTGTGAAATATTAAAAAGATATATGACCAAAAATAAAAAGTCAATGGTTTAAAAAGATGATGATGATAATAATTACATTAAACTATTGAAATATATAATTAATAATATTTTAAATAGCGGTATAAGATTAATTTAACTTTAAAAAAATGTAGTTAGGTTGATATTAGTTCATAATTTGGCCAATAAATAGTATTTTGATAGTTCCAGAATACAAAATGGAGAAGCTAAAATATTAATTATGTCAAACAAATATTAATTATTATTCATAAAAAATATATCAGTATGATTATAAATTATGGAAGAGCTCTAATATAAACAATTGTTTTTATGCTAAATTATACATAGAGAAATTTGGGCTTTATTGAAAAGAGTATCCTAAAATTTAATATCACTGAGGTGCCAAGTGAGGAAGGATTATCATATTCTAAATAGAATTATAATCTGATACTGTACTGGTAAAATTCGTTGATTATTTAGCTTAACATCTAAAATTAGCGTGAAGTACAGTTTAATATTTCATAAGTGTTAATTAGATTATTAAAATAAATGTTATGCTCTTGTTCCAAGATACTTAAGATTGGTCTACATAAGTGCATTTTGATTTGAAAATAAGATGATCATTCTTATTTTCTCAAAGTTTTATCTTGTAGTTGGAGTAAGAGTATCCTAATATTTAACATGTATAGCCCTGAAAGCGAGAAAGGATTACTACCTTCTAAATAGAATAAAAATGTATTAGGTTTTTTTATCATTTTATAAATCATTAATAGGTAATGTTTAATTTTAATTTGTCAGACATAAAAAAAAAATATGCAAATACTTGTAATCATTAACATTCTGTGTATATAGCAATTTGCAATTAAAACGATTTTTTCCCAAGTAATACTGTAAGTTTTTTTTTTTTAAAAAATACTTTTAACATAATTTTCATATATTATTCTTTTTATTTTTAATTTGTTAATTATATATTGAAATTTTCAATTGTATTAATCTTTTTAATCAAGTTCTCATTTTCTAGAAAAAGAAAATATAATATATAGATTTAAAGACTAAGCATTATATATATTATTAAGAGGAGAAAAGATTACATTATTTTAAAATGACACAAAAAAATTACTTTTAAAACAATTTTTTAAATCGTAGCAAAACTTTATAGGTAACTGAAGTTTGATGAGGCTTATAACATAATTTTATTAATACAGTAAAGTTATAAAAATGTAATAAAAATCACACAAACTTTTATTTACTGGTGTTTTTTTTTTTATTTACAAATTTTATGAATCTAATAAAAGATAAAAAAAATTATGTAAAGCAATTTAAAAGTATTATAATATGATGATAATTTCAGAAGTCTAGCTATGGCATAGATAGATTTAAACCTTAAATCACATTATTCTATAAATTATAAATTTATTAAACGCACACTGATTACGTAAGTAATATTTACCGAGGCTGTAACCTCGTGCATATGCGTGTAAAATGCGATAGTAGGGACCTCTACAGGTGTTTAACAACAAGCTTACGATAGAGGTCCCTACTATCGCATTTTACACGCATATGCTCGAGGTTACAGCCTCGGTAAATATTAATTATTCTATAAAGTAAATTTTAAGATTATATACATAGATTTTTAAATTAAACTAATACTTATTCTTAAAAATTCAAATATAAAGTTGTAGTCTATGAAAAAATATATTAAGGATTCCTACAATTCAATTTGATTCAAACGGGTCTTTTCTGTTAACTCAAGCACATATATTTCAATTACTTTATATCATTGTTAGTGTTTATTGTTTACATTACACAAATTGTAACTATTAATCATTTTTTAAGATTAAAAATTATTTTGTATAGACTTTAAATTTGAACTAGTTCAAATATTCTCTTTACACAGGTGAGTGGTAGCCACCATTTTCTAATTAATTACCTATTCTGCTCATGTACCACAATCATATATATCAAGCTAGGAATCATTCATGCCTTTGTTAGAAGTCATTAATATATTTTTTCTACTGAGCATTAATTTAGTTTCTTAAAAATTTGTCGCCACACATAAATAAAAACGAACTACTAGTTAAATAGTGAAGTCTGACGTGTGACTATAAAAAGTATTGCAGATATATTTGAACTATTTTAGATCTAAAATCTATATCTAATGTTTTAAAAAATGTAATAATTTCTAACCTAATAAAAATGATTAAATTCATTTATATATTTTTGAAAAAAATGTGGCACTTTTGAAATAAATATGTGCATAGATATGAGTGTTCGTGTGTCGGTGCATAAATCGAAACTTGAAATGGAAAGTTTTTACAACTGGAACATCGTACGTTTGAAAAGATAAAAAAACAGAAAGGAATTACATATATGTAGACTCAAAATCAATTAGCATTACAAATTACAAAAGCAAATACAATTCTAACGTGAGTTTGTTTTCATCTCAACTATTACTGGATCATAATATATATATATATATAGAGAGAGAGAGAGAAAGAAAATGCTCTTGGGAAGATATTTGTTTGCTATAATAGCAGGGGCCAACTCTTCTCATCTAAGTGCTTTGTTTTTAAATGTTTCAAAAATATAACAAAGCAAAGGTTATTGATCTATTTAAATGGGGTTGTTTTTAAAATATATATATATATATATTTAGAACACATTTTTTATTGTACAATATGCAATAACATAATTTTTAATTTACTTTAAACAGGAATGGCATTTGCATTCCGTCAGTAAACTAAAATGATACATCATTCCAGTTTGCGTTGATTTCTTTTGAATTCTGATATGTGCACATGTAAATGTAATTATTTATTGAGGAAATATTACAGTACTAAGAAATATGTAACACTCAGAGTAACACATTCTGATCACTGGCTCTATTATTGCGATGCCGTTTAGTATCAAAGTTCAATTATACTTACATACAAAAAATGAGTCCATTTCCATCTGTATTCCAAGATTTTATATATATAACTAATTAAAATAATAGTAAACATAAGAGAAAATTTCAAATCAGCTTAATGTTTTTTTTTATCTTCACTGGAATCACTTTAAATTAACTCATTTTGTAAGTTAAAATTTAAGCCAATTAAAATAAAGCTGTTATAGCATCTTGGCTCATATAAAACTTATTCTTGTAGCTACCATTGTTCAATACAAACATTCATGTAAGAACTTGGAACATACACAGAAATAGATTCATTTTTCATTTGTAAACTAGACAAACTTTTATACTAGAAGGAGATTATTACATAGCAATTCTCTGAGATTACCGTTCTAAGTATTAAATGTAACAATATGTATATTTATAGTTACAAATATATATATATATAATAAATAAGGAGTAAATTATAGTGCACCTAGTGCCCATCTAAAATTTAATATCATTAATCACTATCTAATATAAAAATGTGATCTTTCATTCATTTTACATGTTTCAATTACTATCTAGTCTCATCAATTATTCTAGAAATCTAAATTTTAAAAATTGATATATTTTACAGTCATAAAAGTAAGACTTAGTAATATTGATAAAAACAATTTTAATTCAAGCTAAAGTTGAAAAAATTGTTATATTTAAAATTTATTTTGCATTTTTTATGAGGCTAACATAATTTTTTTTTACAAAGGGGCTTATTCAATATTCAATAATGGATAACTTCTACACAAAAAGAAACTTATTTTTAAAACAGATTTTAAATATTATATAGTAGTATACAGTAATAAAAGTCTAGCGAAAATTACGATTTATAAAATCTGATAAGAAGAATATAAAATGTACTCACGGTGGAAAATATTTTATATTTAATAAAGAATTATGATTATTATTAATAACTTTTATGAAGGCAAATTTAAAAGCAATGTTAGATTTAGAAAAAAATATTTAAAAAGCAATTGCAATACTTTGGTAAAATTTTCAAACATTACGTTTTCTTGCTAAATTCAGTAATTACCAGAGCGTATTTAAATCAGTTTATCTCTCCGATTATATTTCATAACCTAGGCCATTATTATATGTAATATAAAAAACTCTACAACAGAGTTTATAATTTAGTATTTTAATAAACCTATGTGTGATTCGAACTCAGACTTTCACACGACCCTCAACTCTCCATGCCATCTCATATTGCTGACCCATCTCTGAGTTCGAATCCCATATACATTATATATATATATATATATGTGTGTGTGTGTGTGTGTGCAGGTTTAAGCCTGTATAGGGTATTAATTTAGTAAATATAGTATATTTTAATGCAATAGTATCAATCATATTCATAGTTATTAAAATTATAACTACTTTCTTAAGAATGATATTAACATGTTGAAGTATATTAGGTTTGCTACAAAGTCATTTATACATATATTAATTCTAATATGATGATTTCATACCGTTCTTTTTGAGAGATTTCGCTTAGTAAATAAAATAGCTAAATAGCTGACATTTCAGTTCAAAAACAAGAACTTTCCTTAGATCTTCATTCTCAAATCACAAGAATGTGTGTGAGATTTAAAATCGTTATTTTTTTCTTCTATTATTTTCTTCTAATACTGAAATTCTATTGGTTGACAAGTTTTAAAAAATATTTTATCCTCCAGTAGCTTTTTCCAAATACTGTTTTTACTTTCTTCAATTCACATTTTTCATTTATGCTCTTGGATCTTTTAAAAATCTCTATAACTTCATTAGCAGTCTTTAGCCATGTTGTTCAATTTTTGCCAGAATGTTTTATTAAAATTGATCTCATAGTTAGTTAATTTTATGTTCTTCTTTGCTTATATTTATTCTATGATTGGGCTGACCAATGTATGAATGTAAACTAACACCGCATGGAATTTTATATAAACCATAACACTCCAAAGAAATTTTATTTTTAGAGAATGGAAATATTTCATTAATTTTTTTAAAAGTAGCATAAACCATGTGGATATTATTTTTTTAAGACATTATCAATTTTGTCAGTTACACCCTTTACATATGACAGAACTGCCTTAACATTTCTGAAGTATCAAAATATTTTTCTTATTATATGTAAAAGCCCTATTAATAATTCTGTGATTAAAAGCATTATCAAGAAGTACTTTTTAATAGTGTAGATATCCTGGTGAAAATGATTGTCATAAGAAAGTCTCTTCATTCTATCTAACAATGTCTTTGTCACTGAAAATAATTGTACTGGATGGTGATGAGACGAAAAATGTAGATACCTTCCAATTTATTTGCAAAAATCTATTGGATGATAAAATATTTTTAAAACTTCTCCACTAATAAAATTTGATTATGAGGAAGAAATAATAAAAAAAAAATAATGATTTTAAACCTCACACACATTCTTGTGATTTGAGAAAGAAGCTCTGAGGAAAGTATTTGTTATTATACTGAAACATCAGCTATTTAGCTTTTATATATATATATATATATATATATATATATATTTAAATTTTATATATATATATATATATATATATATATATATATTTAAATACATGTATAATATGTATACTAAACTTAATGTAATGAATAGGAGTTGAATTCAGACTTTCAAACTCCCATAGCTATACACTCCATATTATACAACTGATATGCATAGGCACAAACATATGAAAAAGATATTGGAGATCATTTACCTTTTTCACATGTATATGGTCAAGTGTATCAGTTGTATAAGATGGATTGGATAACTATGGGGAGATTGAAAGTCTGAGTTAGTCTGGCAGAAAGAGACTTCATCAACAGTACCAAATTCTTGTCCATACATGTCTCCATAAAAAATAATAATAATAAAAAGTTTTACTGCTCAGAAATTTATAAGAAATCTGGGTCATGATCCCAGGACCTTAGACCCCAAAGTCTGTCATTTTACCAATGCCCCAAAATTATGCTGAGTGAAACAGTTAATATGCATGCTGTGATTTAATAATTCATATATTAATCTTTAACAAAATTTAAAATTTGCATCTGGGCTAAAAAATTAAATAATAATTTATAGCCTGAAAAAAATGTAATAGCTTGAAAAAATTAATATTGTTTAACATATTTATTCACGACAATATCACCGAAAATGAATGCATTCAAGTATTATCACATGTATAAATTGACTTGTACTAGTAAAGGTATTATAAGAAGGATTTTCATAGATAAAAAAATGACATTAAAAATGTTTTGGCAAATACTGTACATTAGTCTTCCACATTGAGATATTTCAGACTTATGATTAATAGTATCGTATTTAAAATCTCGAAAAGAATCGTGTTGTTTAAAGTTCTCAAAAAGATCAGTAACTACAGTTACATAAAGTTTTCTTATAGAACTACACAGCTGACATTTCAATGATCCTTATCAAGGATATAATGTTCTGAAATATAGTTTGACTCAAGTAACATTAAGGTTGAGTGTGAATTAAAACTTTTCATCAACTATTTTATGGAGGAGTTAACTAATGTTGGGGGAAATTTATTATATCTCTGGATCAGGACCTTTTGAGAGCAACAGGGTTTTTTTATTACTGATCACTGAAATTTATCAAGCTGGAGTAATGATACGATTTCCCCCCAAAAAATTTAAATTTTACATATATATATATTCAATTTTTTTTTTTGTTTTTATCAGTGCGTATCGTCTCTCCACCTTAGCTCAATCCTATTGCAACATTCATCAGCCCAGAAGTCAAATCAGCTTTTCTCATTATGGATACATTTCGAAACATCCATTTCAAATGTTGCATCAAACAATACTACTGACAAATTCTTCCACTCGGTTTGCAAACATGATTTGATTACAAAAAAAAAAAAGTATTAAATTGGATTTTATTTTGCATATTTTATAAATTATAATAATTCAAACTAAAGACAATAAAAAGTTGCAATTTATTTTCTTTGGCCGATGATAATTTTTAAAAGCATTTTAAAATCTGAATAAGGTAATGAAATACACTTTTTAATTAAATTGTTCTTATAAGCATCAACTAATATGTAAATAAATTTGTGTGAATTGTTGCCAGGAAGTCATGTGATGTTTAATTAAGCATCTCAATTGGCAGGTTGAACAAATAGTCCCAGTCGTTTGACTGAACTGAGATTTTTTTCCCCGACTCAGTTAAGAATCTATCCAATAATCTTTGGCTTTCAAACCTGAAGATTTTACTCTGTGCTGGCCCCCATAGGCCATCAGTAAAATATTTCTACTTTTACACGTAACAATGTTTTATATATAAAACATATTTACTGCGCATATATTTTTAATTAAATTGATTCCTTCCTTTCTTTCTTTTCTCTGCTACTGTTAAATGATTTATCTTCTAAGGTACTTCTTCTAGAAAGTTTCCTTTTTTTCTTTTCCAACTTCTGAAGTCGTTGATTGAGCCTCAGTTGTGTGCTATTATATTCTGCCATCAGATGCGCAAAACGTGTCTGCAGATTATCCAAATCAGACAACAGTCGCTCAACTTTTTTCTCCATAAGTTGCCTTTTGGCTTCATCTCTTCTTGCCGCTTCTTCATCTAACAGACCATCTTTAATTAAAATTTGTTTGGCACGAGCAATGAGAGCTTTCTTTGCTTCAGGGTATTCTCCTAATGCGTCCCATAAATCTCTTTTAGATAAACAAAACAAATCAGAATATCCATTACTCCTGACATTAGCAGTTCTTCTATTTCCTGTTTTTTGACCGGTAATGTTTAAAAGACTTAATTCTCCAAAAACTGTTCCAACACCAAGGGTAGCAAATATAGAGTGTCCATCATCAGCAACTACACTGAGTTGCCCACGCTTTACAATATACATTTCTTTTCCAATATCTCCTTTACGACAAATATAATCCCCTGGACTAAATATCTGAAGTTTCAGTTTAAGAACCAGCTCAACCAATAGTCCTGGTTCAGCGTCTTGAAAAATTGCAATCTTTTTTAAAGTGTCCATGTGGACGTGAATCGCAATCTCGGCTTTGAGTTTGTCAGGAAGCGTAGACAGCACACTTTCTTCATCTAAAGATTGTTTATTAACCCATAAATAATCAAACCACTTAATAACTCTTCTTTCCAGGTCATTGCTTAATTTTCTGAAGGTCATGTACTGTTTAACGCTATCCATACTGTTTTGAAATTTGGTTCTGCCTATGTCCATGCTTGTAATCATGCTCCCAATGTTTCCAACAATTGTGGCAAAAATTAAAACTCCGATTAAAAAATCAATCACTTGAAATAAATACTCTTCATTTTTATAAGGCTGTGGCAACTGACCAATAGTCGTAAGTATAAGTGTGGACCAGTAAAAACTATAGATATATTTATGCGTCAATGAATCATTATATCTAACATCGCTATTATTGTATACCCATCTGTCTGATCCGAGCCCGAGGAAAGTGCTAAATGCAAAATAGGCACATGCATTCCAGTGTATGATGATCAAAATATTCATGACGAGGCTTGCAATACGGAGAGCATTGGGGAAATTCGTTTGAGTCTCTGTTCGATCGATAAATTCGCTCATTCTATTATAACGAAGTATACGATTAATTCGAACAATAGGATAATTGATACCCTTCTTTAAATAAATTAAATCCGTAGGAAGGATACTTAATATGTCTATTGTAGAATGCCAATCGCTGCAGTAATTTTTTAAAAGTTTTTTGGTGTCGTGAATCAGTAATCCTTGTTCTAAACAACCTGAAAAAGATAAAAATATAAATATTAGATAAATATGGATTACGATTAATATAATAATTTTCCCTTAAAAAATAGGGGGTCAAAAACATAAAACTTTAATGTTTAGAAGGTTATATAATGGTTTAAACTGCTTTTTTAATAACTATTTTGGAAAAATAAATTATACAGTTTTTAAAATAATTATTTTAACTTAAATAAATATATGGGTCTAATTTATGATCATAAGTTAAGAGATTGGTAAATCATGGCAAAGTATCACTAATGATGAATGAGCATAAAGCTTGTTGTAAATTGAGATTTTGACTATGCTTAGTGCACTTGTCTCTTGCCCATAGCTTGTGATTAAAATCTGGGTGAAACTTCAAAAATTTTTTAGATACGTAAAAATTTATAAGAAAGCTTAGAATTTTTACACATTGCCAATTCGGAAAACAAAATATTTTATTTTCCATTGTCTAAGGGGTATTTGGCTCCTTACAGAGTAATATAAAAGAAAATTATGAAAATCCTCACCAACTGATTATTTCTTTACTGTTTTTCTATGGAAGAATGCTGAAGAGATCTTCCTCTGCAGTAGATACTATCTACATGCGTTTGTTATGTATGTGATGTTTAGAATTGTTTGACGGGAAATTTCTTCAAAAAATCATAATCAGTCATCTTTTATTCATGGAAATATTCGGATTAATATATATTAAATCACAGATTTTCAGGACTTAAGATAAAAATATTGAAAATATGAAAATTTATTTGTGGCTGCCTGGTTACATCGTCTGAGGTTTTAACTAATTTATTTGCTCAATATGTATATAATACTCTATATATAACTATATTCATCATTATCTTCATTATATTCAGCCATTAGTTCCTATCCACTACAGGATGAAAGCTTCTCCAAATTTAATCATGTTTTCATTAATTTATAACTTCTCTTCTTCATATCACTACAACTTCCTCATATCATTTATTTAACTTACATACAGTTTCCTTCTATATCTTTTACAATCCCTTGAAATCCAATTCAATACTTCAATCATCCACTTATAGTCATTTATACGGCAATATGTCCAACTTCATTTTAGTCTTTTAATTTTTGTTAACGATGCCAATAATACCTGTTTGTTGGTTTTTTTAAATATATATACCTATATATATTGCTTTCTATCCCTCTTTATTACTCCAATATCATGCATTCTATATTTCACAATGTCATCTGAAGCCTCTATATTTTTCTTTTACAACATGTCCAAATCTCAGGTCCATTTTAAAGCAATAATCAAACATAATTATTAAACATAGGCATATGTTTCTTTTAATATTAAGTTACTGCTACCCAAAATACCCTATTGATCTTTAATTCAATGATTAATTTCATCTGACCAAGATATTTGTGCTTGATGTCTTCTTCTAATCTATTTTTATCCATCTTTATTTTATTTTATTTTTTATTTTTAAATCAATAAACATTTAAGAATATATAGTATATGAAGTGGAAATAAAATAAAATTTAAAAATTGTAATAACAATTAGTGTTTAATGAATTCTATTAACTTTTTTTACAAAATTAATGAGGCTAAAGTTTAACAGATCGTTGTATATATTAAAGATCTCACACATGTTGACTATAATAAATATATAATGAAAGAATGCATAAAACGATTTAACTACAAGACTAAATTAAATATAGTAATAACAAACCATAAGATGTGCTTTGAAAATTTAAATTATAAACGAATACTCTCAATTCCAAACACAATATAAAGTCTTTTTGAAAAGATAGAATGAATCCATCTATCATTTCTTATCTAAATGTTTATGTATGGGCAAATCTTAAGCATTTGGAAATGAGAGCATGAGATATTAAATAATCACTTTAAATTACTTTTACTATGCTTGAATAAATAATGCTTGTGACAATCTTTACACTTTATTACATACATTATTCTTATTTTGAAATTAAACATATATAATGAAATAATATTTTATATAGTGCTATGTTTTTATAAACAGTAATAATAATCAGCTATTAAACTAATGCACAAGCACTATGAAGAATTAAATTATAAATGAATACTCTCAATTCCAAACACAAGATAGTCTTTTTGAAATTCAATCACTTAATAATGTTATTAATAATTTGAAAGATATGGTAAGTTTCCAGTAAAAAAACTAATGGCATGTTTTGTTGAAATTATGGAAGCCCCAGTTATTGTTCAGTATATTTCAAAGAGAGTAGAACAAATTTGAGTACAATAATCAAAAACTATATTACCAATATCAGTATTCAAAAACTTATTCTAATTGCATTTCAGTTTTTTTTAAACCATGAAAAGCAAATATTTAGAATGTGAAGAAAAAGCTTATGAAAATGAAAATTAAAGAAAAAGTGATCTGTCTAGAGCCCCATTATCATTCAACTAAGTAAATGTTGGAATTTTAATTAATAATATAATTTGTTCAAATTACTATAATTTCAATATTAGCTATGAGTATGGTACAAAAATATTGAAAGCATGCTTTATAATTTTTGAAATTTAAAATCAAAGATGTAATTGATTATTTACATATTTATTAGAATGAAGTTATTTTCTAATTATGGTGAATGTGTGTGTTTTCATGCACATGTGTGATATGAGTTGTTAACAAGCTCAGAATAATTGAATCCATTCTCCATATTAAAGCTGTATTGGATTATTTATATATTTATTAGAATGAAATTAACTCTACTTATTATATTATATGTGCATATGTGTGTTATGAGTTGTTAACAAGCTTAGGACAATTGAATCCATTCAATAGTATTTCTAACAAGGACTTATTTCTCTAATCTCTAATATATGTACTGAATTAATTTTTAGAAATTTTGACAAACTATCATGATTCTATATTTTTTACAAGAACAGTGACTTAATATTTAGATTTATCATACTTACATTTTGAAGAAAAAAAACACCTTAAAAGATGTTATCATAAAGTATATATTATGTTAGTTTTCTGAAGGCTAATAAAATAATTAATTAAGTGTATACTTCAATCAGGTAATAATATCTCATCATCAGTGACAATTTGCTGTTACTATCAAGTTTTCAAAACATTTTATTTTAGCAACTTAATATTGTAGTAAATTTAAAAACCATAACATCTTAATATACAAGTATATTTTATAAGCAGTTTAATCCATAATTTATCATAAAAAATACAAAAATTATTATTATATAATTGTTATTTTTATTGCAATTGTGTTACAAAAAGAAACATGGTGAACAATTTAAAACCATGCAAAAATTAGCAATGTGATAGATAATAAGACAAGATAGAGTGTCAGCAAAAGTTGGCAAAAACAAGCTCGTGGAAAGATTAGTAGAAATTACTCACTTTGCCAAACTTCTTCTATTATATTATATTATTAAATTATATAATGATTAACAGTGATTTAAAAATTTCAAGACTAATAGATTTTTAAACAAAAAATATATTACGTGAAATTCTCTTTGTTTTTTTTTTACAACTTTTTCACGTAAGATGGCATCTCTCTCAATACGCCATTTAATTAAGAGATATTTTTATTTGTTCTGTTTTCAAACTGAACAATATAAATTATAATATAAATTTAAATTTTAAATACTTAAAATATATGTACTTTGCATATAAATGTTTGCTTGATATTTTTAAATCAAAGTTTTGAAATTTTCAAATCTAAATTTGCATTCAGCTAAAGTTTATATAGAAAAAAATATTGACAAAATGGAATAAAAGTAAATATATTATTCACTTTAAAATATAATAATTTTAATAATAAATTGGTAAAAATATTTTTTGCTTGATGAAAATTATAGTTATTTTATAATAGATAAAATAATGTAAAAAACTATTGCTAAAAAAAAAGAAAGAATATTATTAGAATTCAGTTGATGTAGATAGATAAATTTTTAATTTATATTAATATTTGTCGACTAACTCTAATTAACTTAAAACTTTTAAAGATTTTTTTTCTACACTCTTATAAAATAAAACATAAGTGAAAAGTGAAATAGCAATATGCAAAAAGGTTTAAATGATTAATGAGTTATGAACAAATAAATTACATAGAAAGTTACAACATTTAACAAGTAATAAGAGAAACACACTCAAAGCAAAAGATGTGCAGAAGATTGTGTGTAGCCAGTGCATTCAGATTGCATCACAGAAGATAAAAATACTTCACCTGGAAAAAAAAATCGGCATGTAATCTTCATGATATGAGATGTAGACTGACATCAGAGAGAGAAAACGCTTTATGCAAATAATGATGTGAACATCAGTTATTAAAAAACAGTACATTTTCTTGTAATGAATCTTATAATTATAATCAATAGGTAAATAAATTTATCAGTTGCAGGTTTCAGGCCAGTTATTGGTGGTGTTGCAGCACCATCTGATGGTGGCAGTACGGTCTCTCCTCAACTACCTAATTTTAATATATATATGTGTGTGTGCACATGCAGCTTAAGAGCAACAAATAATCCGAGATGTAATATTAAAAGGTGGGAGTCTTACTACAATTGATGTGTCTTTTTTTTTCTTTTTCAATTTCTTAACATGAACTAGGAATGTAGAAATTATAAAATGTATTTTATTACTCACTGTATATATATATGGATACAAGTATACTTGTATAAATATATGCATGTATTTTATTACTCACTGTATATATATATGGATACAAGTATACTTGTATAAATATATGCATATGTTAAAGTTATATACAAAGCATATGAAATTGTATATATTTTCATATTTACATATATATGTTTGTAACTACTTCACAAACTTCAGTATAGAATTGCTCATCAATCTAAAATAAATTCTATCAACGAAATAACTAAACATTTCAATAAAAATAATAAATGACTTGATTAAAAATCTAAGATAAGAAGAAACAGAATGTTCACAAAAGTTTATAAATGACTTCAATAGTAGATTATAGAATTGTGGTAAACTGTGTGCATGCACTCATATATATAGAGATAGGCAAATAAAATCTATATATATATATATGTGTGTGTACACAATTTTCAACAATTCAATAATTATTACATATATATATATGTTATATCCTTCTTGATTATCAAGAATACCTATTATATATATTCTCAAATAATTCCCTATATATAGTAAAACTTTTCTTTTGATGATTATTTTTTAAAACATGTAAATTAAAATATCTTTAAAATTTTGCTAACTCTAAAAAAGGTGACCTATAACCACATGAAACATGTTATCTGATTTTCTTTTAAAATATGAAGTTCATAAGGCAAACAAACTTATCTTGAATAATATAACCATTTTGTATTTTAGTGTATATATATACTTTTATTGTTAAAAGAAGGTTGCCTTGACAACAGATTGAGGTTGTTGATTGTTATTAATATTGACATTATCTAAGTGTTGACTGCTTTTAATTATATATATATTGTAATATAATTAATCTGATTACTTATTTCTACAATCATTTTATATTCATTCACATACTTAAATATGCATTCATTTTCTTTATACAATATCCTTAATTTTTTTTAAATCGTTTTCCTAGTCATATATAATGTAGGCATGATATTTTGTTATCTCAGTGAAATTGTAATTCATATAGAGTATAACAACTATAACAGGGGTATTTAAAACTAAAAAATGTAAGAATGCATTTAAGTAAACAAATACTAGACTTGCAATATAAAACATGATAATTTTCTAGTTATAAAAGTACTCTCAAAACTATAACTTAGTATTCTTTGCTAGTATAAATAATCATCTCATTAAATTGTTTAATGCCCAAATACTGTTTAGGTAAAAAGGTTGTAAAAATTATTCTAAAATCAGTTAAAGCCATTTTTTTTTATAAATGTGTGTCATCACATATAATAAAGGTATTTAAAATGCAACTAAGTGTATTTTTTTTTATAAAAATACTAACATATCAATTTGTGAAACATTCTATTAATTATATGCTCTTTATTATTCATGAAATCTTTCAATTGTTCTATACCAAAATAAGAATAAGAATAATTTAGATACTAAAGAAGAAATCAGTAACATAAAAAAATGGATTCTTCAAAAATAAACTATCAAGAACAATTTATAAAGTCATAAACTAAACAATTTATTAAAGATTTTAATATATATATGTATGTATGTGTGTCAATGAATACATCAAACTTCTTTTTATATGTCTATAATAAAAATAAAATATATCCAACGTTCCAACTATTTTATATGGTCTTTTTTAAGAAACATTAAAATACATATATAATAAATATCACATATTCCAAACAAATGCAAAAATATTAAAAAATACTAAAAATTCTCTTTACTCAACCCCTTTTTCTGTTACAAACAATCTCAACTTATTCAATTTTTTTTTTACATTTATATACCCATCCAAAAATTTACCTTAAAAAGTTTAATTAACAAACCTATTATTTTCTTTTTTCTTTTTTCTTTTCTATTAACATCCTGTTTAATTCAGGTTTAATTGTCTAATGTAAATCCCTTCCTTTATCATTCTTTCATGGAATGACATTCTAAAGGTTTTACTTCAAAATCCTTGTGTTTAAATTTGCATTTAAGTGATAAAAATTCTGCTATTTACAGTCACATGAAAAATTTAAACAAAGATTTTTGAATAAAACCTTTAGAATGTATAAAATGATAAAGGATGGGATTTACATTAGTGAAATTAAACCTGAATTAAACAGGATGTTAATAGAAATATATATATATAGGTTTGTTCATTAAACTTTTTAAGGTTTTTTTTTTTTTTTTGGATGGGTGTATAAACTTAAAAAATTTGATTAAGTTGAGATTATTTGAAATAGAAAAAAGTGTTGAGGTAAAGAGAATTTTTAGCATTTTTTAATATTTTTGCATTTGTTTGTAATATGTGATATTTATTATTATTATATATTTGTATATTTATTTATTTTTTATTTTTTAGTGTTTCTTGAAAAAGACTATATAAAATAGTCGAAAAAAAAACTTATTATAGTCATATAAAAACAAGTTTTGAAAAGAAGTTTGATGTATTCATTGACATATATAAAAAATTATGAACTATTTCGAAAAGAAAAAAAATATGTAGATGATATTTAAAATTCATTTAAAGATTTTAAATACATAATAAAATCAAGCAATTTTTTAATTAAAAAGAAAGAATCAAAAAATATTGATATATAAAAATCACTAATAAAATTATATATAAATAAAAAAATTGATTAAACTAATTAAATAATAAAGATGTTAATTATAATGTATAATAATAATAATAATAATAATAATAATAATAATAATAATAATAATAATAATAATAATAATAATAATAATAATAATAATAATAATAATAATAATAATAATAATAATAATAATAATAATAATAATAATGTTGTATATAAAATTGTCTACGTATACACACGCATGTGCCATACTAAAAACAGATTATTATTCAGTCCTAAATAAAATAAATATATTGCTACATATTATAATAAAAACAATGATAATTAAAAATTGAAATATACTTTTAAAAAAGATTAAAATTTTAAAATAATATTCACAATCTAAACAATAAATATGTAGGTATATAATTATCGTAAAAATATAAATCATATATCTAAGTTAAATTTAACAATAAAATATATATTCTGTAAAATCATTATTTAATAAAATATAATTATTTTTAAAAATCATCAGGAAAAGGAGTAATATGATTTATTTAATTAAATGCAACCTTTTATCACTCAAATAATTAATTAAATTTTAGTATATATAAATAAATGGTTTTGTATTGTTGTTGTTTTGTAAATAACTTATATAATAATAATATTTCAAATTCAAGTATAATTTATATCCTTGGAGTTTAGATGTAATTATAGGAAATTTGAACACGACTTTCAAACTCCTTTCAACGACCCACTCCATCACATACAATCAATACACATGACCACACACCCGCGGAAAAGATAAAAGAACTCCAATATACGTATTTCGGGCTGAAATTTTTATAATATTTTATACATTTACATGCAATTTTAAGAACAATAGAAAATATGCTAATAATAACAACAATAAATTGCATTTCAATAATATATTAATTATATAATAAAAATATTGGTTATATAACATTAGATACTCATATTTTTTTCTATATACTAATTTTCCCCCTTTTCGCCCTCTTTAATATATTTTTTGAATTTGTTTTTTTTTTTCTCTCTATAATGTAGGAAGCTTCTTAATTCAATAAGTAAATTATTAAATAATTTAGAAACATAATGATTCGTTACTCTAGTTCCATATTTATTACAATATAAAATGAGTTATCGAGAGGTCAGCGACAGCCGCTTTACAAGCAGTTGTCCCGGGTTAGCGGGTTCGCTCTCGGCTGATGCTATGACACATGAGAAAAAAATAAAAATTAGAATAATATTTATTTTAAATAAAGCATGCAATATTAAAATAATTCGATAAATTTTATGCGTATCTCTTTTTTTAAAAGTATATGTTAACATTATACTCATTTGCTTAACATATATACATTTTTTTTTCTTCTTCTCTCTCCTTTTTAACACAAATACTATTATAGAACAATGCAAACATTTCTTAAATAATAAAAAGCATGTAATTAAAAGTTAATATATTATATTTTTGGGGTAATATAGGCAATAACAAAGATATAAAACAATATTAATAATAAGGCAAGGTTGTTTTCAATAAAACAATATATAAATACAATTACTAGAACATATATCATAATTTTCTTACAGTATCTATCTTAAATATTGATAAAAGCTATTGAGCATAAAAAATAGACCAATTTTTTATATATGGTCCAGTAGAACACACTTTTGCCAAAACATAAATACCTACCTATTAATCATGTGACAATAATAATCACCATTTAAATTTAATCTAATAATTAAAAATAATTGTTGTGCATACGATTGTTAGATTATATATAAAAATTCTAAGCATGTTTATAAAAATATGCTGTATTTATGTGTGTGTGTATATATATACACATATACCCTAGAAAATCATATAACATTAAAATACTCGTAAAATAGCAAATTTATACTAAAATTCCCTAAAAATCATGGTTAAATAGGCGATATCATGGTCATGAGGAATTTTTGGTATAAGTTAGTTACTTTACTAGTATTTTAATTTTATATAATTTTCTAGTTCATTTATTATTAACTACTACAGCTTTAAATAGTATTTAATACAGGTGAGTGTTTATAATATATATATATACATGCATAAAGTTATTTTTTATAAGTTAATAAATATTGCATTGGATTCACAAAATATTAAATTGTATTGATAGTAATCAAATGTAAAATAATATATTGATGAATTAATTTCAATTATATTGAGGTTAGTGTGGTATGTGTGCGTGTGAATATATATTAGAATATATATTTATTTATACATACACACAATACTTTCAGATCTTTAAAATTTATAAACAAATCTGTAAAAAAAAACATTTTGCATCATAAACTCAAGTTTAAAATGTAATATTATATACATTGCAACAATTATACATTCAGCAACAGGTAAAATTATGTGCGTACTTGATAAGAATAAAGTTTTTTTAAAAGAATATAATAACAATAATAATAATTATAAATAGTAGTCTAATTTATATGTCTCCAATTCTGCATTGTGTAAACTGGTATAATATGATATATATTTCATTGGTTTGATAAGAATAGGAATAAAATAATTCTGTGTAAATGTTTTGTCATAGGAATCACTTTCAAATGAATATAATTTATTTACCATTCATTTGAACATAATTCCCATAGAAAGACGATGGTTAGCATTACAATTTTCATGATTTATATACAATGGTTAACAAATAAATAGATATTTGTAAAATAATCATTTATTTAAAATAAAGAGTTTTCTTACCCGTGCGAGCACGGACTACCATATCACATATGTAAATAAAATCGGATAGGTAGTCAAGAACAAGCCACATATTGACGAAACGTTCTTGGAGCTCATGGTAAACAGCCCGACAAATAATCATTAGTATGTTGTAAAGTACAGCGATGGTTATAACTAACAGCCAGCGATAATAAAGACTTTCTGAAGGGTCCAATACCCATGTTCGTTTATTACTGAAAAATAAAAGAAGTTATTTAAACAATTTTTTTATTCAGTCATAATCGTATATAAATATACACGCATATAAACAATTAAAAATATAGAATAAATTTTTATTTTCTTTTTTTTTTTTAAAGCAAAATACTTTTTTTTTGTTTACTTTCTCTTTCCTCTTTTGTGCAAATTGAATATTTTATAAATAAATAGGCATATAGTTTTATTGCTCGAGAGTTCATAAGAAGGTCGAGCGCCAGAAAGATCCTAAGTCAGTCTACTAACTGAGCCATCTCAAGCAAGGCTGAATGTTTTATTATGTACATTTACAAATGTTCTATGACTATGTAGTGTTTGTAAAAATGGGAGACATGTTTGTGCACTCCAGAAAAACTAGAATTTATTCGAGAGGTTGTTTTAGATCGTGCGCTGATAACTGAGGAATTTAATTAACGTAATAGCGGACGATAATTCCAAGAAATATTTGCTGATTGCAAATATTTCTAGATAAGAGACCTTACCTTATTGGACAATATAATTAATTACTGCAGTTATCAGAAAGCTATAAGAAGACTGGGGAACAACTACACAAGGCAGTTATTTGGGTATAACTCCAGTAGAGATATCTCACGTCAGTGCTTGTGGTTAATGATCAGCGCCCAGTGCAAATGTAGTCCACAGGTGTAGCTGAAAGAGCCCACAGAGATGGGGAGACTGCAGCAGAGATATTGAGAGCATCTGTTGCAGAGAATTCATTGCAGAACATTCGTTGTAGAGCATCCATTGCAGAGCATTCGTTGCAGAGCATTCAGAGCATTCATTGCAGAGCATTCATTGCGGAGCATTTGTTGCAGAGCATTCATTGCAGAGCATTTGTTGCAGAACATCCATTGCAGAGCATCCATTGCAGAGCATCCATTGCAGAGCATCCGTTGCAGAGCATTCGTTGCAGAGCATCCGTTCCAAGAGAACAGCATGGGAATTAGTGAACTATGGATATAGAGTGTTGCAGACTATTTGCTATTAGTTATGTAAAATATTGTGAATCTTATTGTGTATATTTATTTGCTGACCGCACAGACATTCTTGTGGATATAACATTAGCGCATTAGCGCAGTCGCATTTGGAACCTGTGAGTAGCAAATAAGTTTTGCATTACAACAAGTTAGCTATAGATGGAGAAACCAGGTGAAAATGGAAATCCTAGTTTTACCAAACATTAATAACGGAAGTGAATAGCTAAAGGTTTCACTGCAAGTTTACAGGAAATAACAGGAAATATGTTTCGTCCAAGTAAGAATAAAAAAAGAAAACATCAAGGAATTGCAACAATGGCTTTTCTGGAGTGGAGGGAGATGTAGTGTTTGTAAAAATGGCTGACATGTTTGTGCACTCCAGAAAAACTAGAATTTATTTGAGATCGCGCACTGATAACTGAGGAATTTAATTAACATAATGGCGGACGATAATTCCAAGAAATATTTGCTGATAATTCTAGATAAGAGACCTTACCTTATTGAACAATATAATTAATTACTGCAGTTATCAGAAAGCTATAAGAAGACTGGGAAACAACTACACAGGGCTGTTATTTGGGTACATCTCCAGTAGAGATATCTCGCATCAGTGCTTGTGGTTAATTACCAGAACCCAGTGGAAATGTAGTCCATGGGTGTAGCTGAAAGAGCCCACGGATATGGGGAGACTGCAGCGGAGATATTGAGAGCATCTGTTGCAGAGCATTCATTGCAGAGCATTCGTTGCAGAGCATCCATTGCAGAGCATCCGTTGCAGAGCATCCGTTGCAGAGCATCCGTTGCAGAGCATCCATTGCAGAGCATCCGTTGCACAGCATTCATTGTAGAGCATCCATTGCAGAGCATTTGTTGCAGAGCATTCGTTGCAGAGCATCCATTGCAGAGCATCCATTACAGAGCATCCGTCGCAGAGCATCCTTCGCAGAGCATCCACTGCAGAGCATTCATTGCAGAGCATTCGTTGCAGAGCATCCATTGCAAGAGAACAGCATGGAAATTGATCATTAGTGAACTATGGAGATAGAGTGTTGCAGACTATTCGCTAATTAGTTATGTAAAATATTGTGAGTCTTATTGTGTATATTTATTTACTGACCGCACAGACATTCTTGCGGATATAACAAACTAAAAAAAAAAATTGCCTGTATGCCTAAACTGAATATTTTGTTTATGTGTTTATGAATGAGAAAAATAAATCATGTGACATCCGAGCACCAATGGCTATCCAGAAATCTTTTACTTCTTGAGTTTATTATTTTATCATCTAAATGTATTGGATTTTTATAAAATAAAATAAACGTTTTATAATCTCAGCATAATATCATTAAGCAACTATTAATGAAAATGGCTTAATAAAGTTTATATAGCATAACTATGGTGACACTAAAGCAAATTCTTCTAACCAAGCAATAATAAATTACCAAAGTCAATAACAAGTACCAGCGCTTTGGTCGTGGTTCACTTTTGTCTAGTTATTACTATCTACTTTTGGGCAAAATACTTAACCTTCTTAGTACTTTTGAAGCACATGAAAAAGTATTCAGACACTTCATAATTTGGAAATATAATTTGAATATAAATGTAAGTAGAATATTAAAGGATTGGAAATAATTTGAAATATAAGAAAAGAAATAAAAAACATATTAATGGATATATATATAATAACAAGAAGAGATCGAAAACGCAATATATAGGTATGAGAACAAACAGGTGTTACTGATCTCATTGAAAAAATTAAAAGACTGAAGTGGAGTTGGGTTGGACATATTTCTAAAAGAGATGATAATAGATGGACAATTAAAATCTTAAACTGGATTCCAAGAGATTGTAAAAGACTCAGAAAGAGACCACATGTGAGATGGATGGATAAAATAAGAAAATGTGCAGGGGTGATGTGGAGAAGAAAAGCTAAAAATCAGAGAAGATGGATCGAACTTGGAGAGACCTTCATTCTGCAGTAGATTGATAATGGTTGATGATGATGATGATGATATTCCATTATAGTAGGAAGATGAAAGTGCTATAAGATTTATATTTAAGTAATAATTTTTAGTAATCAATAACTGAATTGTTTCATGAGAATAATTAACACATATTTTTTAAATTCATGCTGGGGTTGAATCTAGAAAGAGCAGAGAAATATTTTTTAAACATAACAGAGGTTTTTAAGAAGTCTGGGATTCTTTTAATGTAATCAGATATAGCCAATATAATTACTCATTGGTTGGTAAACAGGAATGTGTCTGTGCTTATAAGGAAGTAAACGTTCCATATTAATCTGTCAGATAAGTGTCAAAGAACTGGCCGTAATATGACGCATTCTTCTCTACTGGTAATAGAAGTATCATATTCTTATGGCCCTGGATCATAATTACCTTTGCCTTTATTAACTGAGTAAAATTACAAATGTAAAAAATACACTTAGAATGACTTATTAAAGTAAGTCTTTAAACCATTTTGTTACGATTCAATCCATAACTTCAAAAGAAATATATGCTATTGAAGTCACATATTTAATACCATATGTACTTTAGATGTTACAGGTGTAACAGTTAAAACATTAAAATATTGTACTGAAAAAAATGAACTTTTTTTTAACATGGTTCACAGAAAACTTACAGTGATCTACAAAGGTATTCTTCAAGTGAAAGTGCAACATTTATATAAAAATGGCTAACTAGATATTGGAAACATACAAATATAAAGCAAAATGGCTAACTAGATATTGGAAACATACAAACATAAAGCAGAATATATGATAACAAAATCTGCCTTCACTCAGCCCATTAAATTTTAGAGTTTTAAATCAAAACATGAACACTAGGTGGCAATTTAATCAAAATCTACAAAATATAAATATTAGAAAATACGAACTGGAGATATAGGATATCAAAAAATAAATAAATAAATGCAAATATGAGGTAAAATGTTTGATTGCAACTGGTGTTTTTTTTTTTTAAATGGTAAGAAGAATATAGAATTATTTTTTTTTTTTTTTTTGGAATGGAGAATGTTAAAATAGGAGCATTAAGCATTAATAAAGTGGAAGAAATATAAAGATAAGAGAAGTGAAAGTTGTATTTTATATTTAGTTTTATGAAAAAAATAAGAAAACTAAATTTTTGTTAATTTTTATTAAAATATGATATAAAGGAATATCAACACAACATCATGTGAAACTTCCAGCTACCGATATTACAAACAATAACTTGAATAAAGAGAAGAGATCTGTTTTCACTTAAGATAGGAGAGAAAAAAAAGAAACAGTGGTGAAATTTGAAATATAATAAACTGGAATGCGATAATGAATTATTTTACAATAGTAAAAAAAAATTTCAAAGAGAGAAATGCTTTAACTGGTCTACCAGAGCTTCTAGGTGTATGACTTTCTATTTTCATAAACATTTGATTTTTTTTTTAAAAAAGAAAACAATTTTCCTTCACATCACTCATGACCGTGGATTTGAATTGAAGTCATTTATTGTGTAGCTGTAAACTAGTTATAAATATTTTTACTAATAAAAAAAATATGGGGTATAACAAACCGAATATTTCAAGTCTATTGTCTTGGTTATTATTATACGACAGTAAATTTGCAATAATTAAAACAAATTTGTTATTACCAATAATTTAATGATGAAGTATATGGTTATATGGTTTATATTAGTTTAGGAATATAGTACCTATGTATATTGTCTATACTAAACTTAATGTAATCATAAAAGACTTGAACTTTCAAGCTCCTTACATCTATACAATCCATCTTACACAATTTGAAATACGTATAACCACATACATTGAAAAAAATAAAAATCATTTATTTTTTTCACATGTATGTGGTCACGTGTATCAATTGTATAAGATGAATTAGATAGATGTAGGGAGTTTGAAAGTCCGAGTTCAAATCCTTTATGAATATTTGATATTGAAGTAGTTAACAATCTGTATCTGAATACATATAAATATATGTTATTAAAACCAGTTTCAAGATAAATTATATATAAATTGATGGAGAATTAATTATGGCATGAAATGTACTGTTAGAATTAAAGTGGATTTGTGGATTAATATTCGATTGTGAGGATGATTTATTATATATTAATGTTTAAATGAGTAAAATATATTGAATATTAAAACAAAGATCATATCATAATTTTAATGACCAACGGTTACAGTAGTATAGGTAAGATTATTAACCTCCATGTGGCTACATGTGTATATTTGGAGTGGTGTTGGTTTGATTTCTAATTTTATTGTAGAAATGTGATTGCAGTTTTTAGAAATTGGGTTGAAATAATAATGGCATCTAAGAAATCAAAGAGTAAATAGAATATGGTGCTGTTAATGTGTATGATGACTGAGGTTCATTGGGAGTTAATGATAGATATAATGAGGGTTTGGTATATTAGCACTTCTCTTTCTGGTAAAGTGAACAAATTGAGTTTATATATTAAAGAAAATAGTTCTTAGATAAGCTATAAATCCATCTAAATAAGGAAGTCAGGGTATTTAGGCTCTAGATACCACAATTTAAATTTTTGGATAATCTGATTTGTGTGATAAAGAAGAAGTTGGACTCTCAATAATCACTCACTTTTGTGACCAAGGTTATAAACTTCCCAATAATTAAGTTTAGTAAGTTGTTTAAATATAGAGTATGTAGCAAGGGTATTGAAGAGTTTTTGAAAAAGGTGTTTTTAACTTATGGTGATGCATCGGTTGAAGTGAAGCAAATAAATTTCTGAGAGTCTGACAAAAGGATTTAAAATGTGACTAATACATTTACTGTCCTATGGGGATAAATTATAGGGATAGAATAAAGAGAAATATAATTATTATTGGCATAGTTGTAATACTCATTGTTACAATCTTTTTTTCTCATATAAGTTTCATGCATAAAGAAGATTTTCTTTTTGAAAGAGGTGGTGCAATTGATGGCAGAGATGTGATATGATATTTGGGGGAATATTAAAATACTAATGCAAGTAATTTTGGTATGTAACGATAGGTAGGTTTTAGATAAGGAATTGGTTATGGTTTCATTTAATGCAAGTAGCATGCCTTGATTTGAGGTTCAAATAACATTTGCATATTTGTAAATGGGAAAATCTAGGAAATTATGAAGAGATGTTATGAACATGGAGGGTATACTGTTTCCAATTAAGATATTCCATATATATAATTTATTGAGGTTGAAATGGAGTTTATATTCTTTTGTAGAATCTTCAAAGATTGTTGCTAATATAGAAAGGCATTTTTTAGAAGGTAAAAAGATATAAGAGCCTTCCATAGGAAATATGTTTAATGTTTTTATTGGTGAGTGAAATATAGATGCCTGGTATTTTGTTTTCAATTTCTAATAGCAAAGAATTATATAAGTTATAAATATCAAGGCATTAAGAGTGGATCCTTGTAGGATGAAATTATGAAGGCTGGAGTCAGGTAGGATTTTTCCATTAAGAGTAATGTAGATTTCTCTGTTTATAAAGAATTTGGTGGAAATATATGGTATAGGTGGAGGGATGTTGTATATTTTCAGACCTGAATTAGATTTTCAATTGGAACAGAGTCAAAGGCAGATGCAATGTCTAGTTGAATATCAAATGGACTCATTTTTCTGAAGTATCTTAGTTATATAATTAATTTTAAAAAGATTAATGATTACACTGATGGATGATCCTTTTAGCAAATAGAAAATCTGAGATAGGTGACATGGTTTTGATTAAAATACAAAAGTTATTTAGAGGGGATGGAAGAATGCTTTTTTAGAAAACAGATTAAGGAGACAGGATATAGTTGTTCAATTTGATAGACTTCCTTAGAGAGTTGGTTGAGCTGTTTAATATTATAAGAATGATAATGAAGTTTGGGTAAGAATGAATTTGGAGATTGCATGAAAACCGAGATAAATGTTATCTGAAAAAAAATTGAGTTTGAGTATAATATCATTTTTTGTAATTTTGTGATTAGAATTACTGAATTCAAAAGGGTGGATATCAATATAAGGGGAAATGGAAGATAGAAATTTGGCCTTGAAATGATAAAATAATAGGGAAAGCCTCTCTTGGCCCATGAATGATTGATTTTTTTTTATGATGGATGTATAGAATTCTTTGGACCAGTTATTGGATCAAGCCAAAAAGAGTTTGCATTTTTATTTGAGAGGCATTCAACAAGTGGTAATTGGGTGCTTTTGTATTGTTATTTAAGATGAATAATAGACGAAATGGAAGTATCAAATGAAGTAATTTTTAATGTTTGGCATAGCATGTCAAGTTCATTGATTAAGACTGTAGTTGATTTATATTTCTTTGTATAGTAACTAATAAGTAGATTAATAATATTAATGAAGGCTGTCTAAATCTCAGTAGGATATAATAAAAAATATTTTTTGAAAAGGAATATCATTTTAGAAATAACTATGTAGAAGTCTTTAAAATAAATCTAACAGTATTATTACATTGGAAAATAGATTAATTTTCAAAGTTATTATTTAGTTTAATGTTGAGAATTAAATAGTCAAAAGAAGCTGATAGAGTAAAGAGAATGATTAATAATGAAATGGAGATGTGGTAAATAAAAAAATAAATCAATAATATTTGCATATTTTGGGATATAAAATGAAAAGGCATTATTAGAGAAAAAATCTTCAGCACTTATTTTTTTTATTGATGAAGTGAAGGTCTTTAAAGACAAATTCAGAGTATGACAAGATGAAATCTCCCATAAGTATGACAAGATAGTGATTTATGAATAGAATTACCTTTATCTGAGGAATTATTTGGTGAATGAGTAAGGATTGCTTTGTAAAGATATATGTTGATAATGTTTATGGTGAGAGCGGATCATGAAAAAAAGAGATCATTTTTGGTCACGATATAAAATTTTAAACAGATGTTTTGGAGGTGGAGATTTGGAGATAATCAAAATTTTCCAGTACAATTTTGAGGGTTTATTTTACTGTTGATTATTTAGTTTCAGAGATGAAGCAAATGTGGGAAGGGTATTAGATAATCCAGTTTGCAGAAGACTAGATACTATTTCAACAATAAACTTTGGATTACAAGTGTTGTTGTTTCAAGACCCCCAAATTTTATTCATACTCCAATAACAAGGTTAAGTGAATGAGTTTACAAAACAACAATGAGACAATTTGAATGAGGTTACATTAATTTTAGGCATCCAGATGTACAGTGACTACAATATGTCAACCTGCCCATTCAGGTAACAGTGTGTACATTTGATAGAAATTGGAATTAAGTTTTCTAATTAACATAAAAAATGAACAATATTGTTGTATATATGGTTATAAAGTTTACAGGCAATCAAGGTCAACTAAAAGTGCACCAAACCAACTAGTTATTAAACCAAGCTGGTACAAGGTGGACTAATGATTTTGCCAGGTTAATGCTAATCTAAACTGTCAACCTACCCATCCAGATCACCTTGTATACATCCAATAGGGTTTGGAATTAACTTTTGTAGATATTTCAATAAAAGGTGATTTAAAAGCAATTCTGGTCAACTAAAAGAAGATTGAATCAAAGAGTTATTAATTTTGATTACATGTCCATAAGATCAATTGAAATTAAATTGGTGAGACTGAACCTCCAATAGTTCTAATTTCATTATTCAGTTTATTTTGACACTGTCTCCTCTTTTATTAATTGTCTTTGATAGTGAGGAACTAGAAGATGGGATATTAAGTTTGATAAAGTGTGTATGGTTTGATATTTACTTTATGTTTATTTTTGAGATGTGTGTCTTGTGGCTAAAGTGGACTGTGAATGATTTATTGCTGTAACTTACTGAACTTAACAATAGAATCCTTTTTATTAAAGTTCATTTTGATAAATCTAATACTAGTAGTGGCTTGGGGATAAGAATTTAGCCATTTGTTTTTAAGCTTCATTGTTTGAATTCAAATAATGTTCTTTAAAATTGTTTTCTAGATTTGAATTTTTAGATTATACATCAATGATTTTTTTTTTTAATTTATGGGCATGTTTATGGGTCTTCACTCCCATGAAAAAATTTGTTGTTCTGAATATTGCTTAGTATTTTCCTAGTTAAGTTTTTGTCATTGTTTATGTTAAAATCTATGATTCTTCATGTGTCAATTGAGGCATTTAAATTGTTTTGTTGGCATAGAAAAGGAAACTGTAGATCTAGCTTTAATTATCATTGTTAGTATTTGTGTTTTTAAGCTATTGTTTTGACTGAGTGTGATAGTTTTATTGTCTTTACTTGAATTTTTATAATAGTTTGAGAGTAATTTTCAGCTGATGAAGTCTGATTGTCATCTGTGGAGAATGATGTTAGCTAAGATTTAAATTTTAATTCACTGTTTGAGTTAGTAATCACTTATTCAGTGTTTGTGTTTGTTTTGTGTTCTTTATGGTTGTTTTGTATATAGACTTTTGAATTTTTATCAGTGAATAATTGAGGTTGTTAATCTATAATTTCAGTTACTTTAGAATAATTTTATTTGATTTAGAATATGTATTGGCAATTTTTTCATTTGTTTGTGGTAGTGCAGATTTGTCATATTAATGTGTTTTATGCGTTTTTAATCTGCAGTGTTTTCAGAATCTATCAAAACATTCTTTAATGAAATGGTTTCTAGATTTGCAGATAAAACATTGTAATATAATGAATCAGTTGCATGAAGTGTAAGAATATTTACTGGAGTGAAATTTTTATTGGTTGAAATATTAAATAGCTCTGTATTTGTAGGACAGGCTCAATAGTTTTTTTTCTAACATTTATTGGAAATTAAATGTGTACCAAACTTTCATATAGTAGTGCCACCAAGTGCAAGCCTTCATAATCAATGGATGCAGAAAAATTTCATAAACTCCCTATCTAGTGTCTACCCATTTAACATCCCTAGACTAGTTTCTAGTTTGTGGCTTTTATCAGTGAGAAGCCTTGGATTTGAGAGCACTGCAACTGGGTTTTAGGATGTAATTCAACCCTCCAATAGCCACCTTTTGCCTATTTGATTAATTATAATCTAGACGTCCAACATGAAAACATTATAATATTTCTAACCTAAGCTCATTCACTTGTATAATTATATAGATCTAAACTCAGTTCAGTATCTCACCATTATCCAATTGGCAGGATAGGTATAAACCCATCAAAACATTACATGATGATCATTTCATATCCCTCCACATACTGTTAATAAAAGTACCAAATTCTCCACATAGTAGTGCCACCAAGTGCAAGCCTTCATAATCAATGGGTGTTGGATGGTTGATTTAGATCCTAAGATGTAGGTGCAGTGTTCTCAAATCCAATGCTCCTCATTTATGAAAGCCACAAGCTAGAAACTAATGTGGGTGTTGGATGAATTGGCACTAAATAGGGATTTTATGGACAAACCTTCCTGCATCCATTGATTATGAAGGCTTGCACTTGGTAGTGCTACTGTATGGAGAGTTTTATACTCTTATTAACAGCATGTGTAGGCATATGAAATGGTGATTATGTCATGTTTTGATGGTTTTATATCTATCCAGCTCATAAAATTAAATGTGGTTCCATATTTTTCAAGCAGTGCATAGAGATTTGCTTTTATAAAGCAACATGGCAATTTTTATTTGCCTGTTGCCTAATATAGCATATATTTTTTCTGTTAATTAGGGTGACATGTGTTTTTTAAAAAATCCTTTTTGAGTAATATTATGGAAATTCAATTGCAATATATCTATTAGTAAGGATAGTAAGATTCTTGCAGATCAAGTCCCATAATTTTTCCCTTATTAAAAAATCCTATAATTCTCCATGGGAAATTTAGTTGTGACTATTGGCATTTTGCTATTGTGGAATTTTTTAAAAGTGATTTTTGATTGAAAAATTGATCCATTAATAGTAGTGAACAAATTGTTTTGTACTTGGTCTACATTGAAAAGCTCGGTAATAATTTTATATAACCAGTTTGTGTTTACTTCAGACTCTGTAATGTTTTCTTTCAGTATTTTAGCATATCAGTATTTTTTATTATGTTGAGAGTAAAATAAAATGGGCATGCTAGTATTTTTGATAATTTTGCTTCACCTGGCTTCAGTTATAGGAGATGATGTAGATGTTTTTGTTTTAGTTTGTATATCTTTATCAAAATCGGTACTAGTTTGGAAAATAGGGAAGATTTGAGAAAAATATTGACAATGGAAACGTTAATTTGAAAAGAATTAATTTTGTTTGTAGTTTTTTGTTCAATTTATCAATTTTATTAATGATGTTTGAAGATTAATTATCTTCTTTATTAATTATGTTTGGAGATTGATCCCTTTCCATAATGAGTATTTTTATTTGAGCTTTAAAAAAAACTAACCCTTACCTGGGAAGGTTTAAATTGCGCTCGCCCCCCACCTGTTGCACTGTGTGACTGTGATAGATTGATGAAACAGCTTTTAATAAGAAAAATTAAAGATGATCAAATACAAAAATTTATGAACACAAATGCATCCCATATATCAGATGTTATTTTTTATTTGTTTATTTGACAATTTTGTACGGCTATTTTTCATTCCTTTTCTAAAAGGCTTAAGTATACTGCTTAATTATAGCACTTTGCTGAATTTTTACTCTCTGAAAATTTTATCAATTAAAGCATTTAGATAGCATTCGTTTTTAGATCATCTTTAGACAGAAATTGAGTGTGACCCAAATATGTTACATTAATAATGCTGATTTCAGTAACTTGGCATCAGGAAGCTGTGATTCACACAGTGAAATAAACATTTGGGGAACATATGGATTTTCTTATGGATATGCAGAATAAGTAAGATGCATTTTAGATTGTGATAAAATAGAATACTCTTTAGAATTTCTAATTCTTGATAAATTGGAATCTTTTTCAACAACCAGATAATTGTTTTATCAAATTTGTTCTTTGCTTAAAAGTTTTAAAATATGTCTTAATACCCTACCAATATCAATGGCTGCTGTTTTCAATTGATATTAATAATTAATCCTACAAGAAATAATTCCAATGCTGTATGATCATTTAACCAAAATATTAATCACATCATATTCACATTATAGGCTTAGAATGCATTATCATATGTGGTAGAAGATATGTAGCATATAGGAGAATTGATATTAGCATGAATAAATGCAAGATAAATTGATTAATTGCAAACCCTTTTTGAAAGATGTCTCTCTGGAAATAGAAGTTTCTCTAGTAATGATATCTCCTGATTTTATTTGTTGTTGCTTTTATTCACTTCATGTGTCAAATTCTACAAATATGTGTCTTTGCAATTGCTAATTCAATATCATTATATCCAATATAATAATAAATTTGTTTCACCAGGCTATGAATATGGCCTAAACAAGTTCTGAAAGTGCTTTGCCAGTATTAAGATTTAGAATTTGGTAATTTTGCCTGTATATGGTGAAGCGTATTGTATCATTATATCCAAAAACTTATTCCTTAGCAATCATTCTTATGAGTGTATCAGCATATTTTCAAAGTATTACAAAAAATGTTCATTGTTCTTTGTCATAATGTCTACTTTGCATATCCCTATATAATATATAAACATATTGTCTATTCAAGATTGCATTATGTGGCATAATTGGAGTAAGATATATAAAATTTGCTACTGAAAAACTTTTCTATTAACTTAATAAATATAGTAGTAATAAAATTGCTTCTGAATTGCATCTCAACATTTAAATCTGCCTTTCAATATAAAAAGCTCCAAAATATTTAAACTAAATCACATTCTTCAGCTAATAACAATCTAAGTCAAATGTTATTGGATATGTTTTCTTTCACTGTTGGCTAATAAATTAGCTGAGTTTTTAAAATATTAATTATTAATTCAAATTATTTAAAGTTCCAAATAAAATATTAAGAACTTGTATAAACTATTCATTGAACTGTAATTATTAGCATATCTAATTAGGATAGGTATTTTTTTAGTAGATATCTATTTATAAACATTAGAAAATGTTAAAAGTGGAATACTAGCCCCTGCCTTATGTGAGAGTCATGTAGTGAAAGAATATCGACCCTATAAATAAAAGTTGTCAAAATTCATGCATGGTAAAAGAAGATGGAAGGTGTTTCTAATCTGAAGAACAGTTGCAATAAGCTAAAGATGAAGAGGGATGCATTAATAACCAACTAAAAATTGAAAATGTTAGTAGTGCAACAATTATTCACCCTAGAATAAGATGTTAAAATAGAAACCAATCCCTTTGGTAGATCAATTGTGACTGAAGATTGTTCATAAAGTATAGACATAGTGAGAGATGGTGATCTGAACTTCTGCACCAGTCAGTGATTGCTATATTGGTGGATGTGATGAAGGATGCATAGACCAAAACACTTGAAAAATTATAACGAAATATATAATGATTTTGATCATGAGATAAATTCCCTATTGAGCTTATTAAATATTTTAAATTCACCAATCACATGAATAAATTTGACAATCATTAATTTAAGGCTTATGTTCAATTATGATTGGATCATCAGATAAATGCAGTAATTATGAGTGGTCCAATATCTGTTCATTAGATTCTTGTAAAATCTATGAAAATCAAATTCAGTTATTTATATTTTTGAACTAAAATTTTTACTTCTTTGATGAAATTTTTGGTCATACATTTAAAAAGAGAATTTTGATTTGAGGTGTTTGACTTAAGTTATGGGATTGAATTAATATTAAGTAATAGCTTTCTATTTTTATTTTGATAGGCAAGGAGTAATCTAATATCTGATAGAAGAACATGCACAAAAATGTGAAGTTATTTTGTGGAGATGAATTTGAGTGTGCCAGTAATATTTTTTATGGCAATATTTAATTGTATATCTTAAACATTTGGTGTGAGAATTTTTTCTATAAATAGAGTACAATATTCTGTAATAAAAGATGATAGTGATAAGAAAGATGTTTGTCTTAGAGTGCTTTGTGTCACAACTGCAAATAATGCCAAAAAAAGGGGCAAAACTGCAACTAATACCATCCTGCTTTCAAAGAATATTATTTTTAGAAATTATTTTAGATCTGGTCTTCAATAGATAAAGAAAATAAATTAGGCTATAAAGTTAAGATTCTAATATTCAATGTATATTTGCAGAATGTTATATTTATCTTATTAAGTTTTCTCTGTTATTAAGATGAAAAGTTAGCTATAGTGTTTTAATGGATTAGGAAGATAACTTTATTTTTTTTATGATCAAAGATACAAAAATGTAAAATTGGCATCTAATACAAATTTGTGCTTAATAATAGTTTTCATTATAGATGCTTACAGTTCCCACAAACAATTTTTCTTATATGGATTATGCACCATGTGGATAGAATGAATACATTTTAACAGACAATAAATTTTTGAAACCCATCTTGATTAGCTGAGTTAAATACATTTATCAAATTAATAAAAGCAATATATAAATAACACTCACAAAACTTTTTTTACATCTGCCTGTTATTGTTCTTGATTCTCTAAAACTCACAATGAATACCTGGTAATTATTCATTTATAACTGAAAACAATCTACTTAATAAAATCCTTGAAATAACATTTGGTATAATAACTAACAATGATATTCCATGATAATTGCTACAGTCTTTTCTATTTCTCTTATTTTTATGGACATTCATAAAATTAAATAACATAATTTCAAAGAGCCATGAACTTCTAAAAATACCAAAACTTTTGGAAATAAGACATTATTAACTTCTTTGCCTATTCTATTAATTCTGAAATCTTTCAATATTAAAATTACAAAAGGCTGAGTTAAAATAATCAAGTTGGATATTTCTGCCCAAATTTAAACGATTCACTTATCTGAATCAATATCTTCAATGGCCAGAATATTCTCTTAAGACATTTTCTGTATATATATAACAAGCTAAAATAATGTCAAATACTCTTGGAAAATAAAAAATTAAACTATTTTTCATTGAAAAATCATTGGAGAGGTCTTTTTCTGAAATGGACTATTTAGAAGTTGTTTTACCCATTAACTTCATACAACCTATGTAAACCAAATGTGCATACAACGATAACTAGTGATAATTTAAAGTAACTACCATCTAACAAAGTTTAAATAAATCAGCCAATCAATTCACTTGTAATATATTCTTAGCAACTTTGGTATGATACTAAAATAATTAGCAAATCAGCTCTTCAGAGGCATTGTTTCCCGGAATCAGCACTGCAATATTAAAAATGGATTTGTTGATAATTGAAGAATGATGATGATGTCATAAAACAATTGCCTGAAAAAGATGAAAAGCTATTTATTTAACATAAAATCATAATTGCTAAGAATATGCTATCAGTGAATTAATTGGTCAGTTTGTTTAAATTTTATTAAAAAGTAATTAACTTTTTGTATATAGTTAAAATTTAATCTGAGTGATTTGAGTAGAAATAGCTTGATATTAACATGAAATATTCCCATGTTTTCTACCCATGCTTAATTAAGAATCTGAGGTTTGAACACTTAATGAAAAACCAATACAAAATCTACAAAATGTAACACAAAGTGTAGAAAGATGGATGTTAATATTGCTGATTAAGAATTGGAAATAAAATACATGAATTAGCGAACAGATAAATATTACTAACATCACTGAAAATTAAAAAACTGAAGTTGTATATTATAGAAGAGACAACAATAGATGGATAACTAAAATCCTAAAATGGATCTTAGGAGATTTTAAAATACTTAAAAAAATACCATAAATGAAAAAGTTTGCTGAAATGATGTAAATTTGTGGATAAGGAAAGAGACGAATAAACTTGGAAAGAGCGCTATCTTACAGTGGAATGTTAATTATTAAAATAATATACGTATACCTGGGAGGGGGGAAATCAAATAATTTTCAAAATCAATGCATTCTAACACACTGATATAAAAGTAAGTTATCAAAATTTAAAATGTAGATCTAAATAGTAGATGGTAATGATAATAATAGAAAACAATATCATGCGCGTTTATCATTGAAGATCAAGTATTCTTTGTGCCTTGTTACCTAGTTACCTCAATTTACCTTCAAGAACTTAAAATACATGGATTCAACATATTTATCTCTATCTCTGAAATAGATCTAATTTCTTTTAATTTGTAAAAGTACTTTAAAAACACTTTGCAGAACGTTTAAAAAGAATCTCACTATTGGTATCGTTAATCTGAGTCTTTAGAAACTAAATCCGTTAGAGATCGACTGTTGAGAGATACGGTCATAAAATAGGAAATAAAATTTAATCTCTGGTTTGAAAAATCAATTAAACTCATTTCATTATTAATATATTTGATAAAAAGACATAAAATTTCACTTTTATGGGTAACACTACGATACTTTTTTTTATAATGCCTATAAAGTTTCAACAAAATTAAAGAGAGAAAATAATAGGAAAACATTTCAACTCATGCTAAATACATCTATTATAAATCTGATTTTCTTACAAAAATATATCTACTGTATATAAACCTTTAATAGTGAGAATGTATATAAATTTATGGGTTTATTTAAGAAGGGGGGTGCATTTTCCTCTGACAATATATTAAAGTTTTCAAACAAACCCGATGCTAGTTTATTTGGCTGTCAGGAATGAAGTATATAACATCATTTTTAACGGGATTTTTAAATTCTTTAAATGCATTAATTCGACTTAGTGGGCTAAAAAGTTTTATGATTACTGTTTATTAAAGTTAATGGTATGGAAATATCTCTTGAGTAATTTTCCACAAGAGAGTACTTACATGCTATGTAAGCTTTGAAAGCTTATTAATATACAGTACTACACAGATTTTATCTTCTTCAATAAATAACTAAATGACTTTCAATAGTAATTTTTGATTCTATTCTGTTTTACAAATGCAACTATTGATGTACATGATAATAGGCCAAAATTTTGTTAGCACACATCTCAGATAGATAATTTATATCAGTGGTATGTGTCATTTAATACAGTGTTATAGAAATAGACTTGAAAGTAATGATTCTGGATTGTCACTCAATCCGTTTTCTGATGTTTGAATGTCACATGGCTTCATAAATGACTGACCATTTGATTATTTTTTTTACAATCGTTGTTTGATTATTTTTGTTATTTAATTCATACTATTGTCAAAGTGATACATTAATGTATCCATTTTTAATAGAAATAAAGCATCTTAACATAGAGATTAGTGCATCTTTCCATCATGCCTAGCTTTGGAATCAGAATCAAACACAACTAAATTTAACAATAATAACACAGGGAATGGCCAAAATAATAGTAAGGGTTAATTGTCTGGAAGATTATATGATATTTGAGCACCTTAGGAAGGTCAAGCATTTAACAATTCTATTCAACGTACATTTTTATTTATTTATGCTACTCAGCTGAGAATCTTTGGCTCCGAGTCTGTCAATTTTACCACTGCACTAAGTAGTAAAGAGAATCCTGAGTAGTAATTGGACAAAAAAATATAGAACAAATTAATGCCTTTGAATATGTGGGCATTTGAAAAGTTGCTTGAAGTATTTCTGGGAAAGATAAGAAAAATAGAAAAGAAAACCTTGGAGCCATAAGAGATGTGGATTTAAGAAAAAGAATGGAAAAGATGACTTGACCAAAATTAAAGACAGAATTGTTAAACATAAATAAAAGATTATTTATTCGCAAAATTAAAAAAAATAAATAAATTGGACATAAACTAAAAGTAGAAAAAAATATGAAGGAAATGTTGAAAACGATTGTAGATAATGTAAAAGATAGAATTAGAAAAAATAATATATAAATATATGAACATAAGAAACAAAGTAATTATTAGCCTGCAAAAATAGCAAAATGATCTAGACTGATTGATATGTGAAGAGATGACAAACAATTTCTTTTCATTGATTTCTGATTTTACAATGTTTAAATATAATAATCTTGTATTTTTAATGGATTTATTCCGTCTTTTCTTTCAGATATTTCAATTTACCATATTCATCTTTGTTTTTAAATTTATTGTCTTTTGTTTGTATAATTGAATGACTGGTTGCTTTGGAAGTCATGTGATATTTGAATATTCTAAGAGAAATAGAGCACAACAGAATGCACTTACTTGGATATAACCTAAATTTTAATCACTTTAGTCTGAAATCTCTTCATTTATTAGTAACTACAAGTCATAAATAAATAACTGTGTAGTTAGTTGCTTATATTGAGCATCCAAGAAATAAATTGAGCTCAATAATAAAAGATTCATAATTATGAGCATGGAAAAAGAGGATCTATAAATTGGTTAAACAATAGGACATAGAATGATGGAAAATAAATTTACTAAAATATCACATGATTAAGATTTTTTATGCTTACCCAAACTATTAAACCAATAGTAATTCTCTCTATACAGTAGTGCCACCCAGTGAAAGCCATCATAATCAATGGATATTAAAAGGGATTTTTATGGGCAAACCTTCTAGCATCTATTGATTACTATGGCTTCCACTGGCTACTGGTGAAAATGAATTTAAGTAAAAAAAAATAGTCTGAGATTATATTTAAAAATATATGTAAGAATATAAAATGGTGGAATTATTTGGTGCAGAACAAGAACTTTAGATACAAGAGAAAGAGATAAAAATTAACTAAGAATTTTAACTGTAGATAAGGTTTACTTAGAGATGGAAAAAATACCATTTTTAACATTTATTTTTGGAGTATATGATGTTAAAAAAGAATCAGGATAAATTGTGTGGAAAATGGAAGAAATTAAAAGGTAATCCTTTAAGATTTTTTTTTTGTTTAGGTCTCTATAACAAAATTAGGCAATATGATGACAGAATAATGGAAGTAATAACACAGATTTTATTAAAATAGAATAAGAGAGAAAAAAATCAGAAATGAAATGCAGTTTTATCTATGGCAAGTTTTTCAAAATTTAATTCATTTTCTCTGATTCATAGTTTCTTTTCTCCATATTATTTCTACTCATTTGTTTCTATCTAATCAATCCATTTTACCTGTGATCTCTTTCTTGGTCTTCTAACTTAAGATTTCAATCATCCACACATTATCATCTTTCTAGAAACACTTTCAACCCAGTTTCATTTTATATTTCTAATTTCTTTAATGATGTAAATGATACATGTTTTTTTTATTATCCATAAATTTTATTTTTATTATTCCCAAAATACATTTTTCCTTATTTTGCTATATGATACTAAATCTGTGTATGGCTATTTTACTAAGTATTCAAGTCTACTATTCTTAATTAAAGGCTACTAAAACAACTTTGTTCAAAATGTTTTTTTCAAACAATGATCATATTTCCTTTTAATATTTTTACCAAACATACTCCATCCATATTTAATTCTATGAATAATTTCATTCATATTGTTTATATCTATATTAATAATCTTACCAAAATATTTGTAATTTTTAATTTCTAATTCATGATTGTCAATCTTTTTTTGTGAAAATACATTGAACATTACTTTAGTCTTTTGATCATTAAATTTGTAATCCTATATTTTCTCATCATATTTTTGCCACTTGGCTGTAGGCTTTAATAATATTCAAAATGAAATAAGCAAGTGCCATGTGATGTATTGATATGAGTTTTACTTTCATATGATAACTCCTATAGTATTTTCCTAAAAGTCTGAAGCATTATTTGAAAAAACAAATCATATTATTTGCAAAAATCTAGATGTCTTAAATAATCTCCATTTATTTTTTTATTTCCTTAACTTTCCATTTTAATCCACAAAATATATCCTGTAAAATTTCTGTAAAATATTTTGAAGATAATACTTTAATATCACGATATAATCTAATCACTGAGATTGCATTTTTATAAATATTCTGTGTTACCATTTTGATCTTTCTCATAAAATGCTTGTATACTCTAATGCTGTTTCATAATCTTCAAATTCATAAACTCATATTCACTAGTTTTTTCCTACAATTTCTTTTAGTCCCCAGCCATGATCTAATCTACTTGCTATAACCATTCTAAATACAAATATTCTTTTGTTTTTTATTTTGTCTCAAAAATTATTTTTAGATATGTTGGATTGACCTGACCAAAAATCATGTGTCATATTAACAGAAGACTAATATCTAATAATTATCATTTCACCATTTTTCTTTCAGACATTTAGTACATTTTTACTATTAAACATTGTTCGTATCTCATTACTTCATGTAAAATATTTGACATTTCTTGTTTTTAAAAAAATAACAAGCATTCTATGTATGATTTTTGTTGTCTGTGACAATTAGAATACAAGCAGTCCTAATTTTCTTACTTAATGGTTTCTGAAACATGTATGAAAGTTGAAATATATAAAACTAGAGCAATATAAAAAAACATCAAAAAGTATTTCTAAAATACTTATTTTTTAATGAGGGGTATTAGCATATGGCTGCAGAAAGGAGTTTGCCATTAACTGAAAGGAGACCCTTTGATTCCTCTTGGAGGCCTTAAAGGAACCGAGCAGGGTAAATTCCTAATGTCCACTCCATACGTTCTTGTCATTGCAGCTGTTATTACTATGTGATTATTCATATAGTATATGAACATGGATGGGCTGCTCATCAACACGCATTAGCCAGCATGGTGAGTTTATTGGCTTTTTACCTCCGAGTTTAAGAATATTTTTTCAATATATACAATCATGACAGACAAAGGTAAATCATGGCCCTTATTCCCAGGAGGCTGTAAAGTCACCAACCACAGCAGCGGTTGGTGGCCGAAGGCGGAGGGCGCTAAGAATCCCGATTGCAGACTCAGGCTGCCATTTGATAATGACTTTTTATTTAGGTACTTACAACTGCAGATTACTTTCAAGTAAAGGAAGATTGCAAGAGTTAAAAGAAGAACTATCTTATATTAAATGGGACATTATTGGACTTTGTGAAGTTAGAAGAAAAGGTGAATAAACAATTGATTTAAAAAGTGGACATGTACTCTACTATAAAGGTACAAATATTGAAAATACAAGTGGAGTAGGATTCATTATAAATAAAAAATGGAAGAATAACATTGTGGAGATTGATGGTGTATCGGATAGGGTGGCAAGATTAGTTTTACAACTTAATAGCAGATACCAAATGCAGATAATTCAGGTTTATGCCCCAACAAGTTCTCATAGTGATGAAGTAGTAGAAGATTTTTATATGGATGTACAAAAGGCTTTTGATCAGAGTAAACAACATTTTAAAATTGTTATGGGAGACTTTAATGCTAGAATTGGTAAACAAATGAAAGATGAAAATGCTGTAGGTAATTTTGGATATGGTAATAGAAATGAGAGAGGACATAGACTTGTGGAGTTTGCAAAAAAAAAAAACTTTATATTATGAATTCTTTTTTTGAAAAAAAGGTTAAAAGGAAATGGACATGGAAGCATCCAAATGAAGGTACAGCAGAATTGGATTATATTTTGACTAACAGAAAATACATATTTCAAGATTGTAATGTTCTTAATAAATTTAACACAGGAAGTGATCATCGATTAGTAAGATGTAAGATACATGTTAATGCAAAACTAGAGAGACAAAAATTATTAAGAAAAACAATATTTACAGTTGATATTCCTAATCTTCAGAAACATTCTAATGAATTTAAATTAGAACTTACAAATCGGTTTCAAGTATTAGTAGATTTTTAACATGATTCAGATTTGAATGAAATTAATAGGAAAATAACTGATACACTTTTAAAAACTGCAACAAAGATAGCTGGTAGAAAATAGCAGCAATTGACCAATAAAATTTCTACTGAGACTAGAGAATTTATAAAGAAAAGAAGGAATATGAAGATATACAAAAATGATGCATTAAAAAGGATTAAATATCTCAAATTTTGTAAATGGTGCGGAAAAGAGTTGAAAATGATATAGGAAAGCATAATTGTGAACTAGCAAGGAAAGCTGTAGAAGAGAATAAAAGTCTAAAGAGTGTAAAACAACATTTTGGTATTGGTAGGAAATTTATATCTGCAATAAGAAAAAAAGATGGAATTATTACTAAAAAGAGAGATGACATCATGAAATGGGTAGAAGACTTCTATCAAGAATTATATAGTAATAAAGAACAAGTACCTCCTATACTTATTATATCTTGTGAATTGCCCAGAATTTTGAATGAAGAAGTGAGACATGCAATTAAATTTATGAAGAAAGGAAAAGCTCCAGGTAATGATGAAATTATAATTGATATATTAAAAGAAGAAATATAATTTTTTTTAGCAAAGTTATATTCCAAATGTCTAAATGATAAAGATGTACCAGATGATTGGAAGAATGCAGTATTAATATTAATATTTTAAAAAGGTGATAAAGAAGATATTAGAAATTACAGACCTATCAGTCTTTTATCAGTTTTATACAAAAATTTTACTAAGATAATTACAACTCGTCTACAGAGAACACTGGACTTCCACCAACCAAGAGAACAAGCTGGATTTAAAAGTGGTTTTAGTACAGTAGATCATATCCAGGTATTGAGAGAAGTTATAGAAAGGACAAATGAATATGAGTTGCCATTATGCTTTGGATTTGTAGATTATGAAAAGGCATTTGATTCTATAAACATTTCTTCAGTGATTAAAGCATTGGATCATCAAGGTATAGATCCAGGATATTGTCATATTTTAAAGAATATTTATAAAAATGCAACAGCAACAATTAGATTACATAATGATAGTAGGAAAGTCAACATTGAGAAGGGTGTAAGACAGGGTGACTCCATATCTCCAAAACTTTTTACAGCAGTGCTGCAAGAAGTATTTTGTGGATTAAAATGGGAAGCTAAAGGAGTGAAAGTAAATGGAGATTATTTAAGTCATTTAGATTTTGCAGATGATGTAGTTATTTTTGCAAATAATGCTTTAGAGTTACAGGAAATGTTGCAGGAGTTATCAGATGAAAGTAGGAAAGTAGGACTAAAGATAAATGTTAAAAAGACTAAAGTAATGTTTAATAGATTTTCTCAAAATATGAAAATAAAGATTGATTATGATGAGTTAGAAGAAGTTAACAGTTACAAATACCTTGGTCAGATTTTAATACAGATGGAAACATAATGGATGAAATTAATCATAGAATTAAACTTGGTTGGAGTGCTTTTGGTAGAAATAACTTGATACTAAAAGGAAATATGCCTATGTGTTTGAAAAGAAAGGTTTTTAATAAATGTGTTTTACCAGTTCTTACTTATGGATCTGAGACTTGGACACTTAATAGAAGAGCAATACAGAGACTTCAAACCACTCAAAGAAGTATGGAGAGATGCATGTTGGGAGTAACAAGAAGAGATCGAAAATGCAATGTATGGGTAAGAGAACAAACAGGTGTTACTGATCTCCTTGAAAAAATTAAAAGACTGAAGTGGAGTTGGGCTGGACATATTGCTAGAAGTGATGATAATAGATGAACAATTGAAATTTTAAACTGGATTTCAAGAGATTGTAAAAGATCCAGAAAGAGACCACATGTGAGATAGATGGATGAAATAAGAAAGTGTGCAGGGGTGATGTGGAGAAGAGAAACTAAAGATCGGAAAAGATGGATTGAACTTGGAAAGACCTTCATCCTGCAGTGGATTGATAATGGTTGATGATGATGATGATTAGCATATACATAAATAACACTTTATTGATTAGTATCTGGTGTTTTCTTTATAAATTTATCAAGACATCGTGGAATTGTACTCTTCTTGATACTTACTGATTAGTTTGAACACCAAGGTTGATTAGTATAATTCCGGACAATAAAATTAATTATATATGTGTATATATCACATTAATGCAATAATTATATATTTTTAAAAAAAATTATACTCGCTATCAGATTTTTTTTAAAATATACAATCCTGTCTAATAATTAATTTAATTAAAAAAAAATATTGACATTTAATTACTTATGACATTTTTGTCTTTCAATTATGACTAGGAAAACAAAAACCTCTTTTTTTAAACATTAAAACTTAACCCCCTCTCTCCACCTTTTCTCATTTTCTATAAATTTAAAAAGATTTATCCCTTATAACTTTTTATTAAATATATAGGAAAATGAGAAAAGGTGTTGGGAGGTGGTTAAGTTTTTATGTTTTAAAGGGGGGGGGGGGTTCCTAGCAATAATTGAAAGACAAAAATTTCATAAGCAATTAAATGTCAATTTATTTTTTATTAATAAATTAATTATTAGATAGGATTATAATGTTTTAAAAAAATCAGATAGTAAATGTAATTTTTAATATATATATAATTATTGGATTACTGTTATAATATATAATGAATTTAAGTGTCTAATTATTCGTAATCAACTTTGGTATCCAGGGTTAATCTGTAAATATCTTCCTTTTTTCTTTTTTTAATAAAAAGTTCTGTAATGTGCAGTGTCTTTTTTACTGCCTTCGCATTAAATAAGGAATTGTATACAAAAATAGAAAGTATGAAAGTCAAGGACCACCTGTAATTAATTAATATGATCTGGAGGCAGTTCTTAAAAGAAGCTATTTGTCTGTGAAAATATATACAATAATTATATGATGGTTTGAAGGAAACTTTATTATGCATAATGGGAAATCTGAGTTATTTTAAAAAGTGCTGTTAGACAGAATGTGTAGTAGATATAATTTCATTTCTATTTTTCATGTACTTCTCTTTAAAATACATATAAGTAATTTAATAAGCAGATATCCATGTATTAAAAGTATAGTTGCTACTGCACTTAAAATTTATATCTAGACTTGGAATGCTACAATAATTTCTGGCTTAGTAAATAATTAATGATAACCATTAATCTATTTGTCTAAAAATAGATGATGGTAAAGATATAGATATAGGATGTTTAATACTTGTAGAATAAATTGTCATACAGATATAAGAAAGTAATGAAAGAAACCAGGTTAGGTGAATAATTTATTTGCTTACTAATCTTATAATTGTAATTAAAAATGAAATAAACACTGTTTTTTTTTTTTAAATAAAATTATAAAATCACATAAGCTGATACATTTTAATATGATTCAATTTTATGCATATTAATGTTGCATACTCAAATTTATTATTATATAGTTATATAAATTAAGAGAATCATCATTATTTATTAAATATTTATCAATACCATAAATGAATCTATATTGTCTTAATATATGCATTATGATTGTGGCAATTCTATATTAAAACTATATTTAAAAATATTAATTTTTGTAAATGTAAAAATAATATAATAATAACACAATTTACCTTACTATACTAGTGTGAGTTTTTTGTTCTGCTTGGGGAGGTTGGGACCTTGGGTTGGTGCCCTGACCACCCATAGCAAACTTTTCCAAAAAGGAATCTGGACGGCGGGGCAATTTGCTCTCCGGTTTGTCTCCTGCCCATGCCTTGATCACCTTAACAAAAATACAGATAATATTTTTTTTCAAATAATTGCAATAAGTATAATAGAGGATAAATAGTTATGTAGATAGATAGATATATAGATAAAAAGATAGATAGATAGATACATAAAGAGATAAATAGATGGATGGATGGATAACTGAGTTACATAGATAGACAAACAGACGGACAGAGATAGATAGGTAGGTAGATAGATAGATAGATAGATAGATAGATAGATAGATAGATAGATAGGTAGGTAGGTAGGTAGATAGGTAGGTAGGTAGGTAGGTAGGTAGGTAGGTAGGTAGGTAGGTAGGTAGGTAGGTAGGTAGGTAGGTAGGTAGGTAGGTAGGTAGGTAGGTAGGTAGGTAGGTAGGTAGGTAGGTAGGTAGGTAGATAGATAGATAGATAGATAGATAGATAGATAGATAGATAGATAGATAGATAGATAGATAGATAGATAGATAGATAGATAGATAGATAGATAGATAGATAGATAGATAGATAGATAGATAGATAGATAGATAGATAGATAGATAGATAGATAGATAGATAGATAGATTACAAAAAATGTTCAAAAACATTAAAACTAAATATTTCTTCAAGAAATGAATGCATATATATATAAAGATACATAGACAATTAAAAATCATATTTTGTTTTAGAAAATAAAATAATATATATGAAATATATACATTCAACAATGTGTAATAATGAATTTCATGTTATGTAATAAACAACTTTTGAATTTAAACAATAATTATACATGGCTAACAATATTAGCATCACTCTTTTAATATCAGTTGAGACAAGTCGTTCAACACACCAAAACAAAAATATTAATACTGTACTTTATTTTATATAAATCATTTTATTTGATTGGTTTCTTAATGAAAATGACTTGATATTTGCAATTATTAAACTGCTGCTTTTTTAAAAAATCGTTAAACACACATGATAGCCAATTAATAATAATAAAGTGCGTTTTATAGCATTACTAAAATTGTTTATATATATAATAAATATGAGGTGTGTAGTGATAGGATATGCATACACCATGACTCCAATCTGGTTTCAAATTTTATTTAGAAAATTTCAAGTTCTAAGAGGCATAGAATTTTTTTAAATAACTGACCAATTTGGCAAACTATTTAATATGGGTTAATCTATTATTATAAAACAATGAAAATCTGTAATTATTAAGGAGGAAGTAAACCTCAATAATTTTCTTTTTTTTTTTTTTTTTAATATTATAAATTCCCTTGCTCTCACCCACTAGTAAGAGTTTTAAAAGCGTAAGTAAATCACTTAAACTTAGAGCATATCTATATATGCACGAACTTCTCTTACTGGCAGGCGAGTGGAAGGAAATTTTAAAAACAGCACATTGTTAGAGGTTTACTTCTTTCTTAATAATTATAAATTTTCAACACTTTATAATAATATATTTACATTAAGTAATATATGACTAATCACAAGTAATTAAAAATGAGACTCTGCCTTCTGTGATGGGTTAACTAAATTTATACAATTCAATGATTGATTATAACTTCAGGCATGCAATAGATTCAAATCCTGATATAAGCATAGTCAGTAGGAGTTGGTGTATATATAGATATGGTCTAAGCTTAAATGATTCATTTAAGCTTTTAAAGCTCTTACTGATGGATGAGTGCAAGGAAATTTACAATATTTAAGAAACATAGATTTATTGGAGATTTCCTTCCTCCTTAATAATTAATATTGGTCAATAGATGACTATCCAAGTATTCTTAATTAGAGATTGAAACAAAAATGAAAACTACACAAACTCTCCATATCAGAATTTATAAGATTTATGAACAGTGTCTTCTACTTTACTTTCTTCTATGGGATCTTTGGGAAATATTTTATCCTATTAGTGGATTATTCAAAAGATGTTTAAAATGTGTACAAATAGTTAAATTATAACATGTGCTATATCGGTATTTTTCACTCAAAAAAGTGAAGTCAATGTTTCAAAATGGATCCATAGTGAGAGAGGTTGGTATGACTTCAGGGTTTCTGGATGGATTGTGATATGATTGAATTAACACTTTGCTGAAAGCAAGTATGTAACCAATCAAATTAACTCACAGTGTTCCCAGAATACACTTCATAATTTTATAAACTATTTTTTCATTGAAAAAATAACATTGATTTTTTTCACTATATACCTGGGTCTCGTTTTATGTGGTAGATAGGTTCCACAGAAAACCCGCATTAAAAAAATTGCACAAAAATAGACTTAATTTACCATGAAAAATGGGGGATAGGGTCTGTATTTTTCAGAATTTGCATAAAAGCAAAGCAACAAGGAAAAAGTACTTTAAAATTCACATTAAAAAAATAAGTAAATAAAGTATGACTAATAAAAAATTTCAAATATTTGAAAAAATTAATACAAGACAAACTTTTTTTTACTTTTTTTATTACTACAGTATTTAATTTTACATTTTTCATACATATTTTAATCATTACCACGAGCGTTCGTTTGTAAACTGGTAAGAAATCAGACTCAATGTGATGTGATGTATTGTGGCTTCTCCTTAAATGAAGTCAAGAATCTCTCAGCAATTATGCCCAGAGAAACCTGTTAGCCATTTTATTTTTATTCATGATGTGATGTACAACTAGCGCCATTTTCAGTCTTGTGCTGTGTTAATGGTTTTCTGTTTCTATATTAAAAAAATGAGATTGCAATCAAAACAAAAAGGTTATAAATTATCATTAGAAAGATTATTTTCAGTTTATAAAATCTTCGTTTTTTATTTTAAAAATCTAAAAGATTATTTATTTCTGTTATATATAACAAAATATGTTTAAAAGTTTAAATTTTTTGAATATTTATTGCGATATTTTTATATGTAAGTATAAATCTATTATTATTACTTACTCATTAGTATAAATATGTTATTTACATAGAAGCTAAGTTCTAAATACAGCTTCAGGCCATATTCACGTTAGCTGCTAATATACCATTTTGAAAAAAAAAGTATTTCAAGTCAAAATAAGTTATTAATAATTTTAATTTCTTGATATCTAATAAATATAGTGAAATATGAAAGATATTAAGAAGAAACATGAATCACATAACTTCAAAATCGCATTAAAATAATCCGCATAAAAGGAGATCCAGGTGTATAAGTATATTATGTTGGGAAATGAGATAGTGTTTAGCTGTGCATATAAATAAATTTCTTCTTTTTAATATAATGAGGTATTCCTTTCAACCCTACTTTCTTCATAATTGCAGAAAAATAAAACAATAAAAATTTGTTTTTTAATTAGGTTTAACTAAGATTAATGTTGTTGATGATAATCAAATGATATGTTACTTATAGTTATATTTTCTGATTGTCATGTATGAAACTACCCCTTAGAAAATTATACTCAATTCTTATCAATAAGAATTATATATATATATATATATATATATATGTCTTAAATAATATATTTAATTTAAAAATATATAAAAAAAATGTTTGAATGCCATCATGTAAAAATATATATATATATAAATATATAATATATATATATATATATATATATATATATATATATATATATATATATATATATATATATCTATCTTAATGTAAACTGAGCACTAATTGTATATATGTGTGGAAGATGGTGATCTGGACCAACTAATAAGTGATGGTTCAGCACAAAGTACATATATGGGAAATCATTTATCTTTTTCACATGTATGTGGTCGTGTGTTTTTGGTTGTGTAACATAGAGTGGATAGCTATGGGAAGCTTGAAAGTGTTTTATAATTATAGTCATATATATGGAAAAGAAAACACATTGTTTTTCTATTTTGAGTCTAATTAAGAGATTAATGGCACTTTTTCCGGAAACAGAAATATATCCCTATGGAAATGTATTATAAAATCAGTTCTTAAAATACATGTAAGCTGCTACATATTATTTACTAGAATCAATCATTAATTGCTGTAAATTAGTATAAGAATTGTTATTCATGAGTTATATAGAAGTTAAACAGCTGTAGTAAAAGATATTAAAAATACAAGATAATAGATAACTTTATTAGCCAAGATATTGCAAAATAATTGAATAAAAACAGACCATTTAAATTTATTGCTTGCCTATCTCCATAATTTTCAAGTTATACTGAATATCAATAAGAGATGCTAACCCATCAATAGAATAAGCTAACAGTTAACACTATGGAAAGAACTTTATGAAAATCTATCAAGCTATAAGCAAAAACTACATATTATGGAGATCTTAATCCTAAAGTTAAAGCAGTTTTAGAAATAATTAATATTTTAATTATAGTCTGAATTCAAAATTTATATCTAAGAACCAAGATAAGAAATACTAATATAAACATGTAAACCAAGTAAAAAAAAAAGTCTTAAACCTATTTAAAGCTAGTTATCAAATATTTAGAAGTCATAATAACATATAATTTTTAAATTATTTTAATATATTTAATTATAATACTGATTTGTCTTATATATTCCTTTAAATTGTAAATGCTAATCTGCTGCAGGAAAATAATAATTAAACTTATAAGATGTTTAGAATTATTAATTCTAAGATTTGAAAAATAATATGTTTATAGTAATGTGTTAAAAAAATGCATTCTTTATTTTTTTTTATGTATTTTTTTCCTATTTATTATGTAAATTATAACAAACTCATACAATTATTAGTTCATTTATTAAATTTACTATTTGGTTACATTTTAAATTATGATTTTTTCTTTGCTCCAAACTTTTAAAACTTGTGCCTATTAATTGAGCTTTGAATAAATAATAAATGATTGCATTTTGACAGAAAACATGTGGCACCCAATATTATTATATTTTTTTCCCTGAGCAACTTAATTATTGCTATACACACATGTATACATATATATTGTCATAATATTTACTATGTCCAAATTAATGGTTATAAATAGAACTTCTAAAAAAATTTCTAGACTTATCAATATAACAAATATTATTAATTATTGCTATTGTTGTTGTTATGGTTACAAATAATATTATTGAAGTGATATTAATATTATTGATAATATTACCTTATAAGGTGAATTATTAAAGTGATCTAAGATGTCTTCTTATATATATTTTATAAATACAGTGTTTCAAATATTGCTGTTTATATTTAGTTATAAATATCCATACATAAAATTAATTTTAAAAGAACAATACATAAAATAAAAAAGACATAACACTAATAGTAATAAAAATAAATTATTTAAAAATAGTATCAATATAATAATTTTTTGTGCATATACAACTAAAATTACAGTGAATAGTGATAGAAGATTTTAACATAATATTTAAATATATGTGTGTGCATGCATGAATGATTCTAGTTCTTGAATGTATTTAAATTTAAAAGAATATAATAACAAAATATTTGGGTAAATTTATTATTATTGGTAATAATATATTAATCATAATGAGAACTTAAAAAAATAAAATATCATTTATTTTAATATTTCAATGTAAATATTAGTTTGTAAAATGATAATATATATTTTTATTTTTATTAATTAATATAATAGGATATCTAAAATATTTTAAAATATTATTTTGTAATTGTAAAATAATTTCATTACAAATTTGTCACTACAAATTTTTAAGACTTCCAAAGATCACCTGCTACATACCATATCCTGGCAATAATGTTAAAAAAAATTCCCTAACAAATCAAAAAGTGTGAAGAATTTTGAGCAAAGATGATTTCATTGATCATGTGATGCAAACATATAAATACACCTATATGTTCAGAATTCTTTAGACTTATTTATTAACAGATTGCAAATGAACTATATTGGACTTAATTTCAAAGTTTGTCATATGGTATCTTGGAACACCATTATAATGGAGTAGAGAACTAAATAAAACATTTGCCTTAATGATGAATGTACCTCAAAACTGTCCTTAATAGAGAACTAAATATCTAATCAACTAAATATCTAATCACATTCATTATCTTGTAATGCATTTTAAAAAAATTTAAACTTTAAAACTTGGATTTAAATATGAAAATTTTAAATTATATGGAAATACCACTTTTATTTAAACTATGTTATTCCCTTATTTAGTTTCCAAAATTTTTTTTTTCTTGATATTATATTTATTATAGCAATCTAAAGTTTTCTGGATAAACACTAGTGTAATTAAAAAATGATTTTTAAGTAATAAATTTTATCTTCTTCTGGAAAAATATTTTTATATTGAATAATTATTGTTAAAATGAATTTTTAACTAATGATTTATCCTCATAAATATTTTGAGAAAAGTTATAATTTATGAATATCATTGCCTTAAGAGATTAATAATTATGTTCCACATCCAGGAAATAAAACAACTTATTATGATTCTCTGAAATAATTTTTAACTCACTATTATTGAATTTAAAAGTTTATTATTATATATCATACTTATGAAATAAAATGATTTATTGTTATTTTTAAAATACTAGTAATGGATTATACTTAAAAAACTCAAACTTTATTACTAATTACTTTATCATAAGAATTAAATTTTGTTTCTCCCATCCATAAGGATTTTACAATGTAAAATGTCAAAGGAAATCATTTTAAATTATAAAAATATATTATATTTCTCACATTTATTTATAGTAAAATATATAAACTTATTTTATTCAGTAAAAGTTCTCATGAGAAAAGATGTAATAAAATAATATGCATGTAATTTATTAAATTTATGATTCCCATTTAGTATAAGTGTGTGTTATTGATTATTTGTACTATGAAGATCGGTTATTAATATTTAAAGTTAACTAATAAGTAGTTATAATTAAGTCATACTTTTATGTGTTATTGATCTACTAATGTTTCTATAATTAAAGCTATCTAAAGTATATAGTTGACATATTTTACAAATATTATCCTTATTTATCCACATAAGTTCTCTCAGAATTTTTATAAAGATTATATTGTATATTTAATTATACTTGTGGCACTGATACTTGTATAAATATTGTTGATCAGTTGAGTTAAACTTCTGACAACATTGTATTATCATTTTATTTATAATATGAGCTTGATAAGCATCTTATGGAATGCCACCAGTACCTTTTGGGATCAGGTTAATTAATTCCATACTTTAACCTTAATCTATTTCAGGATGACAGAAAATCGCCTTTTGGCCAATTCTCCACTTGGTGAATTTTTTTGTAAGTATTATAAGTTAAAATGCATGTAAAACAGTATATTTTATTATAATAATTTTTTTTGCTGAAAATTTTGCACTAAAAGGCATGAATTTCAAAATTCCCTCTCTAATAATAGGCATAAGCCCCACCCTGACATGTTCAGCCATTGTCTGTAGCCAAGGCTGTAAAATGTTCGGCATTTTATGACATTGTAGTTTCCAATGATGCAAAACATGTTTATTTGCAATTTATTATGATTTTTTTAAAAATAATTTACACTATATTTATTAGATATCAGGAAATATAAATTATTAATAACTTATTTTAACTTTCACAAATATAATGTTATATTAGCAGCTAACATAAATGTGGCATGAAGCAATTTATAAGCCTAGCTTTGATGTAAACAATCTACTTTATATTTACAAGTAAAAAAATATCACAATTTTGCAATAAATATTCAAAAAAATTAAACTTTTAAAGCATAATTTGTTAGATATAACAGAAATAAATAATTATTCATTTTGATGTTTAAAAATATTTTGTTGATTTTATAAACTGAAAATCTTTCTAGAAATGATGGCGCGTAAAGTCTTTGTTTTGATTGCAATCTTATTGAACATTTAAAATTTATTTCAGTAGTAAACAAAAATATCTATCAAATTAAGTCAAATTTATTATTTTCTGATAAGTAATAATCATTTTATCATATATTTTATGTTTATTGAAATTGCTTTGACTATGCGGTATTTAAAAGTTTTTATTTTTGTTCTTTTACATTTTTTAGTATTATACATATTTATTTTAGTTTTCATCACTCATATTTGCATTTTTATATATCCAAAAAAGTATCCATCCATAAGATTTGTGCTTAAAGTGATTTTCATTAGCTAATAAATTCCATACATGTGAATTTTTATATATCATGTATATATTTTAATATTAAATATTTTTATTTAAAATGAAAATTACATATTTTGTTATAATTAGCTTTCTGCTTTAAGATGGTTTGTTATTGGTAAGTTACCCCCCCCTAGATATTCATTAATTATTTATAATAAAGAGTTTTGGTATTAGATATATTAATTTGTTTTTAAGTTTTCTAAAGAGAGAAGAGGTATTACCAATATTTCAAAATGTGTAAATATAAAAATAAAATTGTGTTTTCTTGATCATATTAAGAGATGAAGCAATTCATTAGAAAAATGTACAATGAGCATTAAAATTTCTGTAAAAGAATTATCCACCAATGAAAAGAAATATACTCCTTTATCATAGTAATGAACGTTTTTTTGAACAGCTTCAAAAGGTAACCAGATAATAGATTATTCAAAAAAAAATGTTATTTATATAATCATCAAGTGTCAGTATCGAATTGGTAACTCTTAACGAAAATTTAAAAAAATTTCATATCCATCAACAACTACAACATTTGAAAACAGTGTATAAAGATGCTAACATTATTTTGCTGATTAATTAGTATATTGAGTTATGGGTACAAAATTTTCACAGAAAGAGTGGTACAACTTTAAAAAAAAGAACTGTCATCATTGTTAACTGAAGTCTGTCATTGAATGCTTTATTCTTATATTGTGACAAATTTGACATTTTATAGATTTTTCTCCACCTATCAAAGGTTATATTCTTGATGGTATGCTAAACCAGTAGTTTCTTCTTTTTTTCAATATAGAGAAAAAATTTCATTAAATTCATTTCTTTTATAGAAATGAGTTTGTTAACATTGTTTTTGTTGCTAGCTTCAATCTGATTAACTGTGATGCTGCTTCACAGTTATGGTTTAAAAGCTTAATTTCTCTGAATAGATAATTACTATTCTAAGATGTGTTTAATTTGGGAAATTTACTGGAAGCCATGTTACTGATAGCATTTAAATGTCTCTACATGTCAGAAATTAAAAACCTTTGCTTTCTCTTGAACCTATATAATACTATACTAACAGTTTATTAATATTGGTGAATGATCTTGATATATATATAAAGTTGTTATATATTTAACTTTTTCAAAAATTAAAATACAAGAAGTGAATAAAGTTTATATGAATTCTATTCAAAACAATTTTAATAACAAAAATCTGATTATTTACATTTTTAAATTAATCAACGTAATTTAAATATATAAAAAGAAAACAATCTTCAGTGATATTTTATTTTTATTTCTTTCATGTATTAATCTGGAGAAAAAAATATGCTTATACTTACAAATAATGTAGTTTTCATATCAATAATTATTGTGGATAGAATCATTTACATATTATAACATGAAGTTCCTTGTTTCAATGTGCATAGTGGCAAAGTGGTAGATTCAAAAATAAAAGTCTCTGGAACACCTCTCACTTCTGTTTTTCAAATGGCACTTGGCCTTTGATTATTTTTAATTTACACAATTTAATGTAAATTAATACACTATACAGGCTTACACACACCTGCACATATATTATGTAATATATAAGGGATTCGAACTCAGACTTTCACATGACCCTCAGTTCTCCATGCCATCTCATGTGATCACAGGTGGGTCAGCAATGAGATGACATGGAGAGCTGAGAGTCATGTGAAAATCTGAGTTTAAATCCCTTATACAATTTAATATAGTGGACTTGAAAAATAAAGCTTCCTGTATTGAAATTAAATATGAAACTTTGGTATTTAAACATAATCAGTAATTTAACTACATTAAACGTAAGACCTATGCCATAAATGAAAACTAAATGGTCTCTCAAGTTGGATAGATGCCAGAAGTATATGATGCACTCAAATTCTTAGATGATTGACAGACCAAATGCTTTAGTTGTATTTACTGAGTAATCTGTTATATATATATATGATTAATAGATGGAGCTTTACCAAGACCTCCAAAACAAGCATATTCTGTTTACATAAACATCAGAGTCAATATTCACTGTCTCTTTCATTTTGCTCCACTTTGCTCTCATCAGTGAAGGATAGGAGTTAGAAACTAGACTTAAACACTAACTCCAAGCATTTATGCAAAACGTTTCTATCAGTTTGCAAGCATGAATTTTTTAGACACGTTAATGTATATGCAAAACGTTTCTATCAGTTTGCAAGCATGAATTTTTTAGACACGTTAATGTCTTCAAACTCAGCCTATAAAACTAACCAAAGGAAGTACATATAAAAACAAAAAAAGACTTATAAATCCAATAAATAATATTATATTTCAACCAGAGGACTGGTTTTCATCAGAAAGAAAAAAAAAAATACACAGTAAAATGGCGATAATCACCATTTTACTGTGTATTTTTTTCTTTCTGATGAAAACCAGTCCTCTGGTTGAAATATAATATTATTTATTGGATTTATAAGTCTTTTTTTGTTTATATATTGTGCCCTTATCTGTAGGTCATAATAAGGTAGAAAGGTCAATTACTAAAAAATTTTAAATTTTAAGTTATATTTGTATGATATATAAATAATAGTAGGATAATTAAATTTTATAGTACAATTTAAAGCTGAAAATACCTGATATATAAAAATGTAATAGATTATTTTAAAAGAAAACAGTTAAATAAAGCTTAATTACATCCTTGCTTATGGTTGTAAAAGCTGGTCATATAAAATAATACAGCTATAAATAGTTAAAAGTATATTAATAATTTGAGTATAATATTTTAAAACTAATAAATTAAATAAATGCTATATGTAGTGTATAATTATATTTAATAGTCAAATTTAATAGAGTATATTTTAAAATAAACTTTAGGATGATGAGAATTATATTTGGTTCTACAAGTTTAAATTATTTTCCAAATTTTTTTATAAAATATATCAGTTTTGGTAATTTAGGCCGAGACGTAAATAAAAAATCATTTGATAAAGTAGTAAACACGTGACTGTATATTATATACCTTCACACACGCTTGTTAAAATAATAATAAAGTTTGTGAATTTGAAACTAAATATAATTGCTATCGATCCTTAAAGTAAAAGTTGAAGTATTAAGTGTTATTTTAATAATTATTTTAAAAGTTTAAATGATTTTGATAAAACTATAATTGAATTTAAAAATATTAGTCTAAATAATATTTAAGACATGACGTCATCAATTCTTCATTTTTAACAGTCTAGTATGTTATAAAACTAAAATGTGTAAATCTGTTCGCGCTAAAAAAGTCATTAACCAATCAACGGAGGTAAATTAGCAGACAAAATATAAGAATTAGACGGAGCGGGGGGAGAAGTAATGTGAAAGTGAAAGGGAAAGTAACATATTTTTTAGCTGATAACACCTTAGCTATAAAAGTGATATAAATTTAAAATTTTGTATTTATTTTAAAAGTTCTTTTGTAACATATAATATATTTTGACTGCCTCTATATGGATTGCTAATTTTAAAAGTTATCTTACCAGGATATTTTATTCAAGTTTAACCAAAAACCCTACAGTAAAGATGGAAGTACAGGGAAAAATACCTAAAAATATTGCTGAAGGAAAAATATTTGGAAAGTACCTTAATACAGCTTTATTTATGCTCAACCAGAAACTTATGATTGTCACTCAGAGAAATATGATTGGGACGCTATATGAAAACTTAAGAGAGAAGTTACTTGCCGTCAGGAAAAAGTTATGACGCACAATTTTATAAGGCTACTTTGAAGTTATGTTATTCTTCTCTATGGAAAAATTTAATATGCGTTTTTATTATAAAGAAAAATTATGTAAATGTATAATGAAGAAAGAAGGTTTATCTTATAAAAGAAACATTATAAAAATATAGTACCTGAATTTTAAATAAAGAAAAAAGTAATAGAATAATATGAAAGTACTATTATGTGTCTTAGGGAAAAGAACAGAAAAACTTTATCCAAGAGGAATCAGAAAAAATAGTATAAAGTATTCATTGGAGGAAATGCTTGATTAAAAAAAATATAAAATTAAATTACTTAATGAAAATGGATCCATGGAAAACCGAAAAATTTATTGAATATTTAATAAAAGTACCTAGAAGATGCATCGTAAAAGTCGCGCGGGAAAATACTAGCAGACAATATTAGAAGAGAATATCAGAATTAATAATTGTATTCAATATTGTGAAAACCAAGGATTGTCATCTATGAATATTTATTAAACAGAGTAATAATTGTTTTGCCGTAAAATAGAACATTAAGTGACTGAATGAAGAAATAATATATTTTTTTTAGCTTTAATATGAACGATTTTCAAGAAAATTCAATGAAGAAGTACCGTAAATATAGTTAAAATATTTTTTACTGATTTATTTTAAAAATATAAAATGCTATGTGAGATTAGGGAAAACATATAAACATAATTTTAGTAATATTAAAAAATTAAATATAATAGCTTAATAGAATGATAGAAATATTGTTAAAAATAAAGTGTATGTATGGAAGTCTAATATCTACAAGAATTAATGGGATGGTGAAGCCTACAGAACGCGATCGAGAAGATAAAGATCGTTTGGTAATTTTGATATTTATTTATAATGCATAATGTATTTTTTTTAGATCATCTATGGATTGAGAATGATGTGTGAAAGTTTAAATTATAAGTACACATTTTATACAACATTTTAAAACATATTATGAGATAGGAATAATTCTGAATATGCATGCAATAAGTTATTTAAAGTATATTAATAATATAATTCGATAGAACAATTGTGTGATTCTTTTGAACTTTCATGTTGTAAAGTATTCAGATATTTTAAAATAGTTTGTATATGATTAAATATACGAGGAAAGTAGTAAAGAGATTTTCTTAAAGAACAGCGGAATAGTTTTGAAATAAATGAATTTTATTATTGTTAGAAATGCAGATAGGAATTTGTCGATGTACCGTATAGAAAAATCTTGAGAAATAAGATCGGATAGTGACTTGGTAGTACTAGTGGAGAGGAAACCAAGATGATGTTTTTTTAAGAAATATGAAAATAAAGTATTTGGATCATAGTTAGTTTGTGTGATTTCAGTATAGTTAACTAAGTCCTATGACTGAACACATATAGTTTGGACAGTGTTTTTGTATATCTTTAAACTTTTGATGTTATAATAAGCTGAAGAAATAGCTTTAGCATCATTCCTATAATAGAGGTTGGTAGACAGTTAAAGGTCACTCCTCTATAGTGTCTTTTAATTCACTGTGCCATGATTGTCAAGGTTTATGATGAGTAATATTCTAGTTATATTTTGATCCTATGCATCTATCTTCGCTATCCTTATTTCGTGAATCTGCATCGTCAGAAAGATATTTTCAAAGAAATAATGAATAAAATAGAATTGAAGATATGTTATCGTTTATGTAAGAATAGTTTATTTACTGGAATGTTTTAGATTTGTGTAACTTTAAAATTGAAAGTCCAAAATATCATAAAGAGAGAAAGAATCATATAATACAGTTTAAAATTAATTCGGAAATGAATATAAGATTTTTTAAAGAGAAATCTAAACAAAGTTTTTTTTAAAGAGATAATAAAATTTGAATTTTTTAAATAGTATTTAGAAAATGAATGTTGCATATTTATTAAGAAAATAATTCAATAATGTGTAATAAACATATATTTGTGCATGGTATGTTAATAGTTGTAATTATCATCCAAAGTAAGGCTTGAATGAGTATATTAGGGTTAATAAACATCGGATAATGAACAATCAAACCTAATACCGAATGTAGAAGAATGTTTGAATTAGTAGGATTCCATACAACCAATATAAAACTAGAATTTTATTGTTTTGTAGAATGTTTACTACGAATGTAATTTTTGTAAAATTTATAATTTTAATAATAGTAGGGATACAAAGTGTTAATGATAATTATGTGAGAAATACATTTTGTAACAAGCTAAATATGATAAGAAATCCAATAATAATAATACTGTATTTTCTTAAGCTTTTAAAAGATAAGAGTTAACTAGAAAAAATAAATAGAAGTTTGATTTTCATTTTTATAAACTAGGAAACTAAATTTAGATAGAAGAGCAAAGGATATCCAATGTACATAATGTAAAATATTGTTATTTGTTTATGTTATTAATAAACTTTGTTGTAAATTTATTTTAAAGCTTTGTGTCCTCGTTGTTATTTCTCCACATGGATGCATGATATCACGATACACTTATAATTGAAACAGACATATAGTCTTTGCACAAAAATGGTAAACATAAAAGTGTTATAAGAATTTTGAGAATTTATTGGTATGTTAAAATTAAAAGATCATAATTTTATATTATTTATTGGTCATAAGTAGGTTGCCACAATATTACATTACAATATATGCTAATGTTGCCACACGTATTCTGTTGTCAGGTTATTAAAATACTACCACGTACGTATTTATTTATTTCATTTAGGAAGAAATAAGATTATATTATACTATTGTTGTTATTATTATTATTTATTATTGTTAGTTACTGCGTAGTAGATTATGACATAAAATTCCCTTTTCATAGTTTACTACCGTAATTTAAAATCAGTTAGAATACAATTTATGAACCTGAGATTTATTTTATTTTATATTATTTATTTTCTTTATTTTATTTATTTTATTGTTATTTTATTTAATTGAGCTAGATTCTTATTACAAAGAATATTAAGACATGATTATTATTTTAATCGTAGTGAATAGAGCTTAGAAAGTCGTAAGAATACTATAAGTTAGTTATTTAGTATAGTGTTCTTATGCCATTGGGATAGTATCATGTGGATAATATCTCAATGTAGTCTATCTCGTTCCCCGTGTCGTCACTCCATGTCTCATGAAAATAGTAAATATTTGTTAATTCATTTTAAAAAATATAACCGTATTTGTATTTTAAAAATTAGAGCTAGTAATCATTTTAATTAATGCTGAATATTTCATTTATTTAGTTATTAACTGAGCTAGAACCCGGAATTTAAACAGTATGTATAAATTTTGGAGAGGACGAGAGCGGTGGGGGAGGTTAGAATATATATATATTAACTATATTGTCAACTCAGTATAATAAAAATGAGGATATACAAAATATTATTGTGGAAACAACAGCTGCAGATCTTCATGAATAGAGATGATACTTTGTCAGAATGATGTAAACAATTCATGTGTTCCAGGTACATAAATATTGAACTGTTAGAGCTAGAAACGCTTGAATCCTAATATATCAGATTCATAAATTTACTTATTTGTAGATATCATACTAGACAAAGTATTATATAACTTAGCTTACATTCAACATCCATCTATATTAGAAATAGTGATTGCCTTCATTATTTTACTCCAGAGTCACCTATTGTAAGCTTGAATAATCAATAGACAAGTACTATCCAAATCTCCAAATCAGTTTCTATTTATCAGCCTTTATTAAACCCATCCATCATCAGGCACCTTTATTTACTTTGTAGAATCTGAGTAAATGAGCTGATATCTAAATATTTTAACCCCAAGATGACTTGTTTATAATATAGATAAGTCTGACAGGAGGTGAGTAATTTAGTTATCTCAATTAAGTACAGTTAACATCTTTAATTCTCTGGAAAAAGATTTGCCTATCCAAATCGAAGCAACAAGTAGTTATCTCAGCATCTATCAACATCTGTATTAAAAGTATTAAATGATTCTATTATTCAAATCCAAAGACGCGATTGCTTAATTAAACTAAAAATGTACACAATTATTTATTGAGGCCACTCTACAGAATCGTAATTGTATCATAAATAAAAACAGAGATGTTTCTTCTTTTCTCTTTGACCATTAAATTTATTTGATGGGTCATCATTTTTAAGTTTTCATTTATCTAAAGCTTTAATATACACTCCAAGTTAGCTAATGAAATATAGTTTATGACTTCTAACAAATAAAAATTATATTCTTATCGTTTAACTAATGTATTAAAAATGATAAATAGGTTAAAACAAACTAAATTAAGTGCTTTTTTATGTTAATTATTAATGAATAATGCAATAATTAAATTAAAATAAAAGATAATAAATCAAGATTTCTCTAGTTTTTCCACACGAAAAATTAATTACAATTATAACTGCATTGTTTGCTATCAACCTGATTACAATACACCTTTGTTAACTTTAAAAAAAAAAAGATATTGTTAAAATAAAAAAAGAACTCTTAACACATATGTAAAAAAAAAACTCTTCATTTTTTTTACTACAAAAATTGTCTAAAATCGCATAATTAATTTATAATTTGTTAATTTTTAGTTCACAAGAGATTACTACATGTATTAATTTAAAAATTTACAGTGGATGTCTGAAATAGTTATAAGTAAAGAATATTTTTTTAAAAGGCATAAGGAGCTTGATATAAATATGCTAAGAGGCAGAAAAAAGAATAAATGGAGACAGTCAAAAGAGATTTTTAGTAAAGAAAAGTTAGGTTTGTTAATTGAGACAAATTTGAAAGATGAAAAAAACCGACATCTTCAGAAATGAGAATGGAAATCACTAAAAAGATGAATACGAATAAAAAAAAAAGAGGTTTAGGAGTTAGTATTAAGATAAATATTTTACAAAGAAATTTAAAAAAATATGTGAATTAGATTGAAATTGGGTAAAAAGAAATGGATTTAGCAACTAGAAATGGGGAGAATACGAATGAGTGTAATGAGACTGTTATGAATGTTTATATAAGGATATAAATGAGTTTAGAAAGAATAATTATAAAATACTGGTTGATGAAGTGGACAATATAAATAAATCATTAATGAAGTAGTTGGGAGGGGGGTGCATTATGAATTAACAATTTAAATTAAACACTATCTGAAGTTTACAGTTGATTATGTATTTAACCATGTTTTAATGGTTTAATACCAATTGTAGCCAAATGATTGGGATGTCTATGATTATTAAAAATCCAAATACACTAAAATATATAGATACTGAACTTGATTCAGATCTGTATGACTACTGGAAGCAAATTATCTTGGATTGAAAACGTTATTGTGTTTTTATTTTGGGCTGATAGCTAAGTTAACCATAAACATAAAAAATGGGTACTGTAAGAGTGCATTAGATCTAGAGATCCAGCTATGCTGCTACCAAATCCATGATTCCCCACTGATAAAAGCAATAATGTAGAAACTAGTCTGTGAATATTGAATGAAAAGACCCTTGATAGAGGTTAAAATGCACAAACATCTAAAAACGATTGATTACTATAGCTTGCATTAGGTGGCGCTATAGTCTGTGAAATTTGCTATTGTCTTTGATTATGGGCTAATAGATAAAGAATTATTAGAAAAGATAAAAATATTTGAAGAGACAGAAAAGAATATAGTAGTGATAACATTATGTTTATAGAATTAGAGATACCTAAAAGGTTAATTAATTGAATTTGTAGAAAAGTTGATGGTCATGGATGGAAAATAAATGACAAGGTTAAAGTGAGTAGATTTAATAAAATCTTCAAAAGAATCATAAAAGATAATGATTTAAATAGTTGTGAAAAATGGATGGATCTGGTGGAGAAGATTGCAAATGAATGTTTATTTAGAAACAACAGGATTATTAAAAGAAAACTGAAAAAAAAAATTTACAAACTATAAAAGAAAGAAGAAGGGCATGTGAAAAATATAAAATGATTTAATAGAAGGAATACATAAGGAGAAGGTAGCGGTTAGATGAGGTAATTACTTAAAAGAGAAATGGCTAAAATAGAATAAAGGCAGAAGTTGGATAAAAATAAAAGTTAATGAATGAGATTCCAGAAAGAAAGACTGTAAAAAAATTTGGAGATATATAAAAAAATGAAATAAAGTAAAAGATGTTACATTTAATGAAAAAGAAATAGTAAGTGAAAATGATTTATTAGCAAGTTTAATTTATGAATATGAATAGAGAATTGTCTGCAGAGCAAATAACTATATAGAAAAAAGGGAAATCTAATGGGCTAGGTGGTGTGATAGCTGAAATGGTAATAAGTGTGGAAAGATACCAAGATTTAGTTGTTGTTGTTTTTTTAAAAAATTAAATAAAATTATACTTGTCAAGTCTTAGTGGTCGAGAGGTCAGCATAGCTGCCTCACAACCAGTTGTCCTGGGTTAGGGGTTTCGCTTCCCTGCCGATGTTATGACACATGAAAAAAAAAACTATACTTCATTAATGAAATTCTAAAAAAATGTTAGAGGGTGGTCATTAGTTTATTATATAAAGAAAACAGAAAAGAGTTTAGGCTTTTAATTAACTATAAACCGGCAGCCATAGTTTACAAAATACTTATATCTTAATAGATAACATTAGGAATTGGATCCCTTAATGAAAGATTGAAGACGATTCATAATTTATTTCATTTAAAAAGAATAAAAGATAATATTATTCATATTGCCTTAATTAATTAAAATGACTTATAAGAAAATAAACTAATACTTATTGCCTTATTAGATATGGAATAAGTGGGGAATAAAGTATTGAGAAATCTTGAAAACATGGAAATGGACGTGGGGTCATTAATATCACGACTAAAAAATTAAAGTGTAGAGATCGTATATGTCAGAGAGATTCATTCATTACTAGCTTGTGATGAAATGCAAAAAAAAAAAAAAATTTAAAAACATTGCAAATTTGCTTTTTTTATATTTATATAATAAAATCACTATTTTTGTCTTGCATTGGTGGCGAGAGGTCAGTGCGACTGCCTTGCACTTGCAGGCAGTTGCCCGGGTTGCGGGTTCGCGTCCCGGCCGATGGATGCTATGACACTTAAAAAAAAAAAATCACGATTTTTTATTTATTTACTTTCAATTACAATCTCGAAATTGTTTTAAACAAAAAACTATAAAAGTATAAAGAGTAAAAAAAAAAAAAATCTGATCAAATAATGGAGACAAAAGCGCTGTTAGCCGAGAGGTCAGTGCAGCTGCCTTTCAAGCAAGCAGTTGTTTGCAGACGGTTGTTGCGGGTTCGCCTTCCGGCCGATGCTATGACATATGGAAAAATATATATATACTTTTAACATTAATTAATCAGAATCTTTCATTGTTGGTTTTTCAAATATTTGCAACAGATATGCAAACAATACTACTATGTTAGGATATAAATAGATTAGCAAAAAATATGTTAATAAATGTTTCCTTTTAGATGTGCAGCAAGGTCACATATTCTTATCAAACATGTTTTACAACCAATCCTAGATTTAAATACTATAATTTAACATTAGTCAACTACAAACACATAGCTAGCCATGACCTTGAATCTATGCAACCCATATTTGCAGTTATATTTAAGAACAAAACTTGCTGATATCTCTTGTATCAGCAAAGGTCTCTGCAGGGTTAAAAATAATTACGAGTCTTTATGAAACCATGGTGTTTTATTTCAGCGGTCAGTAACCGGTGGTCCGTGATGTAATTTCAATGGTCCACAAAGAAATTCAGATATTATACAAATTCGCTAAGCTCATTTAATAAATTTTTTAAATAAAAAATAAATTTTGGTTTAAGCTGTATTATTATAAAACAAGGCAAAACTCTCCATACAGTAGTGCCATCCTGTGCCAACCAGAGTAATTAATGGATGCCAGAAGGCTTGTGCATAAAATCCCTATCTAGTGCCTACACATCCAATATTCCCAGACTAGTTTCTGGCTTGTGGCCTTCATCAGTGAGGAGCCTTGGATCTAAGAGCAGTGCACCTAGATCTTAGGATCTAATGCAACTCTCCAGCAGTATGAGATAGTGATCATGTGATGTTTACTGTACACCTGGGTCTTGTTTTATGCGGATTATTTTAATGCGATTTTGAAGTTATGCGATTCATGTTTCTTCCTAATATCTTTCATATTTCACTATATTTATTAGATATCAAGAAATTTAAATTATTAATAACTTATTTTCACTTGAAATGCTTTTTTTTTTCAAAAATATATGTTATATTAGTAGCTAATGTGGATATGGCCTGAAGCTGTATTTAGAAACTTAGCTTCTATGTAAATAACCCACTTATACTAACGAGTAAATAATAATAATAGATTTATACTTACATATAAAAATATCGCAATAAATATTCAAAAAATTTAAACTTTTAAAATGTATTTTGTTACATATAACAGAAATAAATAATCTTTTAGATTTTTAAAATAAAAAATGAAGATTTTATAAACTGAAAATAATCTTTCTAATGATAATGTATAATCTTTTGTTTTGATTGCATCTCATTTTTTTAATATAGAAACATAAAACCATTAACACAGCACAAGACTAAAAGTGGCATTAGTTGTACATCACATCACGAATAAAAATAAAGTGGCTAACAGGTTTCTCTGGGCATAATTGCTGAGAAATTCTTGACTTCGTTTAAGGAGAAGCCACAATACATCACATCACATCGAATCTGATTTCTTACCAGTTTACAGACAAACACTAGCATTAATGATTAAAATATATATGAAAAATGTAAAATTAAATAGGGTAGTTAATAAAAAACATAAAAAAAGTTTGTCTTGTATTAATTTTTTTCAAATATTTGAAATTTTTTATTAGTCATACTTTATTTGCTTATTTTTTTAATGTGTATTTTAAAGTAATTTTTCCTTGTTGCTTTGCTTTTATGCGAATTCTGAAAATTACAGACCCTATCCCCCATTTTTCAAGGTAAGTTAAGTCTATTTTTGTGCGATTTTTTTTAATGCGAATTTTCTGTGGAACCTATCTACCACATAAAACGAGACCCAGGTATATTATTATATGTAAAATAGAAAGAAAAAAACATTATATTGCTAATTGATTTGTTACAAAATATTACAGTGACTTGCAAAACATCTACCTAAAGGCCTTTAATTACCCCCCCCCCACTTGGTCAGTGGCATAGAAAAAGTAACAAAATAGGAATACCTAATTGTGTACAATTGATTAGGCATCAAATTTGACTATGGCACATCCTTGGTAATTAGGTAAACTAAAACTCAAAAAAAAATTTTAAGAATTTTGAAGGAAAACATCTGTAAAAATTATTAAAGAATAGAATACTATTCGTCATTAATCTTAAATAATTTTTGTAGATACAATTAGAAAATTGCACATATATAACAAATACATATTTATACATTCATTTATTTTTATGAAATAAAATGAACATTATATTAACAAAAAAAAATAATTCTTTAACAAAGTATAAAACATTTAAAATTATTAATATATAAATAAATATATATGTATATCATACTCAATGCTCGTATTAATTCGTACCTTTAAAAATTATGTTAGTTATCCGCAATACCTAAAATTTTAGTTGCCGACTGTTGTTCTATTTATCACCTTTATTATTTATTTTATTTTTAAGAGAATTGGAGATTAAAATAAAAGGATTAAGAATAGAGCTGGAAATTCATAAATATTATTTTTAATAATTTTTATTAACACAAAGTTATTCAGTCATTTAAATTTAGTCATAAGATTGTGAAAATTGGTGGCAAAATCATAAAATGAATCCTACATTCTTCAGCTTTCTGGATGGGGTACTCTAACACAAAAGCATATATTCATTGGATTGGACATGTAAAATGTGTGAGCAATACAAGACTTCTTAAAAAAGTATTATACAATAAGCTTGCTTATGGTTTCTTAAGAGAAAAGCAGATCATATTTATGTTGAAAAGATTAACTCAAAAACAAAACAGATACAGTAATGATTTCTTTGATGCAAAGATATGGTTGAGGATAAAAGACAGTGGAGAGTTACAATTGGACAAGGTGTTGAAGAATTTCAGAAAAAAATGTTTACTGCACAAAAAAATTAAAAGCCATAACTGCAAAATATCATTTGAACACAATAATGGATCAGCATGTTTTATGTGTGGACATATTTGTGGTTTATCAATTGGTTTATATAGTTATCATAAAATTCATCTTTACTATATTATGATTATTATTTTATTTTTGCCTCTTTTTTGGAGTTGGAATAGCCTTTCTTATTTGTGATTAGATGTTGCTTTTGATGATGGGTTATCTAAGTACCCACCATGCCCTGGTATATGATAATAATCAAGATATTAGCCAACCATCAGTACATCACAGATCTCAGATCATTTTGGAGTGAAATACATGAGTGAAATCTGAGAATTGTGAGTGCTGAATATCTTCATTTAATTTTTTTTTTAAAAAAAAAAAAAAGGTTAATGTGATGTGATATGATGCAATGCACTATGGCTTCTCTTTTCTGAGAGTCAGGGATCTCTCAGCCACTATGCTCAGAGAAACCGGTTAACCACCTTCCCTTTTCTTTCCATTCCCCATCTTAAGTTTTTCCCTTTCTCTCTATCCTGATCCACCCCATTTCCACAACATTATCTTTGTCCATCTATGGCCTTTATATCTAAATCCCCCTTATCTTTTTCCAAACCCAGCATAAAAACCAAGAACCGACTTTCTGTATAATCACTTTGTTTATATTTATTCTCCCACAGCTTCTTTATTTGTACCCTTTCTGCTTGTAAGCATTTATATTCATTTAACAGATACCTAATATTTTCTATGCCTTCCTTACATAACTTGCAGAATAAATCATCCACATGTCTCCATTTATGTGCATATTCCCTTGTTGCTAACAATCGTATTTGAGCCTTAAGCAGTAATCTATTTTCCTTAGGCATCACAATGTTGCCATCAAGAGGTAACATTTAATCATTACAGTGGAAGTTGCTATTCTTTTAACACAATGTATTTTAGCATAGCAATTTTGATACTATATTAAATAGTCAGATTGGCCATTCTTCAGAAAATTGTGAGACATTTCAAGAACTAAAAGTGATGATTTAATTTTAATCCAGAAACATTAGCTCACAAGTCATCACTCTATCACTAAGCTAAATCACACCGGCACTTTCAATACTAAAAGAAATAATCAAATGACTTTATTGATGGAGAGTTCATAAGGAGTTCTGATACCACCAAAAAGGAAATGATCCAAGGAGCTTACCATCCAGAATTTGACACGCTATCACTGCACCAAACCATACAGGGCAGTAATCATAAAAAGATACTGGTATTTAAATATATGTATGTGCTGTGCACACAGACAATGAAGCTATTAAATGTAAGTAAAATTATCAAAAATTACTGCCAAGTGCTTTCGAGACAGTTTATAGTCCCATATTCATGGTGACTAAATTATTTTAGACTCATAATTGTAATGTAACCATTAAATATTTTATGAAAATATATAATACTTGCAAGATCGCTTAACATCACTGAGAGAAATATTTACTAATTTATATTAAAATATAATTTATAAAAGAGGCTGATTTATGGTTTTTATTCTATAATTTTTCCCCTCCATTCTCAAGCCATTGCGTGTAAGCTTTAGTATTCAGATAATATATTGTTAGTCATGTGACATTCTAGAACTTATTAAAAATATAAATAAAAATATGACAATTAAAACTTTTTATAAACATAAGACCTTAGTTATATAATTGTAACAATAACATTAGTCATGAGAGATATTTTTGGAATCTTCTCTTCTGGTGAGTTTGAAAGTTTTACCTTATATGATTCACTCAATGTTAGGAGAATGGACTCTAGATTTAAATTTAATGTATTGTGGTCACTATGTCACTTCCGGTACTCAAACTGCACATGACCTCTCAAGCAACAACCCACTCAATTACTTTCATAAAGATACGTTCAGAATAATTTGTGATTATGAATTAAATGAATGCATTATCTCTGCTCTTATACTCATCATATCATTTATGAAATCATAGAGCTGAGGCAATTCTAATCCTTTAACTGAATATGCAGTAATTTTAAATAAATCAACAAAGCCTTTTATACCATCATTTTTTTTAAAAATTCTGTTTTAATAATAATAACAGTTATACTCTTAAATGAGTATGCCCACTTTAACTCAAAAAAAGAAAAGGAAAAGAGAAAAAACTACTCTAGAAATGAGTTTTGCCATAATTATACAAACCAATCTATGAACCACAAATATGTTCCCATGTAAAACAGGCTGGTTCATTTTCCTCTTTTACTTAATATTTTATATGTTCAATTTTTTCAACAGAAAACCTTTTTTTTATGAGATACTCCAACATAACATCTAATTACAGATCTCCAATGTATTCTATCTTCTGTCACATCTTCCCAATGAAAACTATCAATATTGCATAGTTCTTATAATGAAGATAGTGTTTACTTCTCCCATAAAAACCATGCTCACATTCACCACAAAAGATGCTTTTAAGAGTCTTGCATTGTCCATTCATTTTATGCATCCAATCCAATGAAGATGTAATTTTATAATAGTGGAGTCTATAGTAACACTTCCATAAAGTTTACTGGTTTCATTATTAATAAATATATAATGAAATGTTTCATTATTTTTCCTACATGTCAATTTAGTATATTTTATTTTAATGTATCAATGGCCATAAGAAATTGATCAAAATATTATGTGAATTAAAAAATAATGATATCATATAAAATCACACATTTCTTTAATATTTATACACTGACAACATAAGATTTCAAAGTCAGCTTATTTCCCCTCAAATACAAAGCCATCTATTGCCAGCTTAACTTATTAATGGATGTTATATAGTTGTCCACATTCCCAGATAGTTTTTAGATCATGATATATATCTATGGAATCTTTAGATATAAAACTCAAATTTGTGCACTGACATATTTAGTCATAATCTTTAATTAAAACCATATGTATAGTGTAAATGGAGAAATCATGGAATGAAGTTAGTTCTTAAGTTTAACATGAGTAAACTAACTTTCTTTACATATTCATATAGAAGACTATAAAGAATATAACATATCCTTACTGTATTTCTCAAGTAAAACATGCTATTTGTCAAGTGTTGGTAGGTAAGAGGTCATCGCACCTGCCTTGCAAGCAAGTAGTTGGTTGCAGACGGGTGGAAAAAAAAAAAAACATAAAAGTAGGAATTTTAAATCATCGTAATTGAATATCTATGATTAAATTCATACACGTACAGACTTATGATTAAATTTTATATTTAAATATAGTAGGTGACATATATTTATACTCCATTATAAATAAATAATACCTAAATTAATTATTTTTAAATAATTGTTATAAAAAAATTCTAAAATGTTTCTATTTTACAAAATATTAGGGATTATAAAAACACTTTTAAGACCTAAAATATGTACATTCATATAACAAAATAATATTATGTGGTCTTAATTTAAGTGCCATGTTTACATGACAATCATCAATATCTCAAAGCAGTAAATTGGTTTTTAGAATATAACATTTAAGCAATTTCAGATATTGCCTTTTAAACTATAATCAATAATTGATTTTGAAGATCAGTTACAGCTTTTCATGCTTAATAAAGCCTTAATAAAAGTTTAAGGGGTACTAAATTAGATTTTATGCTATCTATAATAAAAATCCTCTGTGGGCCAACAGTAAGTCTTCTTTAGAAGTTTGTTAAACAGATCTTTTACTAAGATATTTCTGGATATCCAGTTTTTACCACATCATGAATAAATCTAGTTTTATAAATTTCTTTAGTCAGACATATTTTTTTGAATTTTTGAAACTCTTTTTCTAATTTCATAGTTTTTTAAATCATTTATCCAGAAGCAATGTTATTACATAAACCCATTCCTATATATTCATTATTAATATTATGTATCTAAATAGCATTTTTTTGTCTTGCATTGGTGATCGAGAGGTCAGAGCGACTGCCTTGCAATTGCAGGCTGTTGCCCAGGTTGCGGGTTCGCGTCCCGGCCGATGTTATGATACTTAAAAAAAAATAGCAATTTTCAAATTTTTTTTTTAAATGTATATATTTTTTTCTGGTTCTTTAGTCTGAAAAATTCATCTAATCCAAACTTTTATAAATACGAGATTTTTGTGTAACAATATAAATATTCCGACTTCAACAAAATAGATAATCACTTTAAAAACATCATTTTTTATACAACTTATATTTCTTATTATTAACGCTTATTTTATCTTAATATTTTTATTTAGGTAAGTTGTTTTAGCCTTGCAATGACTATTCTAGCTGTTTTACAGAATTGTACAATAAATATTATTTTTGATAATTCTCATGCTTCATCTGGTAGAGATATTTATGGAACTCATTGTAATGCTCAATGATGCTTTGATGATGTATAATACATATGGATATATCTTTAAATTTGCTAATATCTATGTGATTATGTGATATAACATAATAACACTAAATAAATGATATATTTATTCTATTCTTTTAAGTTGAGTTAATGCTCAACATCAAAATCTGAATGCCACCTGATGATTACTATCAGGAAATGTTCCAGGTACATACTCTACTTCTGTACTAACATGATTTAGCACAATTTTCTTCATAGTATTTTTAGTTTATTATGTTAATCATCCATATACTTCACTAAAACTCAATTTATATTACCAAGCCAAATTAAGGATCACATGAATTATTCCAGAAAAAACAGACAGTGGATGTAGTATTCTATAAAAAAAAATTGAAATCTCACAATATTTAAATACTTTATTTACAGATTAGTAATAATAATTTTCAGTGCACACAGTTTCTTATATCCATTCTCTAAAACTAAAATATACTATATATTCTGTAGTTAAGAAACATATTCTTCTAATTTAAAGTATGTAATGATCAATGAATTTTATTAGCACAATGTCAGATTGTAAGTGAATGATTTAACATATATTCACACTCTTATTCCAAGACACTTAAGATTGGCCTATATAAATGCATTTAGGTTTGAAAATAAGATAGTCATTCTTATTTCTTCAAAGTCTTTATCTTGAGGAGGAACTGAGAGTTACCATGCATTTAATATTGCTGATTTAATATATTATAGTATGGCAAAGTGAGAAGAGATTATCTTCTAAATAAAAAATAATAATGTAAATTATATAACTAACCCCTTATCTAATAATCTCTTTTAAATTTTAGTAATAAGCAATAGTATTTTTTAAACAGTTCTTATTTAATATATTTTAATTCATATATCATGAGAATGTTAATCCTCAAAAAATATTCAAGGTAAATACCTGAAGAAACTTTAAAAATATTAATTATATAAATCATAGGATATAATATAATGATATGATTACATTATTAAACAGTGATTCCATGCTTTTAATAATATTTAGAATACCACTAAACATCACATGATCACCAGCTCTTGTTTACAATATTTAGAATACAATTCTACATGTTAATGACTCTTAAAATACCCAATTTTCTTAATCACATTCAAATTAACAGTCATTGCATATATGTAAAAATAAAGTTTAGTTTATCAGTATACTTCCAGTGTAAATCTTGGAAAATATATTTCACAACTATTCACATATCTTTCATTAAAATAATAATAATAATAATTAAAAAAGTGGTCAGTCTTTGGATCTTATTTCATAAAATATTATCAATAAAACCCATAATAATTCATAGAAGTAGTCAGCTTTCAGATCCTACTCTAATAATACAGTATTCTTACTATGTAATCAACTTTGAGTCCTAAATAATATTTTGAAATTGAAAATATACTTAACTATAACAATAATTCATAAATAACTGCATTTATGTAACAAGATTATACACATAAAAGCATATATCACGAATATTTATTAACTCAAGAGTATAGATCTCTGTACAAGGTAATATCTGATTATATTTGTAACAGTAAACAATTTATTTGCTTAATTTGAAATTAAAATAATTACTTCACTGTCTTTTATTTGACATTTTGGGTATTTTTTATACATGCATGCAAATACATTTGCACACCCACACTTTATATATCCTGCTATAAATTTTGGAATTATAATTTAAGACATTATTATTTCAAAAATAACACCTTTTTATATATTCTATGAAGAATAATTTTCCATCTTTAAAAGAAGTCAATCTGTAGAGATAATTTCTTCCCTTCTTTTTTAAACCAATTTTTTTTTTATTTAGTCAGGAATAGCAAATAATTTGTTCTCTAAATTCTCTTAAACCAAAAATAAATATTAAAATAAATGAAATTGCAATAGTAAATTAAACTGCTACTTTTTAACTTAGGTATAAATAAATTGTCCACTCCAGCAGCCTCCATACATATATTACAATCACCAAAACAAAATACTAATACTATTAATTACTTAATATATACACTTATGAGGTCAGAGCAGATATTTTAAAAGGATCTTAAAAAATATATAAAACTTATTTTAAAAAATATAAACAGTTCAAATAACTTAGATCTGTCTGCATAATAGTAAGTCACTCTCTTTGCAGAAATTCTTACAGTAGTTTCTTGTGCTGTTTCTATAGTTCAATTCTTAGGATTTCCCTCATAGATATGTGCATTTTAAAAACAATGCTAGTATGCCCACTTATAAGTTTTCCATGAAGATATTCTTTTTTTTTCTGCCTTACAATCTCGCTTATTAATTTTTTTTTGCATACTTGTTGGTTTATCATAATATATTTCTAGTTGCACTGGGGGTTAAAACTTCTTTTAACATAACATATTCAAGTAGCAATTACAGGTTTCATAGATAGATTTCAAATAATTGATGGTGTTTCTTAGCTTCTGGCCTCTCAAGTTCATATTAATTTCTATAGTTAAATATGCTGTATAATCTCACCTGTTTTTAATCAAACCTTAAATAATCCATAAGTGCATTTAATTTTTTTTTTATTTTTTATAATTGTCTTCTTAATTAAATTTTTGGCATAAAACCTAATTATTATTCTATTGTCTCCTACAAAATTAATTCAAGAATGCAACCTTATATAAAATATATATATAATAAAATCTTAAATCTTTTTCAATCTCCTTTTTTTTTTTTTATTAAACCAAAAGATAAATGCTTTAATGGCCTTATCTTTTTTAAGAACTATTTTTCTAATTAGTCTATCTCATTTAATTATGTTGTTCTTTTTCTCTTAATTATTCTACCTAATTTTATTGTTTTTTTTTTTCATGTGTCATAGCATCGACCGGGAAGCGAACCCGCTAACCCGTGACAACTGCTTGTAAGGCGGCTGTGCTAACCTCTCGATCACCAACGCTTGACAATTTTGGTATGTTGTAATTGAAATAATATAGTATTTAGTCAGTCATTTCAATATATATTCTTTCAATTATATTTTTAAGTATATTCTCTTTTTTTCTTTTTTTTTCTTTCTCAATCTTTTAGCTACTGATCACAAACATTAACTTATTACATTATTTTTTTAATATTATATATATATTAATTTTAAACTTTTCAGATATTACTAATAAAAACTAACCTGTTACAGTATTATTTTAAATATATATTATAAAATATTTTTTGTTTAATATTCTAAGAATTTCAAAGCTACTTTTATTATTCTGCCTCACAATTACTAATAACCAACTCTCTCATGTGTGAGATCGTACGGGCGACCATGTACTAGATATGACATTTATCTAATTTATCATAGTATTCGAAATATTATTCATTTATAATAGTGTAAAGCAATTACTGATATTAATTATAGGAGACCTTATTTAGATCATAGATTTTCTGCTTATATAATTATCTTTTAAATTATAACTGACCATACAAAAGCATTCTTTTAATATAATTAACATCAGTCATTAGTTGAATTACATAAATGGGCGCCAGTGAAAATGTGACTAGTCCTCTTCCAAGATGGCTACGGTGTTATATCTGGATTAACACATGTTGCATAATGGCATATTCATTACTAACAATTTAATGCACTAGTATGTCTGGATCATGATTTATGATATAAAATTTAACAGTATGTTTTGGCCATTATGGATAAGCCTCAATGTTTTCCCTATCATTACAAAATTTCATACACTATTTGAAACATACTTGCAACTTATAACTTCACTTCCGTACATAATTTAAATCATTTCAAGCATTGCAGTAATAATTTTATCTAATTTAAACTAAAATTTAATGTCATTAGCATATTGTTCTATTATGGGTTAAAGTATATTAAACAATATTTTAAATGTTTGCATTATATTACTTTTATATTATATTTTCTATTTTATTTATTATATTTTAAACTCCTCAGTCAAGATTGTTTTTGCAATTTATATTACTACATTATTTACTTATTGTTCTCTGAATGAATAAATAAATAAAAAAACAGAAAATATTAAATTTCATTTTTAATATTTTATTGATATTCTAATGATAAAATGAAATATGTAATAAAATTAAAAATACAATAAAATATTTTTATAATTAAAAAATGTACACAAAAGCTATTTTGTTAAATTTCACTAACATCTTCTGTATGCGTGTTTATGTATATATATTTAGAAGGGACTTAAACTCAGACTTTCAAGCTCCATAATGCACTCCACCTTATAACAACTGATACACATAACCACATGTTTAAAAAGATAAATGATCTCTTTTCCACATGTATGTGGTCATGTGTATTGGTTGTATAAGATGAAGAGTATCGCTGTTTGAAAGTCTGAGTTCAAATCCCTTCTAATTACATTGTTTAGTATATACAATATATACAGTTATTAATTAATTCAGCAACGAAAATATGTAATCACTGGATTGATAAACTAACCAATCAGAATTAGCTTATGCACTCATTTTATGTTTTTAAATCCATTTCTGGCAATAGGGACAGTGATTAATATAAGTAGTACTTGATAACTTATTATTACAGTGATTACATATTATTAGTGTTACATTAATTAATATTTACATAATATATATTTGGTTATTTACTCACAGGGTTATTTTAAATGAGTAGAAATTAATTCTATTTGTGAAATTAAATCATTTGTCATATCAAGTGAGGCTTTTTAAACATCTATGTGTATTCACACATTACCCTTATTAAATTATTTATACTACTAGCTATCCAATATAATTGATAAATGTATATTTGCAAACTCCATTTCTAGCAACAGAGAGCAGGGCAGTGACATAAATAATGTTTGGATAGTTTATATATCCAATTATAATATATAAATATGTCTGTATTGTTCTATATTACTGAGAACTACACCTAGTAGCATTTATCTCTCATTTTTAAAGCTTCTTGTATATTTCCATTATTAATGCATATGTGATTTACATATCTTAGTATAACTTGAGAGTGAAACATGAAAAACAAGTTGGCATAGATTTTTCTGCTATATACAGTAGTAAACCACAGTAAGATTATGATGAAATATAATATAAAAAATATTTTATAAAACACTTATTCACTGTGCAATATAAAGCTAAAAATAGTTGGGTTTTCCCACCACAATTAAGGGTTCTATATTTAATTTGAATGTCCAGAAATTAATTAATTTAATAACTTATTGTAAAAATTAGTTATTGAATTAATTAATTTCTGAACAACCCAAATGTTTATTTCAAGTTAATTATTTGGTTAAAAAAAAAAAAATTATTTTTGGTTTTTTAGTGCACAGTAAATGTTTATTATAAAATATTTTTAATATATATTATTTTTAATTCTTTAATACTGAGATAATTTTTGTAAGAGAATAAAAGCAATGTCATACTGTGTATAATATTTTAAAGAAATTTTTTGGTATATATAAAAAAATTTAATTCCAATATTATTTTTTTTATGAAAGAAGTATTTTTTTTAAAAAAAACTTTCACAATCAAGTGAAAATAAAATTTCATCCATTTTTTTAAAAAAAGTTATTTTTACAATCAATTGAAACTAAGAATTGTTTTTTACTTATTTCTATTTTAAGTAATTGTTAATACTTTTTAGTATCCCTTTTTTAAAATAAAATAAAGCACTTAAGATATATGCTGCCCTCTGGTGTGTGTCATTTGAAATTTACTGACCTGATATCAAAATGTTTGAAATTAGATCTGCTAAGATTCTTAAATTATATAAATTATTTGACAACTCTCAAATATTGCATTATCATTGATTTCTAACAAATGTAAGAAATCTGAAGGAACCCTTCATTTGATAAAAATATGATAAAACATAAATACAAAATTTATCCTGAACAAACAAAGAAAACAAGCAGAATTTCTAAGTTAAATAAAAATGGGTTAATAATTTTAAAAAAAGCTTTTATGTATTAACCTTCTGACGGAGTTCTCCGATCAAAACCAGAGCCAGCTTCAAGTCACTTGAATTCTGTCATTTTTAATACTACCATTAAAATTTTTTGCTCTTTTTAAAGGTTAAAAAAAGTTACGTAAGATACTGCCCTCTTCTCAATTATTTTACAAGTAAAAAAATCAATAATATTCAAATTTTAAGTATAACAAAGGAAGAGGGTAGTCCGTCCTTGGTGCTGATTGGCTGTTAACCATCAAGGACAAAGAAAACCACTTGTCAATAATTTTTACCACTACGATTTCTTTTGTTTCATTTCAAAAGTGATAAACGAATGTTTCAGTCCATTTTAAAAGTATTTTTTGACATATTATAAATTATTTTGATAAAATATATTAAAAATAAAATTATTTTAGAAAAATAGTTAAGATTTTAGTAAAAATTATTTACTTTTCCGCAACATAAAATTGGGAAAGAAATCACTGACATCAGCAACACTTTTTAGTGTAACATTCATTTTAGATTTGCTGCTATTGAATATTTTTATAATTATAAATAATTTATTTTTCAAAAAACTTTCATTCACTTTCATAACCTGACAAATTATTAATATACTTTTTACAAACAAAACTAAAGTGAATATAATATTAAAAGATGAATATATTTTTATGGTTGAGTTTGTGAATTGACCAATTAAAAGTTTAGAGTTTTACCTCACTCGGCCAATAAAATTAATTGTCAGTAAAATAGTTAATATAACAATTGTTAAATAATCTATTTACATATTGTTTGTATTCAAAAATGGTATAATTGATCATAGAGTTATTTCTACTTTATGATGAGTAAAAAGTAAATCAGTCAATTCAAATAATAACTACTACATCTTTAACTAAAGGAGTTGAATCTTTATAGCTTCATTTTTTACAAATAATTTGATAATAATAAAAGTAGAGATGTGTGTGATTACATTTAATCTAAATTGCAATTTATAAATCCATTAGCAAAGTATGCATTTTATTAAAAAATATTCAAATTTAAAGATTCTAATGAAATATATATATATAATAATTTAAATTCATCATTTAACTCTCTTCAATTTAGACATTTTCTTTTATTTCACCTGGTGAGAGTTTTTAAAAATGTTCAACCTTTCATTTTATATAAAACCTTTATTTTATACTAAAACTTAATAAGGTAAACTTGATTTCTATTTGATTTAATTTTATAAATAATATTCTAAAAAAATCACATGACATTTTAATTATTTTAAAATTGGCTTGTAAATAAGAACAACAGACTATAAATGTTATCAATTACATTTGACCAAACAATTTTTCCAAAAAGGAACAAATTCTTTTTTTTATTTTTTTTAATGCAAATGAATGAATGTGAATTTAAAATAAATCTCTCAAACTCTACTTTAAAATATATTTGCTTTATAATTATTACAATATTTGAAAAGATTTTAACATCGTAATAATTCTGATAGATAATGATGTTATAAATGCTGTGATCTTTGTTTACATTATAGTCAAGTTTATTACTTTCTATTTCTAAAAATAAAAGATAAATGAATAAAATGAACGTGTGTGTGTTTTTTTAAAGATCAGTTAAAGCAATCTCACAGAAACAACTTTTTAAAAAAAGATCTATGCTCATATCTCTCACAATAATAGTAAAATAGCAATTAGCAATATAAAGTGACAGAATCTGCAAGTTATCAAGTTAAAAAATGCATAAACTAATCTTATGATTATCTACTATTATTATAAAAAGATTCAAGCCTAATCAGATTTATGATTAATAATGTTGAAGACTTGAGACAACTGATAAAGGAAAGTGTCCTTGAAAGGGATTTTGTAAGCCCTGTATTGTCAAAGTTCACAATTCCAAACTTGACTGTTATATATATATATTGTACCAATCGGAATGAAAGTGAAGATCGAATCTAACCGCAAACACAATATCTGCATTTGAGCCTAGAAAAATTTATAGAGTAGGCAGATACGTGCTGTTAAGATTCCACTTTATTTAAATATTCCGATCATTAGCCCAAGTCGCTAGCTCAGCGGAAATGCATAGATAAAAATCGATAAACTTTATATCTTAAATATCAAAGAGTAAAAGCCACTGCCAGAAATTAACACATAAAATATTTATTTACGCACATATAAAATCATTCTAAACTCAAGGAATAGGTTTAACATTTGTAGATTTTTATATTCTTATTACTCTTTAATTTTACATTTATATAAATTTCAATGATTTTAATTTTTTTTTATTTAGATTGTCAAGTATGAATAGACTACATAGATCTGCATTTGAAAATAAAACATTCTATCCCTATTTAACCCTAGGCTAAAATTCGCAGTCAAACTGGCATCAATCCATCCAATACATTTATGTATTCAATGTAGCATGAAAATACAACAGCACAAAGATACTATACTGTCAGGAATGGACATCTGAACAATATATTTTAAGAAAACATTGACTCTTGTCTAATACAGGAATATGACGTCTGTATAGCAAGAAGAACAATAAAATAAAAACTCCATAGGAAGGGACCGCGATCCTTTTTGCCGACTTACAATCCCATCCATAGGCAAAAGGTTGGTGCGGTGTATACAGCGATTCTGCACGTAGCGAAAACTCATACTACATCTACTAATTACACAAATATATCCAATCCATTGACCCAATTCAACAACGACACAAATAACCTAAGATTTCCCTCCCCTAATATAACTTTACAAATCTATATAGCCATTCACGCCCGACTTAATTTTAACATTTAAATACGTTCGCACAGATTGTTTAAAAATGTTGGGTATAGATCGATTACATAGATTCCACGGTCAAAAACATTTCAAAATAAACATAAACGATCAAAATACAAAATTATTGATACCGACAATCGCAGAGGGAAACTTATAAGTAACCCAATAGTATTCACCATAAGATACTTGCGTTGTCACCAATAACTTAAAAGACATCCGAATAAATACATTTTAGATACTCATCGTAAGGTATCATTATTTATCGAATGTCTATATATTTTGATCAAATATGAAACCAAAATATAATTAACCGCAAACGAATCCATGCAAGCGTCTATAAACAACTTAAAATTTACTCATTTAAAATTTAACAATAAATATCAATACAATAAATAATAAATGGAAATGATTTTTTTTTTTTATCAAACGCATACATATATATAAAATTTCACATTATCAATTTAGTTGACACATAGGTCAGAGAAAAGTTCCTTTTTATAAAAATAAATTTACTTATCAATCTTTAAAGTTCTTAATTAATGTTATGATTTTTAACAATTGTTCAGTTCTATTGCTTACGGTAGAGAAGTCCCTGTTCCCGTTGGCAATTCCCACGCAGACTTTCCTGGAAGACCGGTCTGATGTTTTGGAGGTGGCAGTTGCTGGTTCTGTCCTGGTATCACAGTCTTTGCATTTTTAAATAAGTGAGTGAGGACGACAAGTGCGTCTTGTCGCCAGACTCACCAAAATCAAGTTGGAAAAAGCTCTCTCTGACTGGAACTCAATATTTTTTTCTTTTTATAGTCCTCCTATGGATTCCATGAACAAAAACGTCACTGTTCTGTTTTTTCGTTATGGTCCGGGCCTTTATTTGGCTTCCATTGGTCAAGCTAAAATCCCTTTCTTCTCTTATCTAACTTTCCATCTGACTTTTTAATTAAACAGCTTTTAGATAATTAATAAACAATCATTTCCATTTATAGATTACAGGAATTAATTAATACCTGTTTTTATTTTAACTTACGTTATTTTTTTATTAAAATACTTTTATAAATCTTTTTTTTTATAAAAAATACATTCAAATACCTTTTTTTTATTTATTAAAAAAAAATATTTTTAAAGTTTAGCATCTGTGCGAATGTATATACGTATAACAAACATTTTTAATTTTAGCGTTTAGTTTTTTACTTTTATTTGCGAACTTTTAAGTTTTTCTTTTAAATTAATGTAGCGACATATTTATATATATCGTTACAATATATATATATATATAGTCTATGTTTTATAATGCGGTTGCAATTCTACTGTCACAGATATGAGTAAGGATAAAGTGCAATGAGGGAAGGAAGATAAACAGCTTGAATAAAAAAGTTCTTTGCCTTTGACAAGCTGATATCAGACATTATTTTTGGTTATTCACAGTTACCCATCACAACTGAGCATTTCACTTTTTTACCAATTGGAAATCGTATCAGTAATGTAAGCTCACCACTTGACAATTGTTATACATTTCACTTATTTTTGGTGAGCAAAAGACATTTATTTTCAATACTTTGATTACAATATCATGGGCCATTTACTGCAAAATACAGCAGACTCAAATGTTTACTGTTTCTGGAATGATTCCCATCAACGAAAATTTTAAAAAAAAATTCAGTTTGATTAAATGAATCAATGTGTGTGTCCAGTCTAGCATTTTGGCACTCAAGCATCACGTGACCTGAGTGTGTTGTGCAGCTTACTCTAATAATAGAGTACAGGCTTTAGAGAAAAACGCATTCCGTCAGTTCCAGTATATAAATGTCACATGACCTTATATTCGATGGCTTTATTTAGGATGATTCTAATAAATAACCACAGTAATTGCAGTCTTTTTAAAGTGCAGTTTTCTGAGTAGGAGTATCAAATCATAAAGAACACTATTTAAACTAGATTTGGAAATAATTTGAATTTTTTTTGGGGAAATTTATTATTAAAAATTGACTAATATATATTTCAATAAATAAGAAGAAAAATCTAATACTTATAATGACATTTAACAAAAAAAGAATAACCTTCCATTATCATTTTAAAATATTTACAGCATTTAGCATTTGTCAGATATAGACATATTTATAAAAGACGGTCGTCTAGGTAAATATTTGTCTTTTTTATCCATCAGTAAAGATTTTACACCAGACAGATGCCAAGAGCCGTTTTCCAATGACCTTATCAAAAAGAATGGCATGGAGTAATTGAGAAGATGGAAATCCATAGCTTTAATATATAACATGTCTAATAATGAACAGAAATATGTGTGCATTTTAATTTAAAAGATAAAAAAAAAGCTTTTAAACATTTGCTAGATAATAAACTTTTTAAATCATATTAATGAATGATTTAAATCAATTTAAATACATTTATTATTATTGAAAATAAATTAAAAAGTTAAAATCAAAAAGATAATAATTCATTTAAAAAAAAAAACTTTTAATTTAATTATAGTAAACCATTTCTCCATTTATTCAATAATTTGTAAAACGATTTAAATTCTTTTTTACTAACCAATAAACAATCAAAACATATCTTTGATGACTATATGCCTCCCTGCTCTAATTTAGAGCAGCGGTAGAGTTGCAGATTTTAGAGCTCACGGTCCCTGACCCCCCCCCTCCCGACTCTTTCATTTCAAATGCTCAAGATTATTATGAACATTCCAAGAATAAACGACTAAATTTCTTTAATTATTCAATATTTCAAGCTAATGATAGATCATTTACTTTTATGTACTTATATAAAAAATTGAATAAACGTGCAGAAAATATATTATGGACAGGTAATAAGAGAAAATGGTTAAGTTTATTGCATTTTTATAGCAGTATTTATTTTCGTGTCTTATATGATATTTAGAGCTACAATCTGAAAAAAATATTTTTGTAGACACATTTTATATTATAAAAATAAAACATTATGGGGAAAAGGCTAATGCATAAATGCAAACACATATAGAACATAACAAAACGTTATAAGACTGTTTTTATTCAATATTTGTTTTTATGAACAATATTACACTATTCTTCTATTCCATATATATATAATAAATAAATAATTGAATGGCTTTTTTTGCTCAGGAATTCATAAGAAATGGTGTGGCATGTTGTAAAATGGCTTTTTCTTAAAGGAAGTCACAAATTTCTGTGCAAAAGGTATATGCTCAATTTTTTTTTCCTGCTGTCTCTTTACATACTCTAATAAGTTTACCTACTTCTTACTCCTTATTACCTAAATATTTCTTCAACATTGGTATATTTCTGATTTTCTTCCTATCCCATTTTAATGAAAGGTACATTGATAATTTCATTGCCCTGCTCTCACATTCCTCAATTTTGTTATACAGATATAAACAAATTATCATAAAATTTAATTTTTTATTCTCTTTATCTTTAAATCTCTCTATGTATCTCCTCTTCTTTCCCTCTTCTCTTTCCATCCTCTCTAACTTCCCCTTTCTCTCTCCCTCTCTGTCCACCTTTTCCCCCTTCCTCTCTCCTCATTCCTTTCTCTTTTCCCCTGCCTTTGTCTCTCTCTCCCCCTCTCTTCACCCACTATCACTTCTTCCCCTTTCCTCCCTCCCCTTTTCTTTTTTCTTTTTCTCAATCCCCCTCTTTCTCTCCCTCTCTTTCTCAACAAAATAATTTACCCTCATCCTCTGCATGTACAATAATTTCCCTCCTCATCTCCACAGAAACTACATCTGCATTTAGGTCTTCATTCCATTTTTACCTTCTTCCTACACTAAAGCTTCTACTTTTGTGCAAAATAGCAATAGATTTCACTTAATGTTGTCATATATCCTTTCGTATTTTATAGAATTTTTATTTTTATGTAACTCCAAACTATTATTTATTCATATATGTTTTCCACAATTCATTCTTCTTCACTAGTCAACTTAACCATTTTCTCTTATTACCTGTCCATAATATATTTTCTGCACATTTATTCAATTTTTTATATAAGTACATAAAAGTAAATGATCTATCCATTAGCTTGAAATATTGAATAATCTTTCTTGCCCAAAATATGTATTGTCTTTACAGATAATCCAATTAAACATTATTTTTACTAATCTATTTTTATTTATGTATTAAAACATTCTGAATATTTTTAACATTCTTTGATTTTTTTTATAAAAAAACAAAATCAATTTCCATTTCATTTTAAATAGCCTCATTTGCTGTACACAATTCACCATCCCAATGTCTATCTACCTACTTCTTTTTGTATTCTAACTTAAAATTTCTATTTTCCCTGACAGTGCAAAGTGCATTGCAGTGAAGCTGTGAAATGTGCTGCAAAAATATCATGATTTTAATTATACACTATTGAAACAAAATGGAAAATGAATAAAATTATAAATAAACAAACAAAAGAAAACATTAAAATTCACAAAGTTTTACATTTTATGATACTCAAACAGCCATTTTTCTTTCTCTGAGCAGTATACATAATCACATTAAAAAATTAATAATTAAAATTTGTGAATAAATTTTACAATATGCCAGTTGTCATTTTTCCATCTCAGAGTTTTGTTAATAAACATTCCTCATTTCATGTTCAAAACACACACATTTTATTTCTCCTTTATAATCTTTTCTGAGTTTGATGTGCATTATTTTTATAATAAAATTATTTTGTAAGTGTAATGCTAAAAAGTTTACAAAATTTTAATGCTAAAAAGTTTACAAAATTTTAGCATATTTTGAATTGATACTGATTTTAAAACATCAAAACAATTAGGGATATCATAGTTTTTTAATGATGAAACTACTATTGTGTTTCTATAAAAGAAAAAGATTATTAAAAAAGAATATTGCCCAGGGCATATTTAATTGTGATGAAAGAAACATTTTTTATTCTTATTTTTTCACTGAATAAATGAAGGAATGCACAGGCAATAAAATATATGTAAATGTATCCCTCAATATCTTATTATTAACTAACTATATTATTATTTTTAAAATATTTTGTTTTTATAATTTTAAATTATATATGCATGCTATTCATATAGAAAAATGTCTTTGTTATATATATATATATATATATGCATGCATGTTGAAAAGTACTGCAGATTTGCCATTCAATAATATTCTAATCAAAGTTTCTCAACAAAATGATGTATGATGTATATAGGGGGAGTGGAACAAAATATAGCTTATAACATGGTTTCAATGTATTACCAAGTATTAAAGCAGGCACCATCATTTCTTTTATATGTTAAACATACCAAATTTTTAATCAATAGTTAATTCCCAATAATTGGTATAATTTTTTCATCCATTTAATGAAGTACTTAAATACCTATATTCCTCTACTACTTCAAATGAAATATCTACCATTATCTATCCTTCTATTTTACTCTTTTTATTAAATACTAAAATCTCAGAATTTTCTTTACTGAATTCAGCTTTCATGCTTCTTCCTGCTTCTCCACATTTTTTCAATAACAACTCCATATCTTTCATATGATTTTCAAAAAATTACTCTAACAATGGCAGAAAACTAGGAACCAGCATATCACATATTTTCTTGATTCAACTACAGAAATACTCATCACTATTCCTAATCGTTTTATCTCAATCTTCAATTTTTTAGCAGCAAAATAAATAAAAAATATAAAAAATGAACATTCCTGTTTCAATCCAATTTTATATTTAACTTCCAATGATTTTAATAAAAATTATCATTTATAAAAACAATTATTCTTAGATGTGATGTGATGTGATGTACTGTGGCTTCTCCTTAAACACAGTCAAGAATATCTCAGCAATTATGCCCAGATAAACCTGTTAGCCACTTTATTTTCCATTCCCCACTCTAAGTTTTCCCATATTCTGCTCCATTCCATTTTCACAACATAATCTTTGTCAACTCTATGGCCTTTATATCTAAATCCCCTTACCTTTTCCCAAACCCAGCATAAAAACCAATAATTCACTTTCTGTATAATCACTTTTTTCATATTTATTCTTCAATAATTTCATTATATGTACCCTTTCTGTTTTTAAGCATTTACATTCAATTAACAAATGCTTAATATTTTCTATTCCTTTCTTACATAATTTACAAAATAAATCACCCATATTTTTTCATTTACATGTATATTCTTTTGTTGATAAAGATCCCATTCGAGCCTTATACAATAAACTACTTTTCTTACTATTATCATATATTAACTCGCACCTAATATTCTGTTTATTTCTATATATATTTAAACTTTTTTTACTCTCATACTATTTCTCCATCTCTCTAACTCCCTATTTTTTATTAATAAATCTATTCTTTTATCCAATTTCTTACTCCTATAACACTCAACAATCCTCTTAACACAATCATCCATCTTTTGTACAAATATTCTGATATAAATTCTTTATCCAAATCTTTTACATACCGCATTATCTTTCTCACTCATCTTGTTACCTGTCCTTTACTCATAACCCCATTAAATACTATTTTGGTTATTCTTTTATTATCCATAAACTGCAATCTACCAAACATTTTCATTTACTTTTTGCACCTCTCATATGAAAACTTTACCATCACATTTCTCCTTGAATTGCCTCCCTTGCTGCCATCTAATGCCAGTGCACATAAAATGATAATGCTACATTTGAATCTCTTGATTAATTTATGGCTACTAACTATCACTTTAAAACTTTTTGTTACTGTCCAGATTAATGATCTGAGATTCAAGAAGATATCCAAACCAACTTGCTTTCTTATACACAATGTGAAATTATGCTTTGCTGTAGACATAATAATTGAATTTTCTTTAACTTTATTTTCTGATGCTTTGATCACAAATTATACCTTTTTAAAAAAATCACAATATTATATTTTATATTTTCAATACTTTTTATTACTGCAGTTACTTTCCTTGAGGGATGGTGATAAGAGGAGGACGGGTGATGGGAACTATTGTTTTCTTCACCAAATTTTGATTCACTAGCAATTTTTTTTCTTCAAACCTATAAAACATATTTTTGTCATAACACATAATTTTATTATATTACATGTGCAGGCTCTCAAAATATAAATTTCCTATAATAGAAAATAAAATTGTACATCCATATATACACATTTATATATATCTACCAACTTACATTTTTCTATCTATGTTATTCTTTAATTTTCCATCTTTAAATTCATATTTTAATTATATGTTACTTTATCTTTATAATACTTTTATTTTTACATATAAAACAGGCAAAACTCACTATACATATTGCCACACACAGCAAGCTAGAGCAATCAATGAATGCCAGAAGGCTTGTGCATAAAATCCCCATCTAGTGTCTCCTCATCCAATATCCCCAGACTAGTTTCTGGCTTGTGGCCTTCGTCAGTGAGAAGCTTTGGATCTGAGAGCACTGCACTTAGATCTTAGGATCGCAACTCTCCAGCAGCCACCTTTTTTCTCTACTTAACAACAAAACTATGAGTCTGAAATTGAAAACATAATAATAGTTTCAAGCCAAGCTCACTAACTTATATAGTCGTATAGGCCTGAACTCAGTTCAGTACTCATACATCCATTGATTACTCTGGCTTGCATTGAGTGGCACTACTGTATGGAGAGTTTTGCCTGTTTTAACAGTTTGAGCAAATGTAAGAAATGGTGATCATGTAATGTTTAGTAGTTTATTTTTTAATGAATATATGCATACAAACTTACATATGAGTGCATGTGTATGTGTAAGAATATTTATAAAAATAAAATAGTAGTGCAGTATTTTGTCCAATTTATTAAAATGACATATCGGCATATGTATATACATGGATAGCATATACATGTGAAATGTGTGTGTGTATAGACAAGTATAATATATTCATATGTAAGAAAAAAACTTATATCACAAAAATTTAAATTTGTACAAAAATTAGGAAATAACAGAGAAAAGGAATATATATTGCATTAATAAAATGTGGGTGATGAGTTTATGTACATTTGATTGGCGTTAATTAAATGAATTGTGTAATAAAGAACTCCTTTTATATATTTGGTTATAATTATTATTTATATAATCATTAACATATAGCTGAGGATTGTTATATATTAGTAAACATAAGAGTAAATGTTTGATAAAGTGGCTTATAAATATTATCTGACTTAACCAACAATAATTTGTTCCACCACAGGAATGATGAGGATGATGGGTTTTGTTAGCATCCTCATCTTGAAGTATTTTATTTATTTCGATCAGGTGCCAAATTTCTTCAACAGAGTATGATTTCTGGAAATTAGTTCTTTATAACAACCCTCATCGTAAATTTTTTATTTTTTTTTCTTTCACTGTAACAGTCCAGTATACCACTCAGTGTTTTACATGTTCCCATATTTGTGGGTATTTTTTCTTATCTAGCATATGTATGTTAATGTTATTATTTTATCACATACATAAACCGAATAAACTACTAGATTAACCAGTAACAAAAATAATTTATTAATGCAACAAGGTATAAAAAAGTTCATTATATGTAAATTTCAATGCAAATTTACACCTTGCATAAAATTATTAAAGGAATGAATGAAAGTAAAGAATTCATATATATTTATTTTTTCTCCATTTCTTTATCTCACATATAAAAAAAAATCTATTATATATATTTTTTTTCTCTTACAAAACAGTTCAATCTTTTCCGAATTTCCTTTTTATTAATTTCACACATATAGATAAATATAAAATGCAACATGATATATTTTTTAGAATTGTTTTCATTCAAGTTTATAAATCCAATTATAAACAAAAATATTATATACTCTTGTAGAATATTTAATTATAATTATTTTTTGTGTCTTTATAAATTTAAAATCCTTTTCACTTTCTGTCAAGAAATAGATTGTTCTTCTAACATCTTACCTTTCAGCAAAATTTCACAAATTAAAATGAATCTTAGACAAATATATTCTTTGTATTAATATATTGTGCTTTCAATAAATATAGTTACTGCAATTTAACTTTTTCTTTTCAGATTATAACATTGGAATTATGACTCTCTATAAATTTCATTTTTGAGAATGGGCCAATGTGTTTGGGATTTCAATGGACATGCTATTAGTAGTACTTAGCCTTGCATAAGAAAAGGTTTCCCAATGTAATAAGACATATACAACTTATTTTATAAATGTGTAATTATTGGCAGGAAGACAATAATTTTTTAAACTGCACACATGAGTTTCTTTAACCTATATTTTTCAGGATAGAAAATGGTTGATCCTCCTTGGACTGCAGTTAACTGTAGACTATTTAATTGTGTACTGTGCATAACATTATGCAAATTACCATCTTTATTTTGTTCATCAGATTTTTTAATTTTTTCTTAATAATAATAAAAATTTGTTGTTAATTACTTTTTCCTTTTTCAAAATGAGTTGGGAACTGGTCAAATTGATAAACTCCAAATACCGGTTTTATTTATGTAGTATACATTTTCTTAATGTGTATCATATAAACATGTGTGCAAATGCACACACATTATTTTTTAAAATTTTCTTATGTAGCCTTTAAATTGCTAGCTATAATGGTTACAAAATATTATGGAGAGTGGCCAACTCTGACCATGCCAACATTAAAGCTTTTCAAACTTAGAATATTTTAATTAATGAAGAAATAATATTTAATTTTACCCTGTGATTGTTTTTATAATAATAATAATGGTATTTAATTTTATCATATTTTTGTAATAAGTCTTGATTTAGATATTTATCTTTACTAAATGATAGTATGAGAATTCTGAAACATTATTTTTTATTATGTGAATATATTATGATGTATAAATATTTGTAAAAGAGAAAAATATAAAACCATATAAACAATTTCTTTTTTTCTCTCTCTTTAATAATTTTAACTTTTACCAATGTTAATTTTAATTTTAGAAAATGTATTAAGAGAAAAAAAATTTCTCTTCAGTGAATTACTTCATAAATTTTAATTCTAACTTTTAAGAAAAATAAATAAATGAAAAAAAGAGAAAATAAAAATTTAACATTTGTTAAATTTCATTTTAAATAACTAGAGTTGTGGTTTTTTCTCTTTTTTCTCTTTATCTCTTTTCAATACAATAGATAGTGTTATTCTTATTATCTTGTTTTTCTTTTTGCACAAAAAAACTAATTGAAGAGGAATTTCAAAAATATGATTGGAATTTGTCATTGGTTGTAGACAGATTTGTTCCAAAAATAGGTGTGTGGTTCAACCAGAAGAGCTGTGTCTTGTAAGAAGCATTCAGTCCCTGACACAGCTATTAAAAATGAGAATCTGTTCTAACCCAGCTGTTAAAGAAGAAAAAACTGTTGCAGAGAACAGCAAAATGTTTAAGTAAGCTGTTGAAGAGAACATTAAAAATTTTAAATCATTCACAAAAGCTATGATAGTACTACCATATTTGACATTTTATGTGATGCAATGGCACTGCAATCACTAATATGCTATATTGTTTTAAAGTGTGATATATATTAAATTATTGTATGTGACAGGCTGCAGCAATTCTTTCTATGAAGCTTCCATTTTTAATATATTAATTTTAATAAAATTCTAAAAGATATCAGCAGTATACAAACCTTTGTGGATCTTTGTATGTGACTGACAGCACATTCTACTGATTTGACAAAGCTAAGGAGGTAGCAATTTGTGATTGGCTGATGCTTTATATTCATTTACCCTGTGGTTAAAAGTTATAAAAACATGATTTCCAGTAATCATAAATGATTATGATGCAATATTTTTTTAAAAGACTTATTATTAAACCAAAAATTACATCACTAGGGGGGATTGTTTTTCAAAACATTTTGTATTAAAAAAACTGCTCTTAGAGAGTGTACAAAGTATGTTATAAAAACTGGAAATTACCATGGAAACAGTTATTAGAGATTAAAAAGAAAATCATTTTTGTAAATACTGTAGGTGAAATGTTTTAATAACAATTACTAATTAACTTGTAGAATTTTTGTTTTTTTTGAAGATAACTAATTCTAAATATGTCATTTTTAATAACATAAAATTCTAATATCTAATATTTTATTCTTTTAACATTTTGAATACATACTGTGGAATCAATAACAAATGTGTTCTTTTGTTATCAGTTAGATACTTACTTCTACAATTTTAAAATATTAATTTTAAATATTTTTAATGTAATTATTAGATGGCTTAATATTTATAATGTAATATATAAACTAATTATATAATATGCATAAAAAGATTTAATTGTCACAAAAAACAATCAAACATGGAGTTGTATTAAAAATAACAGTGACTAGAGTCTATTCAAAAATTTTCCATATGGGGTTAATACTATTGTAGTTAATTTAGCTGTGTAAAACACACTGTGAATTTATCTATAAAAAATGTTTTCTACCATGAAAAATGTATGCTAAGTTTAGCTAAAAGCTAAACATTATATACCTCTATGTAACTGGCCTCATTGGAATAAAATATAAAGAAGACAATTTCTCTGAAGTAATCTGCAACACAAACCTTGTTTCCAGCCAAGAGCATGAGTGTCTTTATGTATTATACTGACCAAGAAAATTTATTGGAAAAAAATGGATAAATCCTGGCTATTTGTGTTAATTTGAAATTTTCATAACCAAGTAAAAAGAACCATGTACATTAAACTGGAAATGAAAAACCTTCAAAAACAAAATCTGCATGGAAAAGCTAGAAATTATAAATGCAAAAAAGACTTCTAAAATAATGTGCACATTATATCTAAATTTATAAAGTTTTAAAAATAATTAATAACTGATAATAAATAGTTTTATTAGTGTCTTTTGTCAATTGTGACATGTTTTTTTATTTATTCATTTATTTTTTCACCAAAATTATAAAGAATTAAGATAATTTAACTCCTTATCTATGATTAAAAAGTCTTTTTTTTTCTCAACTTTATTTATTGAAAAGAAAATAACTCAATGATAGGAACAGTTAATTCAAATAATGAATAAAAGTCAAATAGAGAATTTTTTTATTTTTTTATAAAATGTATAAGTTTGAATTAACATATCATTATGCAAATAATATTTGACTAAATCACATGTTATTATTAAATTAGTAATAAACTGAAAGGTTGCTAGTCTTTCACATGTGCCTACTGTTGTTTCTCAGACAGCCAATCAGATGTTAAACAGCATTCTGAAGAGCGATCTGGCCTTGACACGTGACAAAGATTTTGATACGAAAAGGATGATACCACCTTTCTCTTTACTTAACTTTTTATATATATAAGCCAGTCTTAAGCATCTTGGCCTGAAAGCTTGAAGATATAAACATATTCATTTATTACTCACTGAGTTTTTAATTTATGGTATTATGGCAGGAAATCTTAGATTTACTACACCACAATTTTCTAGATGTTAATATAAGTTATCAGCAATGTATGTAAATAATATTTGTCTAAATCGCATGTTATTATTAAATTAGTAATAAATTGAAAGGTTGCTAGTCTTTCACATCTGCCTACTGTTGTTTTTCAGACAGCCAATCAGATGTTAAACAGTGGTCTGAAAAGCTGTAATATCGTAAATTAAAAACTCAGTGAGAAATAAATGAATATGCTTATATCTTCAAGCTTTTAAGCCAAGATGCTTAAGAGTGGCTTATATATATATATATATATATATATATATATATATATATATATATATATATATATATATATATATATATATATAAAGTTAAGTAAAGAGAAGGGTGGTATCATCCTTTTCTTATCAAAATCTCTGTCATGTGTCAAGGCCTGATCACTCTTCAGACTGCTGTTTAACATCTGATTGGCTGTCTGAGAAACAACAGTAGGTGCATGTGAAAGACTAGCAACCTTTCAATTTATTACTAATTTAATACATTCAAAGATCAGCCTTTCAAGCTAATTGTGCATGCTTCTTCTGCAAGTGTTAAATAATAAATGAATACTTCACTCTACAATACAAGATATAGTATTTATGCAGGAATAAAAGGAATCCCTCTTATTCCTACAACTCAAATTCTTTTATATGAGCAAATCTGAAGTACTGTTGAGTAAAGCGTGAGAGTAGAATTCTCACTTTAAATTACTATCTACAATGTTGGAATGAATGACGTTGGTGAAATTGTCTAGAATTTACTAGACGTCACTCTAAGTGAAACTTAATTATAAGTAAATAAGCATTTATTTTTATATGACGCTATGCATACAATTGTATACATTCCAACATTGTAGATAGTAATTTAAAGTGAGAATTCTACTCTCATGCTTTACTCAACAGTACTTCAGATTTGCTCATATAAAAGAATTTGAGTTGTAGGAATAAGAGGGATTCCTTTTATTCCTGCATAAATACTATATCTTGTATTATAGAGTGAAGTATTCATTTATTATTTAACACTTGCAGAAGACGCATGCACAATTAGCTTGAAAGGCTGATCTTTGAATGTATACAATTGTATGCATAGCATCATATAAAAATAAATGCTTATTTACTAATTTAATAATAACATGTGATTTAGATAAATATTATTTACATACGTTGCTGATAACTTATATTAACATCTAGAAAAGTGTGATATAGTAAATCTAAGATTTCGCACTGTAATATCATAAATTAAAAACTCAGTGAGTAATAAATGAATATGTTTATATCTTCAAGCTTTCAAGCCAAGATACTTAAGACTGGCTTATATATATAAAAAGTTAAGTAAAGAGAAGGGTGGTATCATCCTTTTCTTATCAAAATCTCTGTCATGTGTCAAGGCCTGATCACTCTTCAGACCACTGTTTAACATCTGATTGGCTGTCTGAGAAACAACAGTAGGTGCATGTGAAAGACTAGCAACCTTTCAATTTATTACATATCATTATGTCATTTTTTTAATTTTTAATTATTAATCAGTTGTTTTATTAAATAATTATTTAAAATATATTTGTGTTAATATATTTATTCATCCAGATATCTGTTCCATGAATTGGCTGTGTGTGTGTGATTTGATTTCAATACAGCTTTGAGTTTGATGGATTTTTTTTTATTATACCAGTAAAATTATTTTAAAGTAAATTAGAGTAAGCCATTATATTTAATTATTGCTTGTTCATAGCTACAATTCCTAGAACTTTATGGGTCTTCATATAGCTTCAGAGAGCAAAATGGTTAATTATATGAATGTAGGATTTATGTTTGTGTTTGAACATCCAGATGATAACTTTGGATGGCACAAAGGTTGTCATCTTTAAAGTTTATTCATTGCATTTTGTATTTTTATTAAAAATTAAGTTATAGTTGGCCAATATATGAATAGTATTATGTGGTCAGAGCATTAATAATGATCAACATGTTTCAGTATTTCAGACTTATTTGGTTTTATATATTCTGATGGATTAGCACTTAAGTATTTATGCATCAAGATAATTGTGTTGTATTTCTGTACTAAGATTGGCAGTGGCTAGATAATTAGTCTGCCTATAGTGGACTCCTTTCAAATCCAGTTATAAGACTACCTATTGATTTTTGACTATTCTTTAGAGATTGTTGATTATTGATAATTATTATTGTTTTGTAATGCTGGAAGTGCAGCTTATGTTTTTGTTCATGCCGATTCTGTTCATATTCACTGTATCCTATACTCATTCTATTTTTCTTTTTATTTAATTTGATGGTTTTATGGGGATGATGATGATTTGCCACCCATCTCCACCTCCAAATTGGATTTAAATTCAAGTTAAGTATGTTTCAAAGTGTTATTTATAAGCTTAGATTTTTTTTCAAAAAGCTACTTCCTAATCAACTCAACTATTTATCTAGTATTGGTTAGTAAATAACTATCTATACTTTTTTAGGTGTGCCGGTCAAAATCGTGTATTCATTCAACAAGACCAATAATCCAAGCAAAAGTACCTTGAATCCAACCATGCACAAGATACATATGTCAGGACAAGGATGAATCCTAACCTATTTGCCTAAACTATTGCCTCTCTGACTAATGGATAACGTTTGTGATGACACTAGCAGTGCTTGGTTTTATTCCGTCCCAGCTGGAGGTCATGGTTCACGTAGAGACTCAAAATAATAAAGGGTTTATATGAAAAATTAATGATTTAATGGATTCTGATGATTGCAGAACGGTACAGATATGATTTGATCGATTACTAATGGTTTGAACCGTAATAATGATAATTCTTTATGGCAACATTACAAAGAAGTGAATTTAAATCAAAGAAATATTTAAATAAATAGAGTAATTAACCTTATGGATTGGGAGTGATGACAAACTAAGCTTATTTAAGATAACATTATAGGAATTTATTAAGGAATTTAGTACAAAATAAGTAGTCTTTGTTTATACAACTTGGTTATTTCCTAAAATATATATAAAAAAACTTGGTTATTTTCTTTAATTCGTTTTGATGTGGCTTTGACAAACAATGTAAAAGTTTGTTAATTGGTCAGCCAAAAACCAATCAGCAATAAAATATTATTAGCCCTCTTCAAGATATTACAAATAAATCTGTTTTATATATATATTACAAGATATGAAAGATGGGCATTTAAAACACTATTACATTTAAAATCATTTGTATATAATGAGTGTGGGAAGCAAAATAGTTCTTAAATAAATAATTGACAATTATACAGTCAGATTTAAATAATTACGAAATTTGTTTGTGAAGGACATGCCATCATGGCAGAGAGCATTTCAGGTTTGCTAAATAAAGATATAAAATGATGAAGAAGGCAATATGCTATTATAGATTACAACAAAATAAATGAGGTCTGTTATGAAACTCTGGGTGGCTTTGCTAAAGGAAATTCCTGATATGTACAGGTAGATAAGAGAAATGTTGGCCCTCCATCCAAAGCATGTCTCTGAATAATAATAAAATATTTTGATGTGCTGGACTTCCCATACACATCTTAAATGACAATGCCTGAAATTGGATCCCTTGGTATGAACTACATCTACTTTAAGGGAGTGTGAAAGATTGGACTGGTCATAGTTAAATTTCCGAAGGTCCTGATGAGTAAGTAGCAAAGCAAAATAATAAATGAATGGTTGTAGCTATAAAAACATTAATGCCTTAGACATATATATATAGATAGTGTATCACTAACAAAATTAATCACTTAATTCCTGATTAAAATAATCAGCTCCCCCACATGATGGAAAGTCCCAGAGGCCTTAGGCAATTACTGAACGGATCATAAAACATAATATAAAAAAAAGGAAGTCAAGAATTAAAATTTAAAATATAAGTTGTTTTCCACACTTCACAAATATTTCATTTATCAATAAAGTTATTAAATAGTTTATTAAAGATTACAAAATAAGACTTTTAATTAACATAGATGGGGCATTGAATATCAAACTCACTTCTGATGAAGTTTGACAATATAAAGCATAATAAATTATACATCAAATTTTTTTACTATTTTTGACAAATAAAAATATATATGTATGAACAAAACGCTATAATAGATTTTCTTTTAAGATATATGTTTTACAAAAATTGTAATAGGTTTAGCTAATCGATTTAATTATGAGAGCAATTTTAAATTGTAGGTAATAATAAGATTTTTTTAAATAATTTCAATCATAAATAAATTTAAAATGAATTTATAATATAAAAGGTGCAAAACTAAACAAGCTTTTCTATTAATTATTTTACGGGTAGTAAGTGTCCTGTAATGATTTTGACTGGAAAATTAAGAGGGAGAGAATTTAAAGTTAATAGCTCATTGAGTTTCGTACTTGGAAATTTCAGTAAATCAAATATTCTAAATAAACCAACAAAAAATAATTTAATTTGCCGCATCAAAATAATGTAAGATTTTATAAGAATTGATATTTTAAAATTAAAAGACGCATTTTCAACCAAGCCGTATAAACATCACACAGATATATAAAATATAAATTAGTATTGATTTGGAAAACAAGTAAAATGGAATCAATGGCTTGCGGCAAATTGGACGTTACCTCAGAATCAATCAGTAGGCATTCCATGGCTGGAAACAGGCATTTATACAGTCAGATCATTTGCAGGCTTCCTCGACCCAGACAGTCTCTGGCTAGATGTTTAAGCACTGGAAAGGCATGGATGAGTTGGTGGAACAGACCTCTGAGAAGCAAACGACCGATCTTTTCACCCCATCATTTCTTTAGGCATGATGTATATATAGATTAATCACTTCTCTCCAGTAAACTCAATAATAATCCCTCTTATCAAAGATCCACTATTTATGTGATCTGGCTTTATCTAAAGGATTAAATCTACACTGACCTCCACCAATTGTAATCACTCTAAGCAGTTCTGTGAGGTTGGTGCCTGCTTTGGAGGGAAAATCTATAACTCTGCATGAACATGCCCCAAGGGTTGATTTGCTAATTAAAAAAACAACAACAACAAGCATATTAAGTTTATCAGTCATTGTACTAACAAAATCTATTTAATTAAGGTTTAGATTAACAAAAATGTAGATTTTATTCAGAAAAATTTAGGAATTTGGTACAATGACTTTCAAACATATTTGACATAAACTTAAGCAGAAATTTACAAAATATTTCTTACAAATATTACATTGTTTAAATAATTGATTCTCAAATGTACATTGATTAAAAGATAAATATAAAATGTTACCAACTGATTAATTGAAGAAAAATGAACTTTAATAAAGAATTTGAAATATTTGTAACATTTTATAGATATCTAGGATTCAATTCAATTTAATAAAATAAACACAATATACATTTTTACAAATATAAAATAAATAAACTAATATAAAAAGGTTAGTTTTAATTATAAAATAAGATTAATGAAATATAAAAGATTATAATATTGATTAAAATATACTACCACCTACTATGAGATGGGTGTCAGTTAATAAAGATTGGGTTCAAACCCAGACTAGTGCTGATGACATTGGCACTAGGTGAAGCAGGAATATGTACTATATTTCCAGCTTCATATCTCTTGACTTGGGGGGGGGGGGAATATTTTACTTGGGTGTCCAGTGACAATAGAGGCTGACCAAGGGTTTTCTGACCAAGGTTTATTATATTATTATTGGAATGGTAACTGTATTGAGATCTGAAAGCCTTTAGTTTCTTCTAAATTTATTACTCTGCTGAAATTACAATTCTTAAACTATTATCCTATAAAACGATTGATTTTCTTAGCAATTCTTTATCTTCCTCATTCTACTAACTTTAGTCTTCTTACTTCATTTAGTTACTATTAGATAATAGTCCTTAGACAAGATTTATATACCAACAGTCCAGCAACATAATCAATATGTATTTCAATTATATGGGGTCATACACAAAGGGTCTCACATTTTGAAAATAATTTAAACTTTCCCTGGATCTGGAGGTATTTCATAGTATGGTTTTAAATGGCAAGCATTAAAAGTCTCTTTTTGTTCATTAAAAATTTCTTTGCTTATTCCATCATCAGCTAGGCTGAAGGCACTATTTTTATGTTTGCGATGTTTATCTTTGTGTTTTTTCTCTTCTTTCTTGCTCTGCTGTTTATCATATTTATCTCGACCTTTTGTTATATTGTGTGCTATTTTCCTGATTATTTCTGAAAGCAGTTTCTCTCTTTTTTCAATCACTTCCAAATCACTATTTAATTCTTGTATATTATCTTTTGCAACATCATCTTTCAATGTTTCTAATGGAATTTCATTTTTATTTGAATTTCCTATTACATTATCATTTATTTTGGGAATTTCTGAGATAGGTTTATCTTCTAACACACTTATTTTGTATTCCTTTTCATTTACTTCCATATCTATAGACTTCTCAATGTTTTCAACTATTTTTTGTTGTTCAAGAAGTTCTGGAATGATTTCTACATCAGATTTCATCTTTTCCATGTTTTCTGTATTGATTTCAACAACTATTGTAGTCTCTGAATAGATTTCTACTTTTTTTGGTATCTCCATATTGATATTACAATCATCAATATTTACGGCATTAATTTTAGACTCTTCCATGATCTCAACCTTAATTTTAAACTCTTTCACAATTTTTAAATCACTTTTAGATTTTATTAAATCAGCTTGCAACTCATAAGCAGTCTTTGCATCCATTTTAAATTCTGTTACTGTATTTGATACTATTGCAGTCTCAGCTTCTGTATCTACTGCTTCTTCTTTTGCAATTTTAGAGATATATTCCACAATTAGAAGTTTTCCTGAAGGTGGACTGACAACTTCAATAACATCCTTTGTAATTTCAATTTCTTCCTTTTTAACACTTTCAAGTTTTGCTTCATCAGTAATTGGATATTCAACTGGTGATTCTTTTAAAATATCTTTGGCTGGAAGTTCTAAAGTTTCTTTAACTTGGTTTAATTCAACAATATTCTCTGTATCTCTTTCTGTTTTAAAATGTTCTTCCACTAAAAGATCCTTTTCAATCATTTCTGACATCTTTTGAATATCAACTTGTAACATTTCTTCTTCTACAACCTCTGAATCAATTCTTTGCTCAAACAGTTTAGGTATAATAATATCAGCTTCTTCCTTTGTAATTATATCTCTTGCTGGTTTTGTCTCTGGCTTTGGTTCAATAGATTCAGCAACTTCTTCTGCACTTACTACTTCTTTAGGTGAAATTACAATTCCGGTTATTTCTTCTTGAGATTCTATTTGTGGAGGCAGTTCTTCACCATCTTTAATTTTTTTTGTTTTTTTTTCCTACTCATTCTTCATCTCTGTCCTTTGGTATAATTTTTTTATTTCTTGTATAATTCTCTCTGCCCTCATTTGGCTTGACTCCCCATTAATTTGGATCATCCTCATCATACTCTGGAGCATGGCAATCACATTTTTATCTTCTGAAATTTGTTCCTCCATGTTTTCTTCTTTTATTGGGATGCCGGTATCAACATCTTCACTTTCCTTTTCTTCTATGCTGTTATCCATTTGGATTTTGAAAAGTTTGACACAATAACAGTAATAATGCTGATCTTAAAATTCAAAGTTATTTTACTGGAACTATGGCTCACTGAAACTTTAACACAATCTTAAATAACTAGAACGTAAACGTATTTTTATCTTGGAATTTATATAATCACTAATTTGAGCGTTTGCTTCCCTTACTCCTTTCCACTCTTCTCATCATGTTTTACTGACTGTGTCCTTTCTGACCTGCCATACTAAGTTTCTGTCTGATTCAAGCTGGATATTTAAATAATTGTTTCAACTTCAACAAAAAAAAACTTCTCTTTATCATGAGAATGACTGATTTGTTTTTGTTTTTGTTTTTTTTGTTGTTGTTTTTTTTTATTCTAGCTGGTTACCCTTGGTCACTCCTTGCCTCTGAAATGGACTTAAAAAAAATCATTATTTTCAAAATTTAATACATAATCTTGTTGTGATGAATATTACATTGCTTACAATTTTATTACATATTACACCAGTTATAAAATTCTTCACTCTCCAAATCTCATATATATAAAAAAAAAATTGTTGCCAAGAATTACCATGGTTCTTTATTTATTTATTTATTTATTTTTTTTTTAACTTGATAACAAATTTATGCTCTAATATATAATAATAATAGAAAAACAGGTATATATATATGTGTGTGTGTACTTTTATCGATTGTTAACACAGTGTGCTCTTATGAATAAACATTAAATACATCTTATTACAACCTTTTACACATAAGGTTTATGGATGTAGTACATTGGCTTTAAACATTTTTTTTAAACACATGAAAACACAAAACAAATTCATGTGTGCATGTAAAACCAGATACAAAAAAAAAAAAATTCTACATATGGTTGGAATACATGGGTTTCAAAAAAAAAAAACTTTTACAAAATATATATATGGTTGAAAAACCAGGTACCACAGCTAGCAAAACTTTTACATTTATAGTTATAATCTTTGCATTTAAAAGAAAACTTTTCACACAACATTTTATGGTTGTAAAACACAGTCTTTGGTTTTGGTTTTTGACTCTCACATGAAATAAACTTTACATCACTTTGACATTACTTTATGATTATTTTACATAGTTTGAGTTTGGTATAAATCTAACATTAAGAGAAAACATTTTGCTAAACTTAAGAGCATATACATAACAAATTATTCCATATCACTATGCATTCAAACTCAGGTGAACTAAACAAAGCTTTAACTACATTGGTCCAAGTATATAAAACTGTATCTATGAAATATCATTTGGGGATATGAATATTTGTTCAACTGTTAAATCCAGAAAAAAAAAACAATTTTACATTTATATATTGGGAAAAAGTTTTTCAAGCTTTTGTGCTTGAGATACAACACAACTTTTCCACACATATGGGTTTCCAAGAAAATATATAGCAATGCAATACATATAAAACTTTCAAACACATCTGTTCCTACACATCACACATACACACCTATGTACATATATATGCAGTGCTACCATATACAAGTACATAGATTTTACACACATATACTACTATACACATTCATAGTACTATACATTATTGGAAAAGAAAAAAAAACTTTGGAGAAAAAGTTGAAAAAAAAAATCCATACATGTGTCAAATTCTTTACACTTTGCTTTAAAATAATCACAACATTATATACTCAATTAACAAGAAAAAATTTCTATACAAATATTTCCGTTCTTAGCAAACATGGGAGAAAAGTAGAAAAAAAATTTCTACATAACAAAACTCTGGAAGTAAAAAAAAACTTACATATACATTAATATAGTAGTTCAAACTACTTTCATATTTTATACAATCTATTTAACCATATGAGTTTTCACTTTTAATTAATCTGTTTATCAAAAAAAAATTACAGACTATGGATGGAAAACATGGTATTCCTCTTTACTTTATTAACAAAACAGTATTTGATTTTATAAAATCAATATGACAAAACTAAATCATTTTATATTCTGGAAAATTATGTATATATTAAATTATATATAGCACATTATACACATATAGCTAATGAATTATTCAGAATGTGGGAATAATTAACAGGCTCCATGATTGGGCATCCAAACTCGGAAAAAAAACGCAGCCTCTGTGCCGGTCAAAATCATGTATTCATTCAACAAGACCAATAATCCAAGCAAAAGTACCTTGAATCCAACCATGCACAAGATACATATGTCAGGACAAGGATGAATCCTAACCTATTTGCCTAAACTATTGCCTCTCTGACTAATGGATAACGTTTGTGATGACACTAGCAGTGCTTGGTTTTATTCCGTCCCAGCTGGAGGTCATGGTTCACATAGAGACTCAAAATAATAAAGGGTTTATATGAAAAATTAATGATTTAATGGATTCTGACGATTGCAGAACGGTACAGATATGATTTGATCGATTACTAATGGTTTGAACCGTAATAATGATAATTCTTTATGGCAACATTACAAAGAAGTGAATTTAAATCAAAGAAATATTTAAATAAATAGAGTAATTAACCTTAGAGATTGGGAGTGATGACAAACTAAGCTTATTTAAAATAACAATATTATAGGAATTTATTAAGGAATTTAGTACAAAATAAGTAGTCTTTGTTTATACAACTTGGTTATTTCTTTATATTTTCTTTAATTCGTTTTGATGCGGCTTTGACAAACAATGTAAAAGTTTGTTAATTGGTCAGCCAAAAACCAATCAGCAATAACATATTATTAGCCCTCTTCAAGATATTACAAATAAATCTGTTTTATATATATATTACAAGACATGAAAGATGGGCATTTAAAACACTATTACATTTAAAATCATTTGTATATAATGAGTGTGGGAAGCAAAATAGTTCTTAAATAAATAATTGACAATTATACAGTCAGATTTAATTAATTACGAAATTTGTTTGTGAAGGACGTGCCATCATGGCAGAGAGCATTTCAGGTTTGCTAAATAAAGATATAAAATGATGAAGAAGGCAATATGCTATTATAGATTACAACAAAATAAATGAGGTCTGTTATGAACCTCTGGGTGGCTTTGCTAAAGGAAATTCCTGATATGTACAGGTAGATAAGAGAAATGTTGGCCCTCCAGCCAAAGCATGTCTCTGAATAATAATAAAATATTTTGATGTGCTGGACTTCCCATACACATCTTAAATGGCAATGCCTGAAAATGGATCCCTTGGTATGAACTACGTCTACTTTGAGGGAGTGTGAAAGATTGGACTGGTCATAGTTAAATTTCCGAAGGTCCTGATGAGTAAGTAGCAAAGCAAAATAATAAATGAATGGTTGTAGCTATAAAAACATTAATGCCTTAGACATATATATATAGATAGTGTATCACTAACAAAATTAATCACTTAATTCCTGATTAAAATAATCAGCTCCCCCACATGATGGAAAATCCCAGAGACCTTAGGCAATTACTGAACGGATCATAAAACATAATATAAAAAAAAGGAAGTCAAGAATTAAAATTTAAAATATAAGTTGTTTTCCACACTTCACAAATATTTCATTTATCAATAAAGTTATTAAATAGTTTATGAAAGATTACAAAATAAGACTTTTAATTAACATAGACGGGGCATTGAATATCAAATTCACTTCTGATGAAGTTTGACAATATAAAGCATAATAAATTATACATCGAATTTTTTTACTATTTTTGACAAATAAAAATATATATATATGAAACATATACTGACAAAACGCTATAAAAGATTTTCTTTTAAGATATATGTTTTACAAAAATTGTAATAGGTTTAGCTAATAGATTTAATTATGAGAGCAATTTTAAATTGGAGTTAATAATAAGATTTTTTAAATAATTTCAATCATAAAGAAATTTAAAATGAATTTATAATATAAAAAGGACAAAACTAAACAAACTTTTCTATTAATTATTTTACGGGAAGTAAGTGTCCTGTAATGATTTTGACTGGAAAATTAAGAGGAAGAGAATTTAAAGTTAATAGCTCATTGAATTTTGTACTTGGAAATTTCAGTAAATCAAATATTCTAAATAAACCAACAAAAAATAATTTAATTTGCCGCATCAAAATAATGTAAGATTTTATAAGAATTGATATTTTAAAATTAAAAGACGCATTTTCAACCAAGCCGTATAAACATCACACAGATATATAAAATATACATTAGTATTGAGTTGGAAAACAAGTAAAATGGAATCAATGGCTTGCGGCAAATTGGATGTTACCTCAGAATCAATCAGTACGCATTCCATGACTGGAAACAGATATTTATACAGTCAGATTATTTGCAGGCTTCCTCGACACATACAGTCTCTGGCTAGATGTTTAAGCACTGGAAAGGCATGGATGAGTTGGTGGAACAGACCTCTGAGAAGCAAACAACCAATCTTTTCACCCCATCATTTCTTTAGGCACGATGTATATATAGATTAATCACTTCTCTCCAGTAAACTCAATAATAATCCCTCTTATCAAAGATCCACTATTTATGTGATCTGGCTTTATCTAAAGGATTAAATCTACACTGACCTCCACCAATTGTAATCACTCTAAGCAGTTCTGTGAGGTTGGTGCCTGCTTTGGAGGGAAAATCTATAACTCTGCATGAACATGCCCCAAGGGTTGATTTGCTAATTAAAAAAACAACAACAACAAGCATATTAAGTTTATCAGTCATTATACTAACAAAATCTATTTAATTAAGGTTTAGATTAACAAAAATGTAGATTTTATTCAGAAAAATTTGGTACAATGACTTTCAAACATATTTGACATAAACTTAAGCAGAAATTTACAAAATATTTCTTAAAAATATTACATTGTTTAAATAATTGATTCTCAAGTGTACATTGATTAAAAGATAAATATAAAATGTTACCCACTAATTAATTGAAGAAAATGAACTTTAATAAAGAATTTGAACTATTTGTAACATTTTATAGATATCTAGGATTCAATTCAATTTAATAAAATAAACACAATATACATTTTTACAAATATAAAATAAATAAACTAATATAAAAAGCTTAGTTTTAATTATAAAATAAGATTAATGAAATATAAAAGATTATAATATTGATTAAAATATACTACCACCTATTATGAGATGGGTGTCAGTTAATAAAGATTGGGTTCAAACCCAGACAAGTACTGATGACATTGGCACTAGGTGAAGCAGGAATATGTACTATATTTCCAGCTTCATAGGTAGAGATTAAAACAAAGGTCAAACACCTGTAAAATCCTCATCATTTGGCATTTGATAGGCCAGGATAGGATTCCCTTCTCACTGCCCTCTATGAGAGGCTATTGGAGAAGCCATTGCTCTGCACTTGATTGTTTAATGATTATTTTACCTTATATGTATCTAAATATTATACGATAAGTAATTTATTTTATAATTTTGAAATCTTATTATATATACATAAATTATAAAATTAGATGTTATGCAAGTTGATAGAATAAATAGATGCATGTTAAATATTAAAAAATGATATAGGAGTTAAAATGTAAAAACAAAACATGCATGCAATGGCTACTAATTAAAAATTGACAAAAACAACAAGTTTGCAATGGCTACTAAATGAAAACACATAATTAAAAGCTTATCAGAGGAATGCAATTAAAACAAGGAAGGAATTTCGACAACAGATATCACTGGCAGACATCAAAATGACAACAGGTCATCCTAATAAATAGTCCAGTTTTTTCATTGGACAGGCAGTCCAGTTCAGTTAATTAAGCAAGGTTGTATGTTCCTAAAAGCTGCTCAGCACTGCATGGTTTCTGGTTCTGGATACACAATAGATTGACTGATTGATTGACTGATTGTAATCTGAACCATGCAGTGCTGGGCAGCTTTTAGGAACATACAACCTTGCTTCAGCCCTTAGTTTGTTAAGATCAGCAATTTACCCAGTAAAGTGATGCCTTCCTAACAACTTGAAAAATCACCAGGAATATTAAACTGTCTCCAAGAATAGTGCCACTAAATAATAAGCATTAAACCTCCTCAATAAAACCTCAAATCCAGCCAGCTGGAAACATTTTCACATAAAATAACAACCAGCAAGAAGTCCATGTTCAAATCCTAGGTAACAAGTAACATTTTTCTTATTTCCATTTCTAAGTAAAGTAGTCACTGCAATAATTTGAAGCCTACCAGAGTCAATTAGTAATGATCTCTATAGCATGCATAAAAGAACTATTGATGTGTGTGTTTTTGAAATGCCATGTATGTGAATATTCTTTGTTGTATTATATTAATTTCCTGTGTATTTAAATGCCATTTATTATTTAATGCTTGTTATCTTATAGTTTATTATACGAATGCAGAGTGTGTGCATAGTCAGTATATTTAATTATCATTGTCTAAATTAATTAAGCTCCTATAAAGTATTTAAAACAGAATAATAAATGTGTATTTAAAATAAATTACCATTAAGCTTAAATTTGTCAGTCAATTCTTTATCACAAGTTAAAGCAATAATTTGTTATTGTATTATAAGTGACTGGGATAGTTATGGGATGTTTAGATGTTGAATTAGTTGGCTATCATTCAAAACATGTTGGTTCTTGTAGCTGACTGGTGCCCGGGGTTTACTCTGAAACAAAAAAGTGCTTTGAATGATAGGTGTTGAATTCAACAGTCGAGAAGAAATCTGTTACCTTCAAATGTAATCAGTTAGATATATTTTACAGATATATCTGCTGACTTGGTTACAGGTGCTCCTTGAGTACTTTCTTCTCTGCCTAAGGGGCCATGGTGGAGCAATACGTACATTGCATCAGGTGAAGATCAAATATATTAAGAATAAATTGTCTCATATTTTGTATAAAAGTTTACAAGTATATTTCATAATATTATTTTATTTAAAAAGTAAAATGATATAGAGTTTGTTTACTTTCCTGTAAGTGATCATTCTTTTTCATAAATACACCACCCGGTTCAATATATATATATATATGACAATGATTTTTTATCTGGGTACCACAAATGCTTCTTAGGGGTACTTTAAGATGTAGAAATAAATAAGTAATATAAAATTGTCAGATGAATATAATTGCATGTGATACAATAATACATCAGTAATTAAATATGCAACAAAAATGTTTCTTTTCATATTTGATATAATGATGTGGTGTAGAAAAAGAATGTTCTAGGCTAACTCTTACATATATGAACAAGCATTTTCGTTAAGAAGCAAAGGTATAAATCACCTTCTTTCTCTCAAGAATGAACTTCATGTGTATCTATTCAAAATTTGATCAAGAATAAAACAGCTATATTAAACAAGCTCAAGTGTCATACTAAAGGTGTTATACATTTTCATTTCAATTTAAATTTTACATTTATAAAACAATAGAACATCTATTAGTAATAAGATTTCTTTTCCATGGTATTTTATAAAGAAACTATATTAGTTTTTTTTATATCTGAACATACTACTATTAAAATTAAATGTGTTACATTTAATATTACACTACTGTCTTAATTTAATTAGTTTAAATTGCATTCATTTTTACATCATTAATTAATAAATAAAACTTAATATCAATAAACTATTATACCTCTCACATAACTAATAATTAGAAAGTACATCATTTTTTTTTAAAAAGTAGGTGTTTTTCTCAAGAGTATGAATAGCAAGATCTAGAATATCACGATGTTGAAAAGGTTGGCAATCACTTATCTATGACAATATATACCTTCACAAAAATAATTTTAAAAATTAGAATAATTCAATTCTGAGAAAGACATACAGTAATAAACTTATGAAAAGAGACAGAGCAACATCATGGCTGATTAAAAAATGATTCACGATGCTGTATGAGCAGATAAAATGTATAAACTCCAATTTATTATTTGATATTTTTAAGCTATGAGTTGGATTGTGAGTCAGTAAATACAGGGGGTTACTGTATACACATAATAATATAAAATAAAGATTTTTTTAAAAAAGAAAACCCTCTAAGGTTAAAGTAAATATGCAATTCATACTTTATGTTTTTATTATTTATTGCTGTTTTATAATTTTGCTTCTTTCAGATAAGTACTTAATAAAAACCATCGACAAGTTTCAGTAAAGATTATTTATAGCTAAGTGGTAGCAGCCAGGAAGCCATTTATTCTGCAGAAACTCAATATTTTGATTCAAAGAAACATAATCTGATTTATTGATGAACAATGAAATAGCCAAGGCAAGTTGATAAAAGGGGGAACATTTTTAAAGGGTCTACCATTTTAGTTTCCATGACAACTACATAATAATGGGTCATTAAATATAGGATGCTTAAATTGATAAATCACTTAAATGCAAAGCTGAAATACAACAAAGCTAGGTTATGTAAAGTTCTCAAAACCAAATCAAAGGGCATATAAGAAAAATAGTATCAATACTATGTTTTTACAATTTTTTTTATTTTAATTCAAAATATGCACAGACAAAAAAAACACGTATATTTTCTATTTTGCACATTTGTACATCGGTCTATGCAAATTTATATTTTCTCTGTTAATTATATTTACATTTCCTTCAATAATGGTGTATTATGTTTAAAAGATGAACGGCTATTTATTTAAGCATGGCGATTTGTTTTACAATTATACAAAAACACTCTTTAAACTCTTTAAAAAAAAAAAAAGTAGAAGTGCCATGCATGAGAGAATGATTTGATATTTCTTTCATTAGTTTGTCAAAATATCTGAGTCAATTAAATGAAAAGGCTTTGTAATCTGTCCACACAATCAGCTTCTGTATAATCATGGTCAGGAAAGACTTGCTGCTTTTAGTAGAAAAATCTTAAGCATTTGAAATAAAAGCTCATGTTAAATGTTGAATATGTAGAGGCTTCAACTTTGTTTTCCATTTTTGTACAGTGGTATTTGGAACAATCCAGATGTTTTAAGGATTATTGATGGAGTTTTTAACTTGAAGCAAACTGAAGTAATAAAAATTTCAAATAAAATCAATAAAATCCAAGCTTCATTTTTGTGGCTTTTAAATTTACAGTATGTATATCAACTCAAAGAATGAATTACAAAATGTATAAAAAAAATCAATTGCTTTATCAGCCAGTGTTGAAAGAAAATAATTTTTAACTTATTAATAATTGCTATGTTATACAATTTTCTGAGATGGTCAATGTGAAATAATCTTTTAATAGATTTGTTAAAACTCTTCTTTTAACATATAATGTTCAAAAATCAAGTCAAGCATTGTTAGCCCAGAGGTCATCACAGTCGCCTTACAAGCAAGTCGTTGGTTGCAGACGGTTGTGGGTTCGCCTCCCAGCCGATATTATGACATATAAAAAAACAAATGTTCAAAAATCATGTACATATGTTAAGTTAAACTAAAAAATACTTAAGTTAATGTATTGTAGATATGGTATATGGCCTTTATCCATGAGATTTAGATTTGATTTTCAATGTGAGAAAGATTTAACTTAGCATTCAAGTTTGTCCTCAATGGAAGAGCATAATTGTATAATAATCTCAAGAACTAATCTTATTGTTAAATCAATTTCCAGTTGATGAAAGCAATAAAGAAAAATTAATCAGTTTGCTCAAGTGAATAAATCTCTTGTACATAACCTGATTGGGAGACTGAGGAACTAATTATATGATGAATGAAAGATATTTTCATAACCCACTCTGTTATTGGAAAATGAAATGTGTCTATTAGAAAACCAGATTTCATTTTATGAAAAATCCTGGCATTACAAAAAAACAGCCAAATAGCAAATTGTTTTTTTTTTTTAAAAAAAAAAAAAAAAAACATTCCATACACTAAATCAAATAATAGCAAACTTTTTCTTTGAAAGGTAGGATATTAAATTTTAAGCATCTCTGTGAACAAATAAAAAAAATACAGGACAATATGTAAATAAAAAAGTCACAAATAATATATAAAAAAGTTAATTAAAAAAATAAAAATACATATTTTTATTTATAGATGTGGCAAATGTAAACCCCAAAAAGATTGGTGATGAGCATACTGAAGGGCCTTACTACTTTGTAAACCTATTTCTGATAATGTTAGTGAAACAATAGCAATAGTTCTTACTTATTATAGTTCATTCATATAGATATGCATCTACTATATATATATCATTAAAAACCAATCAACACTTAGACAATATCAATACAATAATTTCAAATTGTTGTCAAAACAACCTCCTTTTAACAATAATGGTGAAATTTCACCTTTATTAATGGTTCAATATATGTATATAGACACTAAAGATTACAACTTGACCACAGAGTTTGAAATTATTGATACAAATAAGTTAAATAAACCTCTTTAAACAGGTAAATATAACCTGAATGCAAATCAATAAATAGTCAATTATACATTACAAAGAAATTGCACCCAAGATATTACTAAAATAATAAGTGTAATAATGATCAAGGCTAAATGGGTTTGTAAGAAATCATTAAAAACAAGTTAACATTTAGACAATCCCAATATCAATAACAATCAACAATTTCAAATTGTTGTCAAGGCAACCTTTTAACAATAAAGATGGAATTCCATCTTTATTACTGGTTCAATATATATATATATATATATATATATATATATATATATAAAGAGAATATGATCCAAAAGACCTGAACTTTCTGGATATATTTTAGTTCAGTTAGACTAATACCATTAATCAAGACCTATTATAGCAGCACTAGGAATCCAGATATGAATCTCCATTTATAATGTGGTAATTTCTGCCACAATATTGCATTGTTTAATTTAGAATATCTTAGTAAATTGATAAAATGCAATAATGATGATTAAACATAGGCTAAAGGATGAAACTCAATGACAATTTATTCCAGACAGAAATAAAAATAAAAATGCAACAACATTCTCAAATAATGAATTCTCTCAAAATATAGAATCTGATCATTAATATGCTATTTAAAAATAATTTACTACAATGTACAATATATGGGTAAGAGAACAAACAGGTGTTATTGACCTCATTGAAAAAATTAAAAGACTGAAGTGAAGATAGACTGGACATATTGCTAAAAGAAATAATAATAGATGAACAATTGGAATCTTAAACTGGATTCCAAGAGATTGTAAAAGACCCAGAAAGAGACCACATGTGAGATGGATGGATGAAATAAGAAAGTGTGCAGAGGTGATGTGGAGAAGAGAAGCTAAAGATCGGATAAGATGGTTTGAACGTGGATAGACCTTCATCCTGCAGTGGATTGATAATGGTTGATGATGATCATGATGATGATGAATGGCATTTAAAAATATCCATAACTCGGTATTTATTATTATAAACTAAAAATATTTCTTTATTTATATCTCCCCATGTGTCTGATCGATGTTGTAATTATAACACCAAAAAAATTAGTAATCAAATAAAATTTCATTAAAAATTTATATATTATATTTAACTGAATATCATTATAGAAATCAATATGTAATACATTTTTAGAGTAAAATAAATTAGTATCAAGTAGAAGAAGCTGTCTTACCAATTTTCTGTAATAATGTGAGCTTATGCTTGTGTCAGTAATAACTTTCCAATTTTCAAAATTGTTCCAAGATGTTTATACATGATTAAGTATTTTTTTTCTTTAGTGCTTCTGATTTCAGAATGAAAAATGAATGATTAAGTCTATATATGTATCCTTCATTTCTCCCCCTTGTGAGGTTAACAAACAAATAGTTAAGTTTGTTTATTTATTCTTAATTTTTATTTTTAATTTTTATGCTCTATCAGCAAATAGAATTTGAAGGCAATCGGCAATTGTTATTCCAGCCTCTGGACAAGGCAAACATATTCTTCACATGATGATGGACATCACTTTTTCTTCCAGATTAAGACTGGATTTTTTAAACTAGGGCTAAATATGTACTGTTTGATAAAGATTTTTATTTTTCTGCTAGAAAAATATATTTTGTACATAAATCAATTATTACAGCCATTTGTAGATAATCACCGTGTACTTTGTCTACCTCCAAAATTATCTTACCTATTTTAAATTAATCTTCACAACATATTTTTTAATTAAAATCAAGAAACACAGAGAGTAAAAGAAATAGAAAAAATATTTATTTTTTTTACAAATTTCAATTCATTTTGACACAAATCATCCCCCCCCCCTTGTGGCAAAGCATCGGCCGGGAAGCGAACCGCAAACCGAGACAACTACTTGTAAGGCAGCTGCGCTGACCACTCGGTCACCAACGCTTGACAAATTTTAATATTCATTTTAATACTTGATAGCATTTTACTTCATTTTTAATTTTAACAACTCCAATTTATTTATTTTACAATGATCAATATTCCAGTCCATTTTACTTTTTTTTATTACAAATATAAATTATTTTTATTAACTTTTTTTTTTTTTTTATTAACTTATGTTTTTCTAAGAATGAGACATAAACTATTTAAAAAGAGAATAGTTACTGCCACATTCGATCCCTACATCTGAAATTCAAAGTATGTCCTTTCTCTCTCTCCCACCCTGTACATTATTATAATGATTTTTCTTATATACTTGTACTTAACTATGAAATGCTAGGAATTGATATAAATTTGTGTTTAATTCATATATTCAAATCTTCTATTTTGTTTTTTAATTAATTAATTCTGGCGTTTCGTTAATTTGATTTAATAAAAATCATATTTGATAACCAATTTAATTACTAGAAGAGCTATCCTCAAATTACTTGAACAGGGTACTTTTATAAAATTTGTACGAAAACTTTTAATTTTTTGAATACTTTTATGATATTACAACATAATTAAGATCTTTAAGCATAATTTGATATTTACGCGAAATTTTTCAAAAAAAATTTAAAAACTATATTTTTTCCTTGTAAATCTTTTATAAAATATTCCATTCATGTCAAGCGTTGGTGGCCGAGTGGTCAGCACAGCTGCCTTACAAGCAGTTGTCCCGGATTCGCGGGTTCGCTTCCTGGACGATGCTTTGACAGATGAAAATATATAATATTCCATTCATTCAGTTTTAATCTATTTTTAATTTAAAAACATATAAATTATTAATTTTGGTAATAAGTTTTTGCTACATTTGCGATTACAGCAAGATTGCAAAATAATATTCTACTATTTGCTGATTATAAATTAGTCGTTTTTATTCCAGGCAGTGTGGGGCAGTTAAAACCATCTCATGGATGGTAATTTATTGAACCCTGCACTAAATGAATACTTGAATATATAATTTTAAGGAGTTGTTTCTTCCAGAACTTCAATATATTACTTGAATCTCTTCTAGACAAACAATGAGAAATAAGCACCTACTTTATGATCAATAGATTATGAATTGTTAGTTTTCACTAATGGCTTTTGAGAGTTATCGACCAATAAAAATGACACCAATAAGAGGCATAAGAATCAAACAAAAAATAACAGAAAAGAATTTCAAAATTCTTTAGTCTAAGTAACAGAAGTGACTCTTAAGTTATTTAAAGACATGGAGGGGGTGCATAACTGGTGATAAGGATCTCCTTTTATTTTCTGTACAAATTGTAAACTACTATATACTTTTTTTTTTTCATATGTCATAGCATCTGCCGGGACGCGAACCCACACCCATCTGCAACCAATTACTTGCTTGCATGGCGGCTGCGATACCTCTCGGCTAACAACGCAAGACTACTATATACTTTTTGTAAACATTTACTCTAGAATTTATAAAAAAAATCAAACACTTAGTTTTAGAAGGAACTTTATTCAAGGAAAAATATATCTACAAATATTTCAGTTTAAAGGGAATATATATTATATAGATATTTCAGTTTAAATAATAATAATTAATAATAATAATGATGATGATGATGATGATGATAATGATGATAATGATACAAAACTAATCAAAGAATATCACAATAAGTATTTTCAATAGCATTCAGTGAATTATACTATTATTAAAATTATTTACAATAAAACAGAAACAGAAAATATATCTCACTAGAGATTAGAGCACTAATGGACAAGTGACCAAGTGGATGCGAAAATGTCTGGTGGGGTGATTTTTTTATCTCTTTGTTTTATTGTCTCTAATTTGTTTTTAAATGTGTTAAAATTTCTTGCATTACTATTGTAAAGGTAAGACACCTAGTGCACCATAATGCATATAGTATAAATGTTGTACTTCTTATTTTTGCAAAGCAGGCATTTGGAAAAGACTACAATTGAACTTATAGTAGTACTCTTTTTCTGATAGATTTTTGTAATATAAGATCTCAAGTATTTTATAGGCCACTACACTCACAGAATATGTTTTTGTTTCTCTTTTGATCTGTGGCACAACACACATATAGTGTTAATGTTAAGTATGCTTTTCTTATATCTCATGAAATATAATGTTTGTAATGACCACATGTTCATTTTGAGTAGAAAATCAAAAAAAATTGGGCTCGAGTGTCCAATACTTAAATCTATGTATTAGTTACTTATTATTAATGCCTAGCATTGGCAAGTATAAATTATAATTTGTGTTTGTGTGTAAAAATTTATATGTATTCCAATAGCGCCATTTGTCATGTGGGAAAGTTATGTTAGGATTAGATGTTGATTTAATAGATTCTATGGTTGTAAGCAGATACTTTGTGTATGGAGGAGATTTGTCTGTATGTGTTATTTTAAGAATGACTATAAAAAAAGATATTCATCTTGCATGACAAGTTTTAAAACTATAATGCCATGTCTATAATAAACATCAACATTTTAATAATAAAACTATTTTAAAAAATTAAGAGTTGATTTTTTTTTAAAAAAAAAAGTCGCATCAACTGAGATCCAATTGTAATTTTTATACCATAATTTATAAAAAGTCTAACAATTGTTTGTTTTCTTGCTGTAAAATAACGGATATAATAATTACAGATATTGTAATTCCGAAATTCAAGATTTAATCAGGTATGCACTAAAAACAAGGTGATTTGGTTTAATAAAAAAAAATTTTAAGAAAGTATATTAATGACAGATTTTCTGTGTGTTTATATAAATTTCCATGATAACTATATTGATTTATTATTAGACATATGAAAACAAACAAAACTCATTATATATATATATACTTGGAAAGTTGTGTAAAATTCAAACTTGTTTCACCATAGTACCAAATTACTCAGGGACATAATGATCAGGTAGTCAGTAATAAATATGTAATATAAAAACAAATCTATAATAAAATCTTTAATAACAGCATTATTAAAAATAAATTTATTAAGAAACAATCATAAAAGAATATCAATGAATGATCACAACATATCTATTTTTATGTATTTTTTTTATCATTGCATTTTTCTAGTTCTATCTTATCAATCAGTTATCAGAATCATTACAAAAGCCGAATGGTTATCACAGCTGCCTTGCAAGCAAGTAGTTGGTTGCAGACGGTTGTGGGTTCGCATCCCTGTCGATGCTATGACATATCTTACTATGTGACATGTTATAATTTAAAATTTATATATATATTATAGCATTCTTAAGAGAGCTACAGAAATAACTGCATGTAAGAATAAAGAGGGTGGCTGCATGTCTAGTTACTTTTGGAACAAAACAATTTTAGAACAAAAATAAATCAGTAAATAATTATTATGTTTGCTTAATGTTGAAACAGTTTTAATATTAAAAAAAGAAAAGTTTTTCTAACATTGGAATGTTAGGATTATGTTAACCTTGGGTTAAGATTTGTAGAGGTCCCTACTGTCGAATCTAAGCGCATAGTCTTAAGGTTATAGCCTTAATATATATTGCTTATGTAATGAGTATGTGCTTAATAAATTATTAATTACAAAATATGTTAATATATTTGTACTATAATTAATTAAAACTACATAAAAAATAATAAAGGATTTAAAAAAAGGTTAAGAAAAAATTGAGAAAATACTGCTTAGGTAATGGACAATTCAAATTTAAAAGGCTATTAGAATTTTTACTAAAATAAAGAGGTAAAAAGAAAGAGTATGCTTCCTCATGCATTTATTTCTTTTTCTTAAGTCTGTTGTTGTTAAAATCACTGCTGTAAAACCTTCAAGTTTTTTTTATTCAACAATAGCCAAGCCATGAACAAAAATTGGTGTTACAAATCCATCCCAATGGGGCATTGCTGAATTCCTGGCTGTGTGCCCATTTGTTTGGACACAATGTAGTTCCTGGTAAATTATTCATACAAAGTCTGGAATATAATCAAATTCAAATTGCCATTTCTTATGTTATGTTTGCCTATGCTAAATCGTATGCCTATACCAGTGGATGTTAAATGGAAGCCTGGATACCCATAAGATAAACATTACTATAATACAAGTTTATATTCAATAATGCAGATGTAACTGCATCCCATTAATGGATACAACTGTAACATTTTTCAACATTATTTTGCTCTCTAGCTTAAAATAATTGAAGACCCATTTATCAACCAATTTTGGATGATTCATTGACTATGGATCAGATATCTGAAAATTATATGCTTATTTGAAATTAAGAAATGATTTTATATACATTAACTTTGATTTATATGTATACATAATCAGAAATATAAATTTTAGGACCTTTGTAATTAAACAAAAGTAAAAATTTAAAAACAATAGTTATACTATTAGTGATTAATGACGAAAATAGAAAAAAAAAGTGAACTACCATTACGTAATACTAATTTGGAAATCGAATTAAAAATAATGAGATTTTTAGATTTGATAAAAAATTTAAAAATCATTTTATGCATTATAAAATTAACTTTTAAATTTGTTTATATATAGTAAATGTTAGATTTTGATTTACGTCAAACTCACTCCTCCCACAACTTTGACACCATCTACTTCAGATAAAATAGTAAAGACTATGACTAATCATTTACTAAACTAGAAATGGTCTCTAGCATAGATATAAACTTTAAACATCACACACACATGGAGTTAGTCATATTTCTTTCCCATGTGTGATATCTTTATAAATATACTAAATAACCTTCATTCTTCCACACATTCATTTAAAATCACATAAGGAAACAATTACAACCCAATGTCTTTTATTGTATCTTTATTTATATGACTTTAAAAGAATGTGTGGAGATTATCCATCCTTTTATACTGTTGAATACTTTGTCTGCCAACTTAACCACTCCAGACTTATTTAACTATAATAATTCCCCAGTAATTACACTACTCTATTAGGTTTAGATTAAATGCAATTTAATAATACATATTCTTAGCAATATCTAACTACATTACAAATTATATATACCTCATATATATGCCTAAGCCAGTAGGTGTATATAAATCATATTATAGATCAATACGACCTGTAAGAGTCCTAGATGACTAACACATTCGGAGGTGAGTCCCTGTGCAATTGGGTGATGTTTTACACCCACTTATAAGTCTGTGTGTACAGGTGAAGCTTCAAGAATGAAGTCTATTTTTCTTGATCCAATTTGCACTGAGTCCATTCATTGTTTCAATCCCTGAAGTTGATTGGCTCGTATTCCCATCCATTGACTCAGTGATTCTTCCTTTCACTGCTCCATGCTGGATACAAGAATTTAAATCATTATATTTTTATGTTGGACTATTTCCATCATCTAATATGTGTATTGAATGTCTTTAGAAAAATTTAACTTTATTTAAATATTTCAAATACATTCAACTGTTAATAATAGCACATCAAGCATTAAATGGACAACAAAAAGAACCATCAAAAGAAAAGACAATTATTGGTACTAGAGGGTACCCATACATTCCAAAAATAGCAGACAAATTAAGGAAAATCTGCAGTCAGTATAGCATCAGAACAGCTTTCCAGAGCCATACCAACATATGAGGAATTCTAACATCTACAAAGCCTACACTTGAAATGATGAAAAGAAATACCATGTGAATGTGGAAGAACATATATTGGTGAGACCAGTCATCCCATTGAAAAGCACTTGAAAGAACACAAACCAATGATTAGAAGAAAGAAAACATATGTGTCTAAGGTAGCAGAACATGTATGTACCAATGAACATATTGTATGTACCAATGAACATATTCAATTGGGAAAATAGAAAAATATTGAATAGAGAAGAAAAGGTACAAAGAAGAAAGTTTAAAGAAGCTGCTCACATGACAATGGCAAAAAATCCCATAAGCCAACCTAGTGTGACTATACATAATGTGTGAAAACCACTAATCAACTTTGTTCTTAGGAAAAAGTGGAGAAATCAATACTCAAGAATCTAAGAACCCAGATTCGAATCCCATGCTAGTACTGTCACTGGTCAGGCCAGCAACACCTGAAGAAGAGGGGAGAATAATACCTCTCAAAATGTTGTGCATATATTAAGCTGTTTAATGTGCTATTACCAACAGTTGCATGTGTTTGGAATATTTAAATAAAGTTAAATTTTTCTAAAGACATTCAATACACATATTAGATGATGGAAATAGTCCAATATAAAAATACAACTAGAGCACCATCATCACAAACCTTCAGGAAAACATTAAATCATTATCTCTAATTAATGAGCTGTTTTTAATTTATAGTTTATCTCCTGAAGGAAATCTAAACTCATATTCTTTTTAATTGTTTTATATCTCATTATCATACTGAATTCCATTCTCATTAATTAAACTATTTTTATTTTTAGAATAATCTTTTTCCTAATCTTAAGAATTATATGTTTCAATAATATACTTTATTGTACAACAAAATAGATTACATGAATTTACAATGGTTTTTCCAGTGTTACAAAGGCATAACTGGTCTAACAAATGTGTTATCAATTAGAAAAAACTTACAGCATTGTTCAAATAGGTTTACAAATTATTAGTTACTGGGTACATTTTAACATAGATGATTGCAGTACAATTAAAGGAGATAAGATTAAATAGAAAAATTTTACAGTGTAGAAATATTTACATTAGCAATTATACATTTATTATTATTTGTAATGATTTCTTTCTTTTTATTTATCCATGTGTTCCAAATCAAAACTTTATTGTTTATCAAAAATTACATTGTTGAAAATACATGATTTAAAACTATATAGCTTTGGAACAAACAGAGAGATATTATTGTTACAGTTCAAACAAATTGTTAGGCCGATACCTGATAAATGTAAACTTGTAAACTATGTATTTGCCTATGTTATATTTTCATTGTCTGGGGGTTTAGTTCATCAGTTCAAATACTTTTTGATCGAATTAAAATATATCCTTTGGACTATTCAATACATAGATGTGGTGTTTAAAAAATTGTTGAAAAATGGATATGTAAACAACAAAAAAGAATTAATAATTGTTCTTGTTACAGCAAAAGTCATTATTTGTTGTTTTTTTTTTGAGATTATGGTTTGTTTCAGGTTTTTAATAGTGACCATGTAGCAGCAAATATATCCGGGTGTGCAATTTTGCCATCTCTGGCCTTCAGTTGTTCGAGCTTATTAGAGAATGTGGCTGGGTGTCTTGTGGTATTGTTTTCAAGGCAGAAAGTATATCAGGTGCACCAGAAACTATATAAGCAAAAAATTGCTGCACAAGCTACTGGTATTATGCCTTTACTTAGTGCCTCTTTTATCTTTGTTAATCATAATTTCTTGGGTATTTGTCAGAGCTGTGCAGATGTGAAATAGGTGCTGTTGCATTTCTTCTTCCCTGTGGCACAAGAAACAAAAAGCATCAATTTTGTTGGAAAACCTGCAGTATTTAAGGAAATAGGAGGTAGGTAGGTAGAGCATGAAGATTTACCTTTAAAAGAAAGTCAAAAAATTGGGTTCCAATGACCATTTTTTGAATCACTGCATCAAATGACTGTTGTTCATATTTAGCATAGATGAGTGAGGATCAGTAGTTATGTCTGGGTACAGCATATTATAAATAGTCCAATAGGGGTATCTACCAACACCCAAAAAATACACCTGATCATAAATGCTTTGAAGTTGGTTTACGAACAAAGACAAATATCCATGTGAAGGTGATGGTCAGTCTGTGGGTGTTATTTGAAGGATGCATTTGAGAGCTGGAAAACTTCTTATCAGTGCAGCCAGAAGATTAATACTTTTTTTGTTTGTGAAAAATTTGAATGGAGTGAAGACCTAATCCATTTCTGGTTGGTGGAAGACTAAGTCATTTTAAGAGATGGAGACTACTTTTCTGCGCCATAATAGCTTGGTACAGAGTGAGTAAATGGATGAAGTGAAAGATTTAGTGAAATTTATGATTGGTGAGTAATAGGTTATTTTTGTAGTTACAAGCTGATTGAAAAGGCATACTTTTGCATATAGTTAGAGAGAGGTTTTGGAGAGAGAAGTGGTTGTGCATTCAGCATTTATCTTTCAGTTTTTTCTGGATCTTTTGTCTCATTGCAGAGGGCCCTAGATAGATAGGAAACCCAAAGAAATTAGTTGGTTTCCCATGATAAACTTGTGTATTTATCTTGCCAGTGTAAAGAAACCAAGCTGATGTTTTGTTAATATTGATCTTGAGTTTATATTTGAGGGTGTATTCATTAAGTATTTTTTCCAGAATAGGTAGTTTTTTTTGGCATAAGAAAAACAGTAAGATCATCCAAGTATGCAATACACAATATATATAGTACAGTGTGTGGAATTTAGATTCCTTGCCATTTTTGTTGTATTTTGTTTATGAGAAGGTTAACGTAGAACATAAATAATAAAGAACTGAATGGAGATCCTTGAGGTATGGATTGGTGGGGAGAGAAGGAAGGTGATGTTCTACCACTAATTGTAATATGGATTTCATGACCAAGGAGTAGATTGGTTAGTAGGTATAAGACAGAGCAGAGTATTTTGGTGTCTGCAAGTGTCTGAATTAAAATTTCAATAGGAACTGAATCAAAAGCAGCCTCAATGTCAATTTTAACAGCCATTGGAGCATATTTTTTTGCTCTTTAACTGAATTTACAATGGTTTTGAAAATGAGGGCATCTTGGCCTGTTGATGAGCCTTTTTTTGCATGTTGCATTGGTGATAATAGAGAGAGAGATATGGTTTGATTTTATCTTTTAGAACCTTTTCCAGGATTTTAATACCAAGGGGGCTCATGGAGCTTGGTTGCAGATTAGATAGATTGGATATTGAAGCTTGCTTTTTGTTGAATGGAACTAAGGAGATTGGATATAGATCTTTTATGTTAAACAGCCTTTGTGATAGATAATTTGCTAAATCACATAGATATGTGGTGGTAAACTGACTGAGATGTGAAAATACAAATTTAGGGATTCCATGTGGCCCTGGATGACAAGAGTTTGGAATTGTGGTTAGCTTCAGCAAGAAATCAGTAGCATGGAAATGTTTATTTAACTCTGGTTGGCCAAATAGATCTTCAGGTGGTGTGAAGGCACAATGTGACTGCAGCTTTTGTTTGAAATATTTGTATATTGGCTCTATCATATTATGTCCAGCTTTGGTAACACCATTGGTTTCAAGTGCTTGTGGAACTCTGACAGTGGAAGGATACCCCAGAGCCCATCTAATATACCCTCATGTCCAGGTATGTTGTTTTGTTAGACATATTTTTTCTTTTTTGTGGCAAGATACTCTTTTACAGTGTTGCAGGTATCAATATATATTTGTGTAAGTCTTTTTATATGTGAGTAGGAATCGGGAGCAGATTTACACATGGTGATTCTTTTATGGAACTCAACATCCAAAGTTAGAAGTCTTGAGGGTGGTGGTGTGTTTTGGATGATATGATTTATATTAAATGACAGAATGTTGATAAAAGAAATGTACCATTGAACAGGATCAAGTTGCATAGTGCTGAGTTTAAATAACATAATATATGTTTCAGAGTACAAAAATTCAGAAGTATGTACAGGAAGAATTATTCTTATTGTTTTATGAAGTTGAATTGTTGATGTTTGCATTGTACTTAGATTGAGTTCAAGCATTTGACTAAAGTGATCAGAGAAGGGTGAGAGATTAAATGTTAACTTAATTAAGTGATGAAGCATAGGTGAATAAAAGCACAGGTCAATAAGTGAGGTGTAATAACTGTTGTAGAAAGAGATGGAGTTGGGTGGTAAGAAACCTTCAGCACTCATTAGGTATTGCAAGTTGATGTAGCCACTTTGAAACAAAAGTGTGATAACTCATGTTAAAATCACCCATTAAAACAACTGGGTAAGAGGTTAATGATAGTAGTAAGTTGATGGTAAGCAGTAATCTTGAGATGACAGCTGGTCCAGGAGGTATGTAAACAAAAATTATGTGGAGTGCAACAGTATGGTGGTAAAAAGTGACTATAAGCAGGTTTGAGTCGATATATATAATTTTAAAGGATGAAAATTGGCAGCTTCTTGTGATGACCAGGCCAGTGCCTCCTGAAGGTGATGATGAATCTCATGAACAGGTGGAAAAGTCTTGAGTCCTTAAAAAAGGTTGTGGGGTTAATCTGAGAACCACTATATATTTTTGTTTCCAGCAGACCCAGGATGGGTGGCTGTGTAAATTGAATCCATTTACTTAGCTGGAAGTTTTTTTGAATTGAGTTTAGACCTTGAACATAGAAAGCTCCTATCTTTATTTTCATGTTGAAAGCAAATGAGTAGAACAAAAAGTTAAAGTATATGTTTAAATTGACTGGATTGAGATTTCATTTGTTGCCTTGTTTATAAGATTTAGAAAAAGGATTGTATGAAGAAAATTAGCCAGCTACATCTCAAAATTAAAATTTTCAGGGCTGGCATTTAGGGCATCAAAATATTTAAGCGATGGTTTGTTGGCATTATTTTTGTTTTAGCAGAAAAGGTTTGATATCTGTTGGTATACTAGTGTATATATGTTTATTGTCAGGGTTTGTTTTTCATTCATTGCTTGAGTGTTTGTTGCATGTCTGTTAAGTGGGAGTTACAGGATTCTGGGTTATGAATGCTGTTATTAGTGGAGCATGTTAGGTTAATTTTGGTATCAAGTGTTTTTATTACCTTGATCTTTTTGTGGTCGCCCAGATTTTCTTTTAGAAGTGTAGTATGGGTCACAGCTTTCAAGTATTGGTAATGGTGGTGTCAGGGTATTTATAATATCTATGCTGGATTTTTTTTATTATAGGTGAAAATTGGTTAATATTGTCATTGTGAATAATTGAGGGTGGTACCTTAGCTATACGAGTTGGATCTAACTGTTTACATGGTTTGGCTGATGAAGTGAGAGTTTCATTATTATCAGCCTGAGAAGTTTTGTTGTTATTAGTGGGTGTGCTGAAGGTTTGATTTGTCTCCTCGCTGGAGAGTTCAATTGGTGAAGCATCTTCATTTGTGGGAGAGATTATGTGTGGATTAGATATTTTGTCATTATTGTCTTGGTTTTTATTGTTAATGCATTTAGGTTATGCAACATCATTTATAATATGTATGTATATGCTTAAATGCACATAGATATAAATTACTAATGAAAATAAGTAAAAAGTTTAAATAAATTAAAGAATTTTAAAAGATTGATTCTTTTAAAAAAATAAATGATGTTGCATAACTTAATATTAATTATTTTTAAATAATATTTCTTTCAATATTGAAAATTATCAATAAGTTTTATGCAAGCTAAATATGGTGAGATTATTTTTATTTCACAATTCAAATGTATACGCTATGAATGCATCATGAAATTTGCAAGTACTTTTTAATACTAAAATGATGTATAAAAAAGAGTTAATATTAAGTTATGTAATAGCATTTTTTTAAAATATATTTAAATTTGCAAGATAATTCTATAATCGTAAAAGATTTTTTATATACATAAAGATATAAAATCTGACATAAATTTAAAATGAATGAAACTTACTTTCTGTGGTATAAAAAAAATGATTTCTATTTTTTAAAAAAAGATAGTATTACCTAGCAACTAGTTCAAAAAGCTAATCAATCACATTATGTTTAATAACTTTTTAATGAATTGTTGAGTAGATAATGATTTTTGCAAAAAATGATCGCATTGGCTCCCCACTTTAGATCCATTATTTTCAATCAGGGATATTTCCATATTATATTACAATAAAATAAAGATTTGATAGTTTTCGCCAAAGTTTCTCTTTTTTTATATTTGACATTTAAATTTTAATCTTTTTATTTTGATGAATAAATAATAATGCAAAGTATTAAACGAATTAAAGTAGACTTAATAAAATATTTTTTAATTCATCACCTAATTATTTCTTTTTTATTAAAAGATTAAATTAATGTCATTATTATTTGATGTGTGACATATTGAAGTTTTAAAGTACGAAATGATATCAATATAAAATAATTCTACATATTTTGCTTTTTCATTGAAAGATGTCGCTACTATCTACTTTTTAGATGGGAGAGAAAGTAATGCGGTATGCAAAAGATTTGGATAAAGAATTTATATCAGTATATTTGTACAAAAGATGGGATGATTGTGTTAGGAGGATTTTTGAGTGTTATAGTGGTAAGGAATGGGATAAAAGAATAGATTTATTAATAAACAATAGGTAGTTAGAGAAATGGAGAATCTAGTATGGAGAGTAAAAAGAATTTAAATATACATAGAAGTAAACAGAATATTAGGTGTGAGTTAATATATGATAATAGTAAGGAAAGTAGTTTATTGTTTAAGGCTCGAACGGGATCTTTAGCAACAAAGAATATACATGTAAATGGAAAAATATGGGTGATTTAGTATGTAAATTGTGTAAGGAAGGAATATAAAATATTAGGCATTTGTTAATTGAATGTAAATGCTTGAAAACAGAAAGGGTATAAATAATGAAGTTATGGAAGAATAAATATGAAAAAAGTGATTATACAGAAAGTGAATTATTGGTTTTTATGCTGGGTTTGGGAAAAGATAAGGGGGATTTAGATATAAAGGCTATAGAGTTGGCAAAGATTATGTTGTGGAAATGGGATGGAGCAGAATATGGGAAAATTTAGAGTGGGGAATGGAAGATAAAGTTGCTAACAGGTTTCTCTGGGCATAGTTGCTGAGAGATTCCTGATTTCATTTAAGGAAAAGTCACAGTACATCATATCACATCAAAACGTTCTATTTCTACTTATTGAATATACATCTCTATCTTTAATATGAATCAACAGGGATAGATAAGTCAAATCTATTAAAATAATAAACATTAATAATAAAATGTATTTCTATTAGAAGTATATGATCATAAAATATATATGCATATATAAAGAAACCCTTGCTATAATAAATGTAAATTTTTACATATTTATTTTATAATTCCCAGAAGAGATTTTACTTTTCTCAAAAAAACAATGTAATTCAATAAACGATAATACTTACAAAACGTATACTAAGAAAAGCTTGTTTAATGCTTTGAAAATATATATGCTATGTAAAATATGCATTTTAAAATTAAACGTTATTTATTTTAAAAGACATTTTAAATTTCTAATATTTTAATTATTGACGTTCTAATTAGTTGTTGTCTGAGTTGGTTTAAAATGCAATTAATTGAACCAAACTAATTAATCAGATAACAAAAGGAATTTAATTAAAGTCCACTTTAATTATAAACTAGTATACTCCAGAAAACAAAAGAAACTAAACAGATAAAAGGGGGATTGGAAATGAATGGGAGAGAGAATACAGAGCGCATTCAGTGAATTCTAGGAGAGCATTGGGGGAATTGAGAATTATCCTACGTTGAGAAAGAAGTGAATTAAGATGTAGAAACTATACATGCAGGATTATAGTTTGAGTATTCATTATTGTACTGCATAGTGTGTTGTCAAAGATGACTCAGCCGGAACCAGAATTGTGTTAATTTGTATACACCAATCTCTCATCACTTGGAACAGTTGAGAACTTAATACAAATAGAATATCATTAATTGAAGCATTACATTATAAGCTTTTTCAGATTTTGACCTTCTAGCTTTTATTATTATATTAATCAAATTTTAAATATTAATTTTGTCTACAATTTTATAACTATGTTTATAAATACTTTATATATATTGTGTACATTTAATTTATTCATTACAATATAAAAGTATTTTATTTCTATATTTTAATCAAACAATAATTTCCCATTAAAAATGCTCCTACTTCTTTCTTTTTTATTTAACTTCTTATGTACTGTTCACATACACACTCTGGAGTGTCACATGTACTGCTGCTGATTTTTTTATGGTTGCAGCAGGAGTAGTATTTAAATCAATAATATTTGCATGATTTTTCTGAATTTCTATTAATTGATACTTTAATATAATGTATGTATATATTAGCTATTATTTTTAGATGCCATCTATAATCAGTAATCAAAACAGAAGGAAAATAGCTCTAATCACAAGAAAATAGATTTCTATAATTACAAAATATTAAAAATATTTTGGTGGTTACTTTATTTCACATTAATGTTAACAGAAATTAAGGATATTTTTTTCTTTGAGATTTATTTTTTTAAATTATTGAATATTTGTCTTTTAACCTTACAATAGCAGGTATTATTTATTTTTGTATGTAACTTTAACTTATTCTCTAACTAATATTTCTGAAGTTATTTTTCTAATTTTAACATTATTTTATCAAGACAATCATACTGAATAATGCTGCCACCTTTAGAATTTTTTTACAACTAATAAAATCAATAATATTTAAATTTAAAGATATAGTAATGATATAAAACTGATCTTTCAAGGTGCTGTTTGGCTGTTTTTTGTTCTCTCCACAAAAAAGCATCTGTTAGTGATTTTAACATTTCTATTTTTTTTTAATTTGGAAAAAAACATATAATTCCCTAACCTTTTTTACATATTTATTATTTTTTCCACAAAATATTTATGAAATATTAATTATTTCACAAGAATAACCCAGATTTTAGTAGAAAATATTTACTTTTACATGAAATATTGATAAAGAAGATAATGATTACTGCTGGAATTTATAATTTGATGATAAGCATATGTTTTGTGTTGGCAGGTATAGATTAGTTTTGTCAATTATAAATAGAAATTTATTTTTAAAAAAAACTTTTGTTTGCTTTAATAATGTGATGAATTATTAATTTGCATTTTAGAAACTAAAATAAAACAAATATAATTTTAAAAGACAAATATATTTTACTGCTGATTTTGTAATTGACCAATCAAAAGTTTAGAACTTTAATTCAATCAGCCAATAGGGATTTTGATCAAAGAAAAGGTTAATAAGCATGTGATGCTTGCATACAACTTTTTAAAGAATATTTTATCTTTATGCATAAATTAGTACTGCTCAAAAGTTACTTGATGAAGGATATAATATAATTTGCATTAATAACATTACTACTTTTTCATTTGTAAATATATATTTTTGTTTATAATAATAATTTCATTATTTACATGTATATAAGTCTAAGGACAAATTTTCTGAAAAATAAATATTTAATCAAAATAACATATTACTTTAAACTGAGGCTTCTTATACAAAACAAAAAACAATAAAAGCATTAGTATGCTTAAATAAAGCATATTTCAAATAGTTAAAATGCAAATCACTTTATTCAATGATTAATTACTTTTCCTCTGTTAATAATTTCAGGCAATCTTTTTAATGATCAAGAAAACTTTAAAAACTAAGATATTCATCAGTGAATCCATTTATTCAGTGATTTCTTATCTATTCTCTACTTGAAAATTTGATATAATCTTATTTAAATATCAATTCCAACACTGACCATGAATCAATAAGAGCTATTAAACTAAGATTTAAAAAAATAAAACATAGTATTCAGAGATCTAAGTTTAAAAATTTGTAATTTATTATTAAACTAAGATTGTTTTTTATATAATTTTATTTTTAATGTCTGTAAATACAAATGTATTTTCTCTACTTTGTTTATAATTTTTTAATATATTTATTCCAAAATTAAACAAAAAAAAATGTTTGTAAGTAAATTGTAAATCATGCTTAAATAATGGAGATTAGGAAACATAAAAGAATTGTAGTCTCTTTCATAATTGTATCTGGACAATAAGTTTCCACATTACTGATATCTAGATTTAACAGTATTCTACTTATATTTACTTTAACATTTATAAAAATATTGATTACCAATCCTGGATTATCTCTATAACAATTTATACATTAGAAGCAATCAATATTCACCTTTACATTTGACATTAATCTGTTCCTGAATCACTGCAATTATTTGAAAACTTAAATCTTTCAGAATTTGAATGGTATTACTGGAATATGCCTCTCTGCATAGTTTGGATAGTAGTAGTGTAGCATATTCTATATGTTTTAGATCCATAGATCATAGTTCACTCTCTATCATTACCAATTCTCAAATTATATATAAATTTCAGAGTAATAAATCACACAGATACTTTATATACTGCAGTATGATGAGCATGTGAAAGTCTGTACTCATATACCCTATATTACATATATAGACACATGGTATATATTAAGCCTGTGTTTCAGTTATTAAAT